>VWZK01010985.1:235055-286880 GCA_013396935.1 Baryphthengus martii
CTGCTTCAATTTGTATAATTTGATAGAAGTATAATAAACTAAGTCATAAATCCTTTAACTTTGTGTTTGTATTTCTTTTCACTTTTGTATATGGAATATATTTCAAGAAGCTGTGTTATCCTTTGGTGCTATTATAGATATGAAACTTGTAGCTAAAAAAGGATCTTGCACTCACACAAAATCTATTTTTATTTCAATACTTTATTTCAATACTTAGCACTTCTGTGTTTTTATTTTTTACTTCTCTGCAGATGGACTTTATCTGATTTTTAGGGAAAATGCAGTGGTTTTTTTTGTGTGTGTGTTTTTTTTTTTTTTTTTTTTTCTCAAGGAAATACTCGTTGGGGCACCGTGTGGTTGTGCGAAAGCTCACGTGCTTTCACGTGATTGATGAGCTCTGCTGATGGACACGTGGATAAATCTTGTCCTTTTTCTGTTTGCCACAGGTCCAAGGAGCTAATAAAGGAAGCGATCCTTGACAATGACTTCATGAAGAATCTGGAACTGTCTCAGATCCAGGAGATTGTGGATTGTATGTATCCCGTGGAGTATGGCAAGGACAGCTGCATCATCAAGGAGGGAGATGTGGGTTCGCTGGTGTATGTCATGGAAGGTACAGTTAAAAAAGCTAGTATTTATTTTTTTCAACATATACAGAGATGAAAACTTTATTTCACGGGAAAAATAGTTTCCAAGAAAGAAGTTAAAGATGTTGTCTAAATATGGTTGTTGAAAAATTGCTTGGACTACTTTTGCCTGGAAAATTTCTGACTGGATTTGTGTGTCTTCTTATGTAGAGAAAGAAGGTGAGAGTTGTTAACCTTGCACTGAGATCCATTGGAATAAATCTCTATTAAGTATGCTTTCTGTGGCTTTGAGGTGATGTCAATGCTTGCCCCATAAAGAAGGGAATTCACAGAAAGAAAGGTGTTATGGAAATGGGAAATGCCTGTAAAGTAAGGAGAATACGGTCATGGCTCTCTGCCTCATAGGGTGTTGTGGGGAAAAGCTTATAAATGTTGATAAAGCACATGGGGCTCTTGGCAGAAGCGATGCATTGTGTAACAGAAAATGGTATTTTTCTGTCCTGCACACAAAATAAGTGTAACATCTGCAGTTTCGCACATCCGATTTGTCACAGTATGTGTTGTGACAGGGTTTTGTTTTCTTGGTAGAACACGAGAGCAGTGAATATTCTGCTGTTTCGGGGAGCCATCAAGTTTCTAAAAATGTCTGAAAGGGGATCGGTGTTGCCAGTGATCTGCTTCTCCAAAATATCAGCTTATTGTGGTTTGTGTCTTATTCTTTCCAAGTTCTCTAACTCTTTACGTGTCAAATCTGACATATTTTAGATATGTGTTTTCTTTTTAAATGAAGTATGTTCATCTCTGGAGGTTACTAAGCTTAATCAAACCTCATGTCCATCTACCATAGCATCGCTCTTCTGAGAGAGACTGATAACGAGGTCTGAGGCAAATGTCACAGCTTTCATTCAGCTAACACAACAAGCAAACTCTCAGGTCCATTTAGTACGATGCAAGTGGATAAACGCTCATAAAATTCTTCTTGCTCCTTACCAGAGCCATCTGGGGGAGCCGTGGGGGAATGGAGATTTCTCCCTTGCCTCTGTCTTTTGAACAAATATGGGAAAGCTACAGATTACAGGTAACTCATGGGTTTCTGTGGACGTGCACATGCACAAATTCATTTCTTAAATTATTCGTTTAACCAAAAATATTTTCAAGGCAGTAAGCCATCCTTTAAACATGGTTTCCTGCCAAGCTCTTAATGTTGTATAGTCACAAACGCTCTTTGCTGTTTTCCCAAAACAGCTTTAATGTTCTGGCCTTTTAAGGTTAAACCTTTTCTCAAGGAACAGGTTTAAATCCTTCAGCTTTTAATATATTTTAATTTTGCTCAATGAGGTGGTATCTTGCATTATGAAGTAGTTAGTGGGGGTTGCCAAAGCACATGATATGTTTCCACTTCCAGCATTACATGGAAAAAGTTTGTTTTTTCAGCCCTCCATTTGGACACAGAGACTATGAGGTGCAGAGTCTGTTCTGCTGCTAATAAAAAACAGCTTTAAAATAATATTTGATTAGTATGGGATTTTTTCATAGTAAAATGTGGAGGTTTTTCACCACAGAACTCTGTGCTTGCTTTCCAAAATGCCGCCGTATCAGAGGCATTCTTACAGTATCTTTGCTGCATGGCTGAGTTTGGATGTTGTGTTCAATGTTGTCCCTTGATAAACCCCTTAAGAGCAGGACACTGTCAGAATCAGTGTATATTGTCTCCTGCTCAGTCTCTTCTCATTCTTTGGAGAGGATTTTGGTCGATGTTCACAGGCAGGCCACTGTGGTTTGAAGTATTAAACACGTCTTGGTACTCAGATGACCCTTTATTTGATACGTATGATGCTGCTGCTCTTACTGTCACTTCCTTGAATTTACCAGATGTTTCTAATTGTTGGTCCAAGTTCCCCCCCTAAATTCTTGATTCCTGTCTTCTAAAACAAATGTATGTCAGACAACTTTTGTCTCGCTTGGACCTTACCCTTGCTCTTCTGGCAGCCCTCTATGTATGAGGGCATGACTTGGCTCTCCCCCAGTCTTTGGTTGGTCTTGTAACTTAATTTAAGATTATTTAGATAGCTCTGTAAATATGCATAATGCTTTGCAAACAAAATTATGAAGAGTTTATAGTCTATGTTTAGACATAATGCAATGAGTGATAATGAAGTAATGGAAATGGAAGAAGACATCAAATGGTTTGGATTATGGTTATGAGAACAGACTCACTAGCTCATTTTGGCTTATCATCCTGTGTCCTCTCCGTTATTAACACTCCTCGCAGCCCCACAATTATAAACTTTATTCTTAACGACAGTTTTCTCCAGTAGAGTTTTGTAATGAGTGTTACTGAAAGGTATTTTCACAAGAATCAAATAAATGCTGCAAGTGTTTCTTCCATTAATTCCTCTTTCTTCCCTTGCTTGGACTTATATCTGTGATTAATGTGAGTAAAACTTAATTATGTAGAACATTTGATAACCAATACTCTTATGCTTGTTTATAATTTATAATTCAGCATTTACATAGAGCGTCGTACCAGAAGGCTGAGTTAGACATTGGTGATGTTTCCTTAGACTAATTTTAAATAATAATTTAAGTAAGATGGATTTGAAAACATCCATCACTTTCACTGTTATTTTCTGTGTTCACGTTTATCATGGTGAAGCAGCAGTAGCGTCTAATTTCCCCTTCCAGACACAAGGACTCTGATAGTCCTGGTGAGACGTTTATGATTATGATCCTTTAGTATTTTGTTGTTTTTTTTTACTGTTGATGTTAAAATTCTGATATATGTGATGGTTGCTGAGCTAAGTGAATCTTAAAAGGCTGGATAACGATGAGTGTTGACCTCCAAACTCTTTTCTTCTTCTCTATAACTTGATGATGCTCTATGAAGATAATTCCAGGTTCTTTGGGCAGGAACGTCTGTAGCATTGTACCTCAGCAAAGAGTTGGGACAAGGCTTAACTCCATTTTTTCATGTGCTCTTTGATTCTAATGTGAAAGATAACTTCATGCTGTCTAGTACTAAGTTCATGTGTGCAGTCTTTTTTTGTTTTTTCATGCATTTGCCCTACCCTGCCCACACTTGACTCTTTCCCCTCACCATGTGCTCCCACACATGCAATGAGTAAAACCTTTGTATTCTTTGCCCTGTTATTCCATGTCTTACATCAGATTTCCTGCCTTCCTTATATTTCTCTTTGTTATCGGGAATGAGAGCAGCACTGGTACAAACAGGCTGGCCTCGAGACATGAGGAGTTGGTTAACACAGTGAAACTTGGGAAAAGATGGTTTATTGAAAATACAAGAAGAAAATCTTTCATACGTTCTGTTATTTAACCTAATATGTGTCAAACTGCAAAGCTGGGCAGGAAGAAGCGAAACACAGTAGAGGAAAATAGGAGGATAGTGTAAATTGTGGTTTAGATGGGGAGAGGACGAAGCAGAGGGAAATGTTTTTGAAGTAGATAGAAATGGCAAGCTGCTATCGGAGGGACATCAGAATGAGGTACTGTGTTCAAAAGGAAGGTGTTCTCTCTACCTGCAGCATGCTGGCTAGAGGCAAACATTGAGTTTGAGAGGCAGAAGCGTGCCTCTAGCGTGTGGTGTGCTTCAGCTGAATTGGATTTTGTTCATCGATCCAAACAGGAGGGAAATACTCATCCCATTGAGGAGCTCTCAATTTAAACACCCTCTGGCCTGAACATGCACTGATCTGGGTGGTGGCTTTTAAGGGAGTTTGCATGGAATAGCTCTTCAGTTGTGCAAGGCTAAGGCAGATGTGTGGTTAGTCTCATCCTCCAAACCGAGTAACTGCTGATATGCTCCATCACCTCTAAAAGAGGAGCCTGCCCCATTCCTGGTAGAATTCCCTCTTCAAGGTGTGCATCAGGCCTTTTTGGACTGGCTCTGCATTTCTTGAATCTGAAAAATTTGGGGATTGTGGTGGTGGTTTTTGTTGTTGTTGATTTCGTTTGTGGGTGTTTTGGTATTTTTTTTGTTTGTAGAAGTCATTGAAATACAGGTAGGATTTAACTGGAAACTTGCCTGGTTGTCTGGTGGGCTCCTCCCTATGCTTTCATAAGATACAACCCTGAGAAGCTACAGAATGAGATTTGGGCTTGTTGGAGAGCCCTACTGGGTCCCTCTCTCCAGAACAGGCTTGGTGCTCTGAGGCAAATGGGTCCTAGGCATGAAAGCCCAAGGATCATTGTTTCCACCAGGTCTGAAGCCTTGGAAATACTGATTTGGGCTGCACTTGGGCTCTTGCTTCTCCTTGGGTCAGTAGTGAGAAAATAAAGCTGTAAATCAGAAGCTGAAACTGAAATTTTTCAGCAAGCAGAATCCCAAATTTAGGGCTGCTTTACTTATAGTAAACTTAGTAATGTTTTTGTTGTTGTTTTGACCTGACTCCAGCCATAGTCTGTGTCTTGCTGGCCAGATTTCTACCCCTAGAAAAATAAGGGCCCCAAGTTCACCTGCTTCAGCCTTTCAGGACTGTTACTGGCCCCAAAACATCCCAGTCTTTGAAATGCTATATTTCTCTAGCTTCATCCTGTTTGTCTTATTACTTAGTTTAGTCCTCTGGAATAACTGAGTCTGATGGATTTGTGGCACAGACCACCTTAGAAATGCCTTTTGTGTTAAATGCAGATAGCCAAGGATACATTTATTCAGGTAACAAAATTCAGTAGGTTGATGCCACAGAGAGCAAGGAAGCCCTACTAGGAGGTACAACAGCCTGGAGGGCTCTGTTAAGAGGCTAATTAGGTAGGTGCCAGGGTGGGAGAGAAGGCAGCATCCCAGTCAGAGCCCGAGGAAAAGAGATCTCCTTATGGCTTTATGCTTCACCTGACCTCAGGCAGGGTTTTTGCTATTTATAGACCGTTCTTTGCATTTTAAATATTTGTCTGTTCCTTAGCAGCAGTGCTGTCATCAGGTATCTGTGTGATGATGAAATAGCAACACAAACTAGATCCTATGCCTGTGGAAGACTTCTCGGGATAGACACCTCAGTTGGCACGTGCAGAGCTGTTGAATTTGGGCAGTCGTAGCCACCCACATTTCCTGAGTAGCATTTTTGGAGGGGAAGAAAAATGCTCAACTTTGTACAAAGTTTTCCCTTAAGCCGTATGGGAAGGAGGCTGGTTATAATGGGCTCCTGAGGCAAATGGCATGTGCCTATTTGGGTGGCTCTGATGAACTGTGGTATCACAGGATGATGGGAGTTGGAAGGGAACTCTGGAGATCATATCGTCCAACCCCCCTGCTCCATCAGGGTCACCCAGAGCAGGGGGCCCAGGATCACGTTGTCCAGGCAGGTTTGGAATCTCTCCAGAGGAGGAGACTCCACAACCTCTCTGGACAGCCTGGGCCAGGCTCCAACACCCTCACAGCAAAGAAGTTTTTCCTCCTGTTCAGATGGAACCTTCTGGGTTCCAGTTTGTGCCTATTGCCCCTTCTTTCGTCTCTGGGCACCACTGACAAGAATCTGGCCCCATCTTCTTGATCCCACCCTTTAGCCATTGATCAGATCCGCTCTCAGACTTCTCCAGGCTGAACAGGTCTCTCAGCCTTTCTTCAGCACAGAGATGCTCCATTCTCCTCAGCATCTTTGTAGCCTCTGCTGGACTCTTTCTAGTAGTTCCTGGTCTCTCTTGAGCTGGGGAGCCCAGCACTGTACACAGTACTTGAGATGTGGCCTCACTGGGGCAGAGCTGAGGGGGATGAGAACCTCCCTTGGCCTGCCTGTCACACTCTTATGATAGACCACAGGAGTTCATTTGCCTTCTTGGGAGAAGGATTTATATGAAGTAGCAAGGTGTAGGAACTGGTATTTTGTCAGGTTCTGAAATGGTTTGGGGCAGGGAACACCCCTTAATTCCCCTATGTTGATTAAATAGCAAGAAAACCCCACGTATTTGCTTATTAACCAAACTAGGTGAAGAGATGCCCTTAATCTTTATCAACACCAAAAATATTTCTCGGTAGCTGTGCTTTGAAGGTGCAAATTAATTTATTTGTCACATAAGGCAGTATTCCATAGGGTTGGAGCTGCTGGAAACATTAAATGTACATGCTCTGACAACCTACAGTAAGTGTTCCCCTAGGCTGATGAGGCTGGGAGTGAAAAGGGAGACAAGGGATGTGGTGTCTTCTACATCTGAACTAGTCTACACTGGCACTCTCGACTCTGCGAGTAAAACAATTTTGAGAATAAAATAACTGTATCAGAAATACTACCTTTCTTATCAGAGAGTGTATTGCTCTAAGAGTGGTTCAGGAGGTTACTTCTCTTAGAACTGAAGTTTCATGTAGAGCAAAAGAAGGCTCTTGCTGGTTAATCATATTCTGCCTCTAAAATGAGTCCATCACCTTCAGTTTCCTTTAAGGAAAACCAAGCATTTTCCAGGGTCTAGATTTGCCGGTTCGCAGTTGTCGACTTTTTGTCGTTACACTTTCTTTGGGTATAACATTCCTAAAATTTTCTGAAAGCACTTAAAAATGTGAAAACTTGGAAAGGCCTCTATGAGAGAGATACGTCTATAGATCTGTACTGTGTTGACAGGTTTGAGTTATGTGTGGGTGTTACCTCGCACTAATGAGGATAAATGTGATACCCCACATCTGAAACCAAATGTTTCCTCTTGTGCTCCCTCTCTGCCTGAACCTGTCAACTGCAGTATGTCAAATTTGATGGTCGCATTATGAAAGGAAAATCTATCAGCAGAGCTGTAGATAAATCGGATGACAAGGTACAAGTTTTAGGCTCTCGTGTGAATAACAGTCATGCCATTATAAACAGATGCTCTAATTTTTTTTTAGAAACTATTAACAGGTGTGTTTGTATTTGTTGCTATTCCCATAAAATATGGAAAAAATAATACAGTGATCCGAGGGGAAAAGGAAGGTTAAAATACTTGGATTAACCCTTTTGTCTCTCATGATTTTGTATCCTGGCTGCTGTAACATTCTCCCTGACTATTTGTCCTTCTACAAACTAATGTTGAGGCTGCATCACAGCTTGAGAACTTGAGAGGAGAAAAATAGCTCCACCAATACTCTCTGGGCTCCTACTTCTGTAGGCATGAAAAAGGAAAATGTGGCTTTTTAAGAACCCATGCTGAGAAACAACCTACACTTCCCCCAACCCCTGTTTTAGTAGTCTCTTCGTAAATTTTTATTTTTGCCTTCTGTTTTGGAGATTCGTCTTTTATTTTTAAATAAAAGGCTTCGTTTTTCGCTCAGTTCTTGGTAGCTCCTCCAAAGCAATGATATGTCTGATTGTGACTTCCCGTGGGAATGTGTTTTTTTGGGAGCGAGAGGTGTCTTGAGAAGGAGTGTATTCCTAGAAACTGCAGGATTTGCCAGGATGTCAAGCTTAGTGTTGATAAGGGAAGACAAGCAAAGTCTTTGTAGCCATTTGAACTATGAGAGAAACATAGGAGGCCATAGAAGACCTCCCAGCAGAGGTGACAGAGCTGTCTGCTCTTTGATGGGTGAAAACTTAAAAGCAACTCTTCAGTCTCTGGGGATCTTTGCTGTCGAATCAAAACCAAAGCAGGCATATAGATACTGCCTGTCTTCCTCAAGACATCACCTTGCTGCCTCCTGCGGGTTATCGCAGCCTCTGCCCAGGTTTTTTCAGTGCTGTAAGATTTTGTCACCAATCTGTTGGCCAATGCATTTATACTTGTTCTCACTTCTGAAGGTGTGCTGGAGTCCAGCACCCTTTCCTCTCCTGTTTGGTTTTTTTCCAGTTACATGTTGCTTTTTCTCCCCTAGCTGCAGGCTCTCGGATGCTCTGTGCAGTCATCCACGAATGCTGCAGTCAATCTATCTTTGTGTCACTGTCCCTCTGACTCCTCTTTTGTCTCTTTTTATGGACTATTTCATGAGGATCTGATTTAATAGGACATAATTGCTCTTCTAGCCCTAGGGTCTTCTGAGTCAGTTCCTTCTCAGAGAAAGGATTTGGTAGGACTAATTCGTCTAAATGAAAGAGAAATGGAGAAAAGAGACCCATTTTGGATTTAAGTAGGCTAAATAGCTTTGTTCCCAAGCACAAGTCCAGAACAGCAAAATGGGGACAGTGGTGCCTGCCACCTCAGTGGAGACAATGCATCATGTCTTTTGACCTGCACCACATATATTTTTATATTGCTGTACACTGGACTTGCAAGAGGTCCCTTGCTTGATTACAGCCTGCTGCTATTGCCATTGCAAGGTCCAAATGCATGAGCTTCTCCTCGTTGGTGTTCACCAACACCAGCGGCAATCATCATTCACCTCAGAGAAAAACGTCTTGAGAGGTTTGTTGATTTTTCTTTGTTTCCACAGCTTTGGCAGAAGGAAAATGACTGGAACAAACCTTATAAACTCTATTTAATCTGTTTTTTAACATGTTTAATCTCTGGGGCTGAGAGTCAATATGCAGTTTCCAATTGAATTAATTAAATCCAGAGACATTGGCTGAACTTGTGCATCTACCGGGTATTTTGGGTCAGTCTTATGCTCTGAGATCGTACCCAGAGAGGTGAAGTTGAGCCTGTGCAGGTGGGGATTTGCCCGGCTGCAAAGTGTGTTTTTTCATGTGTGCCCAATTAGTATCCTTGCTAGACTCCCTTCAGGTTGGTGGTCCAAAGGAATTGAAGTTCCTGACTTTTTGGTGTAGGACTGGGCAATTTGGAATGCTCTTTCCAAATACATGCCTGATAATGTAACTAGGCCCTGTGATACATGTTCCCATTTTTCTGCATCTCCGAAGGACACTCAAGAAGGTAATAATAGCTGCATCCTTTACAATGAGGGCTTTTCTAGCACAATTGAGGCAGTTCTCCTTCTAAGACTTATTCTGCTTTTCGCTACAAGTGTTTTGGGCCCTACTTGGGTCTCCAAACTTTTTCTCGAGGGATTTGGATCTGCCTACCCAAGCAAGCGTCAGAAATGAACATCTCATTGCACAGGTGTTAGATGGCTCTTGAGACTGCAGAGCATTTACTCAGTGTCCATTGGGAGCACTGTGTAAGAAAGAATCAATTAGATACTTCTGGCAATGTGGGATTTTCTGCACAGCATGCCAAAAAGTTATTAGCCTCCAAAGTACCTGCCTTCCACAGGGCCTTCCATTAGTTTTGTGAAAACGTACTGTGGCAGCAGTTTCTTACTTGCACTGCACTGTTTAATGTTTCCACCTGTGTTTTGGCTTTTTAAATGTTTTTAATTTCCTTCTTTATCCTGCTAATGTGGAGCTGGGCAGAAGTCAGATCAAGGCTTTTGCTGTGATCAGAGGTGCTGCTTCTCACTGGAATACTGGGTTTCCCATTTGAGTCTTTGTTTTCCAGTGGAGATAAGTAACCACTTAGTGGTCGTTGCTCCTCTGGGAAATATTCATTCACTCATCAGTAATCCCTCCCCACATCTCCCATGTCCAGTGCTGAGACTGTTGCATGTTACATGCAAACTCATTTCTAAGGCTCTCTGGGCTTAAGAGACTCTCTAGGGTTGATGTCTTCATTCCAAAGATTACTCTACTACATAGGAGATGTTATGAGGACGTGCTGGAAAAGGCAAGGGCAGAAATACCAGGTGTCATTCTAGGTGTGCAAGACATCTCAGTAGCTGCCTGTTGCAAATGGCCTCTCAGGGAGCCGGTGTTTCTGTAGGGCTTGAAGACCATCCTATGGGGAATGCAGTGGCAGCGAAAGAGTGTTCCTGGAGCTCCTTGTGATACAAATGCACATATGGGACAAAGCAACAAGGGAGGTTATCAATATTATGTGCTGTCAGTAGATATTTTCCCATCTGGTGCTGCATCCTCTCTACCTAACAAGTCCTGGGAAAGAGTCTGTAGGACAGGAGAGTGAGATTGAGATCGCACAACACTTCTAGTTGCTTCTCTTTCATTACACACAAATATTTGATTGGTGTATCTCTTGAGGATTTCTGTGGGATTTAGCCCATCTCCTCTGGAGAACATCAGATTTGTTTCTAACCCTTTGTAGCTTTCTAACCCTTGTAGCTTTCTAAATCGTCATCACCATCAACAAGGTTTCTGAAGGTATTGCCAGCGCCTGATCTGTGGAGAGGAGGGACTGTACAGCATTTAACACCTTCATAAGCAGGCTGCCAAGCACCTGAGCAGCTGAGCCTTGGGTATCTGTCCTCATTCAAGGTCTGCTGTCAGCACAAGCTTCCCCATTAGATCTGGATGGGAGAACGCTGGCAGGTTCTTAAGCAATGCTGTACAGATTTTAGGGTCAAGATGACCTGAAAATAATGTCATTTTTGAAATGAATGCCCAACTTTCTTTGGGATTTGCTCATATTGACAGCAATTTACTACTCTTGCCATTTCATTCATCGTTAGCTTCTCTGATTCCAAAGCTCCCAGACTTTTTTGCAGTGCAATATTAAAGGAGACTGGAGCAGATTTAGCAAAAGCTCCAGTCTTCATGGCTGGGGAGGAGTATTCAGAGTTTATGCATTCATATAACCTTCTTCCTCTGCAAGCAGCCAAATACTCATCTTCTCCTCTTCAGAGAAGAAAATACATCAGTGTAACCTCTTCAAAAAGGTTTCCACTGCATGGGAAACACAGTGAATGTGTATGTTTTCCCCTCACATAAGATCATAGCTGATGTGCTATTTATTTTTGTATTTCTCAGTGGTTATGCAAAGGCTGCTTTGTTGTTAAGGGGGTTTTATTTACAAAATAAATTGGTGAGAGAAAACCTCATTCGTTTTCTTAATAGCAGCTGAAAATGGAGGCATAAATGTCTTTCTGGTCTCCCCTACCATTCCATGACTCCCTTTTATTGAAACTCCCACAACTGAAACATAAAATAAAAGAGACTTTTCATCGTAATAATATATATGAAAGCGCCTGGATTTTGACCTTTGTTTCTGCCTATTAAAATACATGACTATATAATTTAGTCTGTGTATGCGGATAGAAAGACTCTAGTGTTAGCAATCCAAACTATTATTAAAGGAACATTAGAGGCAAAGCGTTCCCTTTTGTCAGACTTGATTCGCTTTGGATTGCTTGTTTACTTTGAAAGCTGATCTCCAAAGAAAAGTAAAATCAAATCAAACCATGTGAGCCCCTGTGCCCTTTCTTACTGCTCTAGGTTGTACAAAGAGAGCTCAAAACTACGTATTTTGAGGAAGGGGAAGGAGGCAAAGGTTTCTTCCTTCTTGTTTAAACTGGGAAGTCAGGTCACTTCTATCTTATAAGACGACTTTTTTCTCTTTAATCTGTAGTGGGAAATGAGAGGGTGAAAAGAGGTAAATTGACAAAGAAAGAAAATTCTAGTCCATAGACCTCCAAGGTCTCCAGTACTCTAATTGGATGTGCACTGCACAAATCAGATGAAATGGAGATGAAGAAATTGTTTTAAGCCATCTTGGTGACTCTCTGCTTGATGAGGCCCGACTCAGCCTCTTGAACCCAATCTCCAGTTTGTATTTGACATGTACAATGTGATCACTGAGCCATCAAGACCACATCTCGGAAGGGCAGAGCAGTGCAAACCCTGCTGCTTTTAGCTCTCCAGTGATGCCAGTTGTTCTGGGTTTAATTCAAGCAGTGACTTACTTATCGCGGTTTTATGCATTAGTGGGTGAAATGGGGAAAGCCAACAGCAATTCCTCTTGGTAAAACATGTGGGCAGAATTCCGTATAGATCCATGTTCCTTAAACACCCCACCTTGGATGAACATCTCTTAGCCCCAGGAGAAATTCAGGTCAGATTTCATCTCTCTCCTCTTATCAGTGGGGGAAAAACTCCCACAGATTTGTACGGCCAAGGCTCTCTGCAGACTAAAAGTTTGACAGGGAGAAATCTAAGAATAAATGAAAAATAAGGGAATAAAGTCAAGGAGGTGGTTAGATCTTTTGATTACGTTCTTCGGCAAAGTTTTCTTATTTTCCTTTTGATTTAATATGTTGGTCCTGATCTCAAACTTCTGTGTATCCTTCACAGAAGAGTTTTAGGGACAAATGAGAATTTTGCTCTTCGGAAACAAATCTTTGCGATATCAAAATGCCAGCTTGATGTTTGCACTGTATTCCTCTAAAATAATGGAAATGACAGCCTATCCCAGCAGCTGCGATTCCTAGCGCGTAGCACATCTAGGCACAGATGATAATTAAATGCGATCTGAATATGTAGGAATTTAGAATTGAAAAAAAAACTAATAAAAAGATGATGTTTGCCACCCTTGTGCTAAATATTTTTATAACCTCTCCGTTCTGACTGGAAACAGCTATTTTGTGAAATGACTAGGACATGAAATAGCACTGGGTAGGCTTTCTCATGTTATAAATAAAAGCAGCAGCTGAGGTTTGAGATGATGCAGATCTGGAAAAGCAATAATCCTGTTGCAGTTATGCAGTTGCATCCTTCCAGCAGAGATCCACCAGGGACTGTTTATCACTCCTGAAATGATAGAAACTCTTATCTTGAAGTAGGAGGAAACTTGAAATTATTTTCTGTCTGGATGGTGGCAGTATTATTTTACACTTTTTTTTTTTTCCTTCTGGTAATGATATATAACTTCACAGGTTTCTGAAGTTAGTTGTATTTGGTATTGCTTGTTGTTCTTCATCTGCTTCCACCTCTTTCCTGTCATTGCTCTTGGGGGAGGATGGAGAGGTCCACGAGGTTGTAAAAGGACTTTGTCTATAACTAGGTGAAATGTTACTTAAATTAGCTTTTTCAGGGTTTTCAACCCAAAGTGTTGTGTTCTTTTGTCATGTCCTCTTTGTGGCAATTTTTTTTCATTAGAAGAGTGAAGTCAAATTGTAACACTGATAAAAGATCTTCAGTGGGAATTAAAAAACTGCCTGTGGCAAAGCTCTGCTAACTTCACCAGTGCAAAACGGTGAAAAACTTGAGAACTTTAGTGCAGATGTGCCTGGGAAAATATTCTTAAGGATCATGGGGTGACTTTTGCCCCTAATTTTGCTAGTTTTCCAGTCATCCATTGACGTTTGTAGTATTCCATGGGGTAGACACTCCACAGTGGCTGAGAAGTTCTTAGGTCCAAGTATAGATTTTTATTAGAGCCAAGCGGTCAACTTGCCCTAAAATGACAACTATCTCCAGAGATCTTCATTAAACACCTGGTTTCTTGTGTTAAAATGTGGACTGAACTAAATCCGTGAAAGATTTTTTTTAACCAAGGAATGTGTTTGTTCCCAGTTGGTACAAAATAAGAAGAGAAGGAGGTGTCCTTGGTGTAATGTTCATCTGGAGGGAACAACTGGACATCACGCATGATGAATGAAAAGAAAGGAAGTTTATTTTCTGCTTTTCAGCTGCAGCTCCTGCTTGTTATCGTTTGTCAGATATCTCTCGTATGTTTTTTTTTCTTCTTGGAAAAAACCAAACCTCTTTCACAGACCCCACTTAGTTGAAAATATTTAGCACTCCGGAACTAACCTTGTTCAGAAGTACTGCTCAGAGGATAATTTATTTCCTAGTCTTGTGCTCTGGCTGAACGGATCATGACCATCAGGAAATTGAAGCATTTGGTTTTCCTTAGGTGCTTTTGGTGGTGACTGGGAAGACTGAAGCACTAGGGAGTGCTGAGATGTCCCACCAGCTTCCTGTGCTGCTTTGCCCTTTAAATTTTAATAGTAATCTCTTTTTTTTTCTGTCTTATGCTTGCAAAATCAAATGTGTCTTATTTAACTGTCAAAACAAGCAGGGCTGTGTTTTCTTGGTGGAAACATGCTGGAGGAGGAGGTTGGGAAATCAAAGAGCCAAGTATGTGTCCTCAAGCCTTTCTATTTTTTTCAGAAGTCTGGATAATTTGTGACCTTAAAGTACATACTTGGCAGTGTCTATTCCTGATATTGGGGAAACTGTAGTGTCTTTCCTGGTGTGTAATTGTGTGTGCCAGAGCAGCGGGATCAAAAGAACAGGATGGATGGACCAGAGCCCCTTGGCTCAGTGCAGGGTAACTGAGGCTTCTGCCGAGGCAGCGCAAGCGTTTGGAGGAGAGATTGTCCATCCCCAGGGCTTTATTTCCTCTTCAAGGGATGACAGTTGTCACCACAAGATTTTTTTGCTAGGTTTACCTGAAAGTTTGCCACTGATATTCTAGGGGTCTGATTGTCACTGGATCATCTGCAAGAAAAGCCTAAAAACCATCCCCCCTCCCCCCCCGCCCCATCTTACTAATCTTTTTGAAGATAATGTGAAGCTACATACCACTCTTACTTCTCGCTAGGTTTCTTTCTCATTACTAGAGTCAAGCAGTTACCATATGTTAGCAGAAGATAATGGGTAAGGTAAACCGTTGCTTAATGTTTTGTCCTCAAATAACGCAGCTTATAAAAAAAGACTTATGCCAAAGCAAAACAAAAAAGAAACCACTCCAAGTAAGTGAAAGCTACAGGGGGTAAATATACTGTAGAATAATGTATTTATATGTGGACTTTCACAGCCAATTTTTTGGATGGTAATCGGGCTGAGTCAGTAAGAGGTAGAAAGGGTGTATTAAGTTAAGCAACAAGATAAATGGCATTCTTTAGGGTGGTGACTAGTGTCTAAGCAGGTTAAGGGTTGAGAACTCTCGCTGGGCTTTGGTTAACCCTAAGTAGGTGACAGGAACGATGTGTGTTGTAATACAGTTCTGGTTTTCCAATAGCTGCAGGTTAAAATTGGCACTCAGGCGACATTTTCCATAAATCTTGCCTTGTATTGCCATGCAAAGAAAAGAGATGTACTGAAGGCTTTTTTCACTGCCTTGAGATTTGTTATGCGCCATATTCACAACATTATGCAGATCAGCTGTCAGACTGTGGGGTGTCTGAGTTATGAATTGCTCTAATCCAAGAATAGAAATCACTGAGTGTTCTCTCTAATATTACAAATTAGTGATCCTTAAGAGCTCCATAAGGAGTAGAAGGAATCATCATTTGTAAAAGTTTATCATAAACAACTTAATTGTGTTTCACCACTGTGGCTGTCGTTAACATCAGCCTTAGGTTTTCTTATGATCCTGTCAGACTGACTTAGATTGTCCTGTGTTCATTCAGGAGGTTATTCACAGAATTATAGAATCATCTAGGTTGGGAAAGACCTTCAAGATCAATGAGTCCAACCATTACCACTACTCTATATGTCCGCTGCTAAACCATGTCCTTCAGCACCATGTCTGCATGACTATTAAACCCACTCAGGGATGGAGTCTCCACCACTACCCTGGGCAACCTGGTCTAATGCTTGACAACCCTTTTAGTGAAAAAAAAAATTCACCCTCATGTCCAAACTAAACCTCCCCTGGTGCAACTTGAGACCATTGCCTCTTGTCCTATCAAGATTCCCCTATTTCCCGTACCCTCATTTTGCAGCAAGTATCCTTACAAATCTGAGACTTGGTAAGGGTGATGTGCTTTAGCCTTGAGGTTTTCCTGTAAATCTTGCATAGCTTTCTAAACCTGAAGAAATCCACCTTTTAAAGTACATAGAAAACAAAGTGCCACTTCCATCTTTATGGAGGGGACTTTGCCTCCCTGACCCACTTGGAACTTGTGGTGGGGTAACTGGGATTTTCAAGGCAGAGCATCTTTCTTGAAAATAAATTTCTGAAGTTATTTGTAAAGATTGAAAGACCCAGTATGAAGAACTTACATTTCTCATACGAAATCACCTCTAGAAAAAATTTGCAAAAAAATTTAGTCTGGCGTTCTGAGAACAGAACTGCTCTGAGGTGTGCTGCAGGGAGTGGAATTAAACCCGCACTATTATTTGATTAGCAAATGACTATTCCTAAATTACTGTCTTCTCCCTCCTGAGAGCAGCAGCCTCTATAGGAGTGAATGTTGGTGGGTAGAGAGGTGTTATCTCCTTTAAATGGCAGTGGAAGACTGAAGCTTACGGGCCAGTGATGGCTCTTGAGTCCTTGTTTCTCCTCAGATATGTTTGAGGGACATGCTTGCAGTTGGGTTTCAGTGATGGATCAATGTGCTTCTGATTTTGCTGTTACGAAGTGGTAAATGGAGCATATTTCAGTTGCGCTGTCAATTGATGAAGAGCTTTGAAGATGAAGATTCATGGTTTCTTAGCAGAAACCTCTCACTTCTGCAAATAAAACCAAGAAGGGAAATCAAGCAACTATGCAAAGCCATGGTAGCAACTTAAAAATTATCTCAGAAGAGAGAATTCCGTTGCATAAACCAGGGCAGGCTAAAAAAGGCAGTTATCAGAAGTGATAACTAGTACATGTGAGTGCTGAGTGTGTTGACTTTGTACAGCTCGTGCTGGTGGAAGAGTTTTGTGCTGGCTGGCTACAAGGAAGGAGCTTTGGGACAAGACAGCAATTTTTACTAAGTATTATTTTTTTTTTTTTTAGATCATCTACTTGCTTTAATAATAAACTTTGCCTGTTTCCTCACCGTAGTTTAGTGGGCAGAGAAGCAACTCTGTTCCATCCTGTCTTCTGCAGTGTCGGCAAAGCTGATGTCCACTTACAGCTATTACCGGGCATGATCCCAAAGCAGGGGAAAAATGCAGTGGTTTTCAATTTTTATGATCGCAGACCAAACAGTATTTAATGTAGCATTAAGGAAAGCATTTTTGGGATGTGTAAATTGAGCAAATTTACTAGATACGAGTCCTCCAGAATAAACCTGGGAATGCTCGCCCTTCCCAGTGTAGCACTTTGAGCAGTGCCCCAGGCAAAACGGGCTGTTTGTTTTCCCAAGCGCCTGCTCGGATGAATTATGCTTTTATACGTGTCAAGAATGTCAGACACAAAATACATGTATAGGAAGTGATTGGGTGTTCGGAAAGGTGAAGCTCAGTGTCAGTAACTGCAAAGAAGTAGCTCTAGCGGATACACAGTGATGGCGTTTAGATTATAATTTAAATTGTTGTACCGATGTGCCCTGGCCGTGCCTCTGTGTCCAGTGGTAAGCAAAAAAACCCCAAACTCATACTGTATTTGGTTTTACAGAAAAAGGAGTTGGAAATAAGCCAAAAAGAACATTGTCACAGCACGGTGTAGGATCTTGGTGAGTGCTCTGTGCAAGGCTGGTCCATATCAAAAAGTTACTGTGAAAGTTGAAGATGAAAGAGAAAGGGATGCTCAAAGATCATAGAATGGTTTGGGTTGGAAAGGACCTTCAAGATCATCTAGTTCCACGCCCCTGCTGTGGTCAGGGACACCTCCCACAAAACCAGGTTGCTCAGAGCCCCATTCAATCTAGTCTTGAACATATCCAGGGATGAAGGATCCACAGTTTCCCAGGGCAACCTGTGCCAGGGTCTCACCACCCTCAGAGTGAAGTTCTTCCTGATTTCTGATTTAAATCTCCCCTCTTTCAGTTTGAAGCCATTACCCCTCATTTTATCCCTACAAGCCCTTGTAAAAAGTCCCTCCCCAGCTTTCTTGTAGGTTCCCTACAGATACTGCAAGGCTTCAATGAAGACTCTGTGGAGCCTTTTTTTCCTGCAGAATGAACAGCCCCAACTACCTCAGCCTGGCCTTTAGGAGAGATGCTCCAACCCTCTGATCGTGTTTGTGGCCCTCATCTTGACCCGCTCCAACAGGTCCATCCCTCTTGTGTTGGGGGCTCCACTGTAGGACCCAGCACTGCAAGGGCAGATCTCACTGGAGTGGAGGAGAATCCCCTCTCTCGACCTGCTGCCCACACTGCAGGGGATGCAGACCGGGATGTGGTTGGAGCTTCCTGGGCTGTGCTTGCACATTGCTGCCTGATGTTGAGCCTTTCATCAACTAGCACCCCCAAGTTTTTCTCCTCAAGACTGCTCTCAGTCCATTTGCCGCGCAGCCTGTATCTGTGCTTGTGAATGCCCCACCCTCGGTGCAGGACCTTACTCTTGGCCTTCCTGAGCTTCATGAAGTTGACACAGGCCTATCTCTCAAACCTGTCCAGGTCCCTCTGGATGAATCCCTTCCAGTGTGTTGACGGCACCATACAGCTTGGTATCGCCTGCAAACTTGCTGAGGATGCTCTTGATCCCACTGTCCATGTCGCCAACAAAGATGTTAAATAGCGCTGGTCGCAGTACTGGTCTCTGAGGAACACCAGTTGTCCCTGGTCTCCACTTGGGCATTCAACTGTTGACTGCAGCTCTTTGAGTGCAACCGTTCAACCAATTCCTTATCTACTGATACGGAATAGTTTCAGAAAAAGAGGCAGTGAAAGAGCAAGGAGATGGTAAAGATTAAAAATATTGTGGATGAGAATAGGGAATGAAATGACGCCAGGGCTGAGAAGGGTTTCCAACACCCAAGAAATAGGGGGCACCAATAGACTGAACAGGCAACAAATTTTTGACAGCACAAATGCTTTTTTTTTTTTTAAGTGATGAAAGCCATGTTAACAGGATGTCTACAGCCAGAAACATAAACAAGCTAAAAAGAGGATTAGGTATATCTAAGCAGAGCAGTTCCACTCTTCTGTTGCACCCTTTGGTCTCTGTTTCGTAGTGGAGCAAAATCCCTCTGGGTGCTGCCGGCTGCTTTCCCAGTAATAGAACAGCTCACAGAGGAATTGAGGGTGCAGGTCAGGCAGAAATTGTTGGGTGCCACTCATGCCATGGAAACATCTACCCTACCTGCCATTCAAACCTCGTAACAGAAGAGAAATGGAAGTTTTACTCTAGAAGTGGTGACAATTCTGGGTGTTTTATGCATAGCAAAACATCAACCTCTGTACAGAAATTTCACATAAGCAATTCTTTACAAAGTGTAGAAACACTTTTAAATTTCAACTATGAATATATTCCTAAGACAATATGCATACTAGAAAATTGTAATTTCATTACTTTGATTTAGTTATTCTGGAGTTTTCAGCCTGGAGAAAAGGAGGCTCAGGGGGAGACCACCTTGATCTCAATTCCCTGAAAGGCGATTGGAGCCTGATAGGGTCGGTCTCTTCTCCCAAGGAACATTTTATAGGTCAAGAGGAAATGGCCTGAAGTTCCACCAGGGGAGATTTAGGTTGGACATGAGGCATAATTTCTTCCCCACAAGGGTTGTCAAGGCCTGGCCCAGACTGCTCAGGGCAGTGGTGGAGTCTCCATTCATGGAGGGCTTTCAAAGCCATGGAGCTGTGGCGCTGAAGGTCATGGTTTAGTGGTGCCCTGGTAGTGCTGCGTTAATAGGTGGACTTGTTGATCTTAAAGGTTTCTTCCAGCCAAAATGATTCTATGATTTTGTGATTTCCTTCTATGACATTTGTTTTATTACCTTTGCTACCTACAGGGTATTTAGAATACATTGTTGATATCTTATGAGACTGTTTGGGGTCCTTCCTGGTCCCTTGAAAATTTTCAAGTGTAGGCTTCTGAAAAAGGCCATGCTTTAAGAACCAGAAGGGCATTATATCTCTAGGTGTGGATTAATAGTGGCAATGTTTCATTTGGAATAAGTGATTTACCAACATTTTCCCTCTATTTTTTTCCCTCTTTGGTTAAGCCGAATGATTACCGCAGAAACTTGACCAGAGCAGGTTGGGAGCAGGTGTGAACTTAACTGTTCACCATCATAGCTTCATGTCAGACTATAATGAGAAAAAAAAAAATTAGCTTTCCCAAAGGCAGATGATTGCTAAAATATTGCTGCTGATCCCTCCAGACTGCTTTAGAATTCTAACATTGTTCTGTCACACAGTGAGGACTGAAAGCTATGAAAATACCCTGCTTTTCCTGGTGGTGCTGAAGTTCTCCATGTCATGAAAGTCAAACAGAGCGGAATGAGTGAAATTGGACTGAGCCAGTATTTCTAAAATCTCTCTTTGCTACCATGTGTCACAGCCTCAGTAGTTGCTTGCCAGAAGATGGTGACTTTGAGGCTTTCCAGGTCAATCTAAATTAAATTCTTTGAGCGCTTAACAGGTGTCAGCTGTAGGAATTGCACCTTCCCTATTCCAGCTGGTGGGGTTTGCATAAAGTTTTGCTGGAATGCTGAATTTCCCTAGTGTATCCTGGTGCTCCCTGGAGGAATGGACAACCCAGTTCCTCTCTGAGGCTTTCTGTCGCAGAAATAGTGTGAAAACTGTTCTTTGCTGGTAGGCAGAAAACAACTTCTAGACTTATCTGGTGATGACTTTAGTTAAACTTTGACTGCTGTGGTGTTAATGAAAGAGCAAGATGGTTTAAGCAACGTGCCTCAGCTTTCTTGTTACTTACTCTGTCTGTGAAAACCTAAAGTCATGTAACAGAGAAGCCAACTATTATTTCCACCTTCGTGTATGGAGTCTGGAGACCTGCTTCTGCTGACTG
Source organism: Baryphthengus martii (assembly GCA_013396935.1). Lineage (NCBI taxonomy): Eukaryota > Metazoa > Chordata > Aves > Coraciiformes > Momotidae > Baryphthengus > Baryphthengus martii. The sequence continues at coordinate 255,904 of VWZK01010985.1, forward strand.
ACTTTTTGCTCTATATCAACAACATTTCCACCCCTCGGGCTCCACGCCTCTGTGGAGGAGCAATGCCATGGTGAGAAAAAAAAAACAAAACAAAAGGAAAGATCTGGGAAACGAGATCTTTCTGGTATCTCAAAATACAGTCAGTGCACTTCTGATACACCGTTGGACGGAAGCAGTTCCATGGCATTCTTCTTCCTGAAGTCTCGTCTATCAGTGCATGACTCAGGATTTGGGATTAAAGCTTGGTGAATTTAAAGGCAAATTACTGAAAAATAAGAAGCACTTGCATCTTGTCTTCTACATCATTCCCAAGAAACAGGAATTTTAAGTTGTGGCAGATTCAAGCTGGAGGGACTCTGCAAATTAAAAACCTTGGTAACAGAGGGATTATCAATGCCATGTGCTAAGTAAATTTGGATTTTCATTTGACTTGCACAGTACCTGTGAAATGTGCCAACCTGCTGTCCTGAAGCGAGTCTCTCCTTTGGGAGTGGGTAGGCACACTGATGCTTTGCTATCTTTTGATACGGTCAGAACAAACCAGTTCAGAGCTTCATTGCAATTCATCAACTTTTGATCTTAAAATAAATCCAAACCGACATCGCAAACATCTGCCTGGAGTGGAGCAGTACTAACACTTTTTACTCTGGACTACTTGATCACTGTCTTTGAAGATATCTATATTTTTATTCTCTACAGTCTTCCTGGATCATAACCTGATTGTAGTTATCTGTAGGTTTGCCATATAGTCCTTACTGTGTGATGATTGATTATTTTTGTAAAATTTTTTTTTTGGTGATCTCGTGTTATATTACGAATTTCCTGATGTGGTGGAGATTTTCAGCAGGAGTTTGTAAAGGATTTTTCTCATACAATAACCACATTATTTTTTTTTTTTTTTAGCTGATAAAAATAATTCTTTCGTGAAAGCTACTGATTTATATACCAAGCACTATCAGGGTTCCCTTGATGTCCAGCTTGGTGCTTTATTAGTGTTCTTCATATTGAAGAGCATTCCTATTGAATGGCACCATAAGGACCAGACCCTCCAGGCTGCTTCCTCCCATGACTCTGCTGGGGGTATTAAACTCAGCAGGTATCTTGGGGAACAGTTTGCAGCACCACAAATTCCCAGGCAGCTGCGTTTGTCACAGGCTAAAGTTCTGTGCCGTAGTCCTGCAATGGTCATGCTTGTCCTGCAAAAACTAACCCATGTCTTTAGGCAGGTTACGCTGTGAATGGGACCAGCTGCATTTAATTCCACTTTCTATGAGTAATGTTCGAGGTACTGATGCAGATGTTAAGGTTTCTCTCTGCCCAGTAGAGGCAGGTATTTTGTAGCAATGATATTATTTTATCACCAGAAAGCTGTGCTGCTATCCAACGAGATCTAGACAGATTAGCGAGCTGGGCAAAGGTGAACCTCATGCAGTTCAATAAGGACAAGTGTAGAGTCCTGCATCTGGGGGGGAATAACACCAGGCACCAGTACAGACTAGGGGTCTGTTCCAGTAGGAGTCGTCCTACTGGAAAGCAGCTCCATGGAGAAAGAGCTTGGAGTCCTAGTGGATAATAAGTTCTCCATGGGACAGCAACTGGCCCTTGTAACTAAGAGGGCAAATAATATCCTGGCGTGAGTTAAGAAAACTGTGTCCAGCAGGTCGAGGGAGGTTCTTCTCTCCCTCTACTCTGCCCTGGTGCGACCACACCTGCAATACTGTATCCAGTTTTGGGCTCCCCCGTTCGAGAGAGGCAGGGATCTACTGGAAACATGATTAAGGGATTTGAATGTCTCTCCTATGAGGAAAGGCTGACAGCCCTGGGGCTGTTTAGTCTGGAGACGACAAGTATGAGAGCGGGTCTTATTAATGTCTATAAATATCTGAGGTGTGAGTGTTAAGTGGAAGGAGCCAGTCTCTTTTCTGTGGTGCCCAGTAGTAGGACAAGGAATAACGAGTATAAGCTAGAACACAGGAGGTTCCACCTCAACATGAGGAGAAACTTCTTTACTGTGAGGGTGATGGAGTTTGGCCTAGGCTGCCCGGAGAGGTTGTGGAGTCTCCTTCTCTGGAGATTTCAAAACCCGCCTGGATGCGTTCCTGTGTGGCCTGCCCTAGGAGATCCTGCTCTGGGAGGGGGGTTGGACTAGATGATCTCTAGAGGTCCTTTCCAATGCCTAATATGCTATGATTCTATGATTTTACTTCAAAGTAAACTTTGAGCCGCAGTTTTCAAAGCTGAATACCTGCACTGAGGTGCTGGAATAGCTGTGTAAGCATTGCAGGGCTCCCAGTGCACCTTCCCAGCCTCGTTCCCCAGCGCTAACCCTGCAACCCAGCTTACAGCAAGGACTCCCTATATCGCCCCTTCTCATAATCTTGGCAGTGTGCATCTTCCTCTGTACTCAGAGCCTCAAAAACACAATGTGTCCTAAACTACTATTATTTTGAAGCCAGCTGGAGAGAGAGAAAAGGGACTTCAGGATCCATGACATGGCACTAAACCAGCATCTGGCGCTTCCAGTCCTACCCAGATTTCCTGCCTGTTGTGATTTAAGAGTTAATAAATTGAGGGGGGGAACGAACACCTGGTAACTGTAAGACCTTGAGGGGTCAGAGGGCAATTGGTATTCCCTCCCCTTCCCTGCCACACTCTATAAAAGGAGAGGAAGTTGGAGCTTTCGCTCTACTTTCTCTCTACCTCGGACTGTGGTGCTGCTGGGAGCGCAATCTGGCTCAGCCAGGCCCGGCTCCACGTGCTCTGCACAATCCATCACCATCCCAGAACTGGGCTTGTATATATTTGTATATCCCTTAATATTTCCTTTTCCCTGTTTATCTGTTACCTATTAAATTTTGTTCATAGTCTTAACCTCCAATTTTGTGTGAGGCACTTCCTTCCTCATTTCCCTTTGTATCCTCCCTTGGGAGGGAATGGGGAGAGGGAGAGAGGGCTGATAGGAATCCAACTCTGTGGGGCTTGCCCTCAGCCTGAAACAGAGACACTGCCCTTACCTAGTGATATTTATCAAAGTCAAATTCCTACATCATGACAGCAGCCAGATAATGTTGATGAGTTTTAACAAAGATCTCACAGGAGATCTTTTGAAATCCTTCCTGTTTTCTGCCTTCTGTAATTCTAAGTTTCCCACTTAGCTGTTGTTGCGTTTCAAGGCAATCTGAAACTGTCTTAATTAAAAGAACAATCTCAGCAAAAGTGATTCCATAACCTAGAACAGGAATGGAGCAGAAACAGTCACTGGTTCATTCAGTGTATTGATCATGCCGATTTACGCTGCTGTGTGAACCAGCGGAATCTATTTTAGAAGATGTGCAGAATACTCTCATCAGTTCTCCAGTGTGGGTTTATAACCTCAAAAATGATTTTATTTCACAGCCAGCACAGCCAAAGTGTGTAGGGAGGGGAGGGGAAGGCGATTCTGGCTTCAGAAAAAGGCAGTTTGAGTTTGTCTTTCAAAAGATACTGATTTTTGCACTACAGGAGTCTGGAGAATGGTGTAATACCATGTGGGACATGTCTTCTGAATGAATGGGGCGAGAGAAAACAAGATCTGTAAGGAGGTAAAGCAGTTGAGGAAAAATGGCAAACATGGGCAGAAAGGGTCTTACTGAATACTGTAGTTGAGTGGCGGAGCAGTATTGGTAATGAAGTCATTTTATCTGCTGTAGACTAAAAGGAAGGCAAAGCTTATAGGAGGAGAAATTTCTTGTTAGATCTGCTGATACAGTTTGAAAGAGGAACCTGGCTATGGAGTCTCCGAACTGTTTAGCCTTGGGATGTACGGGAAATATAATGAACGTGCACACACACACACACAAAAACGCGTGTGAGTAAACAGTGAGCAGGATGAAGGAGTAGGACTCAGTGTCATGAGCAAGCCAATATTGTCTTGGCAAGCAAGTTGAAACTAAGTGTCCAAGGCTGATTCCAACATGGCCAAGAAGGCCAATGGCATCCTGGCCTGTGTAGCACTAGTGTGGCCAGCAGGACACGGGAAATGACTGTACCCGCTGTACTGGTAAGGCTACATCTTGAGTACTGGGTTCAGTTTCGGGCACCTCAGTACAAAAAAAAGACATTGAGGGGCTGGAGTGGGTCCAGAGAAGGACAGCAAAGCTGATGAAGGGTCTAGAGCACAAGTCTGGTGAGGAGCGGCTGAGGGAACCGAGGCTATTTAGTTTGAAGAAAAGGAGGCTGAGAGGAGACTTTCTTACTTTCTACAACTCCTTCAAAGGAGGTTGGAGCCAGATGGGTGCTGGTCTTTTCTCCCAAGGAACAACTGATAAGACAAGAGGAAATGACCTCAAATTATGCAAGGAGAGGTTTAGGTTGGACATGAAGTAAAATTTTTTCGCTAAAAGGATTGTCAAGCCCTGGAACAGGCTGCCCAGGGCAGTGGTTGAATCATCATCCCTGGCTTTGTTTAAAAGTCCTGTAGATACAGTGCTTAGGGACATGGTTTAGCAGGTGATATGTAGAGTGGAGTTATTGTTTGGACTGAATGATCTTGCAGGTCTTTTCCAACCTAGGTGATTCTATGATTCAGCAGAATAACGAGGGTGTCATGAAACTGCGGGTTTACATGCTGTAAAACGAGGATCTCGCTGGCACCCACAGGCCAATGTGCCCAGACAACACAGCACTTCCCTAAAGAGCCAAGGGTGTTGTATTTAGTCTTAAAAGGAACAAAACCAAACCTAATTGTCTTGGTTGGGAAAAGATGTTTATTTTTAGAAACAAACAGGTTTCGTGCAGACAGTTGACTTAATACACTCAGATTATAAGTATTCAAAGAGTCTGTTTGAGTGATCTGCAGGCCAAGAATTAGTCAATGGCCCCCTTTGTGAATAATCCTAAGTGAAAGCACATTAGGCAATTTCCCAATCTTTTAATCAGTAATCCAGGTAAAAATCATCCAGTTTGTTTTGGTACTCATTACTGACCCAACTGTACTGAAGGACCGTGTGGCTGAAGATTTTATTACACTTTCAAATTTCTTTTGCTTGGAAAGAAATCATATTTTCTCCTGCGGTCTCACACTCTATTATCTTGACTTCCTTTTATGCATGACAGACCATATGCCAAGTCTTGTTTAGAGTACATTTGGGTGCTGGTACACCCATCTGACAGTGTAAATCAGCTCTTCCCTAGAACAGGCATCGCAGGGAACGGCTGTCCTGAAATGGCAAGGTCTACATCGGCGTGCCTGCGCTCTGCAGGAGTCCCAGAAAAGCTATATACAGAAATAAGCCTCAGGCTTGTTTGCTCCTTTTTATTACTTAGAACAATCTGCTGTGGCTGTAGGGCTGTGGTAGCTCTCGGTGCTCAGTTTGCAGGTGAGTGAGACCAAGGATGATGTGGCTGGTAAGACATCGTGGGACTGCGAAACCTTTCTCTATCCTATTCCTCCCACCAATCCTTAGCATAAAATGTCTTCTCTTATTTTCTTCAGATGTGGGAAGGTGATCCCACATCAGTGACTCTCTTGTCCCTCCCACCAGTCCTGCTGCACAGCATGATGACTGTGGGCAACCTTGGGTTAGGCAGGTGCTGCTTAGGGGACTTCAGGGGCACCTCCTGTGAGTCTGTAACTTGGAAACTCGGCTGAAAGGTGATCGTGACCAGTGTACTCCTTTCCTCTCATGTAAAAGACAGTGTGTGCTTATGTGCAAGGAAACCAAAGCATTTTCCTTGTTGAGTGCATTTCTACTTTATTGTTCCTTCCCATTTCACTCCTGCCTTATGGAGTGTGCATTTCCACCTGCTGGATTTCAACAGGCGAGTAACTCCAGAGGAGATGCAGATCCCAGTTTTCTACAGTAACCAAGCAGAAGACAACACCTGCTTCACTTATTTTATATACTAATATGTATCATGATTTGCTGTTTCAAGAACTGGTGAGATGACTTAGCACCCCATTGATTTCTGATCCAGTCTTCCATCCCCACATCAGTCAAATTGTATTTGTCCACAGGGCTCCCATTTTCTTGGTCGGAAAACACTGATATTTGTGGCATTCGTTATCTGCTTCATATTTTGCTGTGGGTCAGGAAATAACCATTTCATTTAGAGAGTGGGGAAAAAAAGCAGGTGAAGAAAGGCATTTTCTTTTCTTCCAGCTATTTGAAGGCAATATAGGACACTGGCTTTGAAAATATTGGTGCGCTTAATGCCTCCATCTTTCATGTGTAAGAAAGAAACCCTGTCTCTGACCTTTTAAGTACCTTTATTTACCTTTTTGATGGATACTTAAAAAGAAACCAAGATTTAAGAGAAGTTTGCTGCTTAATGATTGAATAAAGTAGCTGATGAGGTGAGACTGTTGCTTTTCAGCCAAAAATAAATTGCACTACACAGGAGCTTTACACCTGAGAAGCTCTCAGAAACAGCTACCAAGAAAAATGGGTTGGATTGTTCCATGTCGTCTCATAACGTCACCTAACCATGACTGTGTCTTTCCACAACAGCAACGTCACCACTGTGATTCATCCCGTATTCTCTTAACGTTTCAGGCTAGCTTCAGGGTGGTTTGTTTTCTTCAGACACAGGTAATTTGTAGAGATGTTCAATAGCTGATTCACATTTGAGTTGGCAGCAATTTCATGCTTTCAGAAGATGTTCAGAATTGCTGGGTTTGTGCCCTTTCAAAAAAAAACAAACAACCCAAACAACACAAACCCAAATGAAAACAACCCCCCAAAACTTGTGGCAAGCTATAACCATGTGGTTTTGAGTTCATATTTTTTAAGTAGATTTGTATATCGAATATGATCTAGCAGAGAATATGTGCTCTGCATATGTGTGCTGGGAGATAAACAGCCTAATAATGCCTGCATACTTTATTATGGTTTTGTTTTTCTGGAACATGCTCATTTCCAGTTTTTCAAAAACGTGGGCTTCTGTCTTGCATATTAACTGAAGTATATTGGATTTTTCCTGCAAGGAGAGAGGCTGATGAGCTGTCTGCAGGTCGGGGGTGGGGGGCAGTGATAGCAAACAGCTCTGCCTCATCTTGGAGATCATTTTTGGTTGTTGGTACATAAGGAGGGACAGAGGAAGCTGAGATTAATGCTTGGGTAGTGAAATAGTTATTCCCCCTCTTTTGTGTTGCTCTTAAATAGTCAGGACTTTGAAAACATCATTTTTGATAAATACTTGGCTGCTGAATATGACGACATAAGGAGACGAAGCCGATGTGCCTGCCAAACAGGGCTTCCCAGAATCCCCTGAAAAGGAAGGAGCTTGAGTGTCCTTCATCACTTTGTGTGTCCTCTACTTACTGCCTGGTGTGCTCTGCAGCATCGCTGAGCAGCTCCAACCTAAGGGAAGACCCTCTAAGGAAGGTCTACACTTAGAACAGTTCAATGTGTCAGACTTGTGAAACATCCTCTCCTGCTTCTGCTTTGGGATGTGTGTCTTGTAGTGAGTTGTATATTTATTTGTTTTTGTTTTTTACCAGATCAATAGGGAACTCATGGAATTTGGAAGGAGGTGTGGCAAGAGTGTAATTGGGGAAAACAAACTTAGTACGGTGTGAAACCATCAGAAAGGATATGTTGGGCACGTCAGCAGCCTTGGTCAGCTGAAAAACTTTTGTTTTGCCAGGAATGAAATTCAAATCTTTGTGCAAGAGTAATGCAAGGAGCTCTGTTATCTTTTTGATTGTGCCAGCTTTTATTTTAACCTCCCTCATGCTTTGAGTTATGAGAAGTCTTCATGGAGCCAGGCGTTACTTTCTTGCCTGAAATCGTTCTGGGACACTTGTGCCACGTGGTTTTGATGAACTGAAGGACAAGTGTGGGTTCTGGATCACCTTCACATTAGTGTGAATAACACCTTTCATGTTAAATCATCTTATTTCACGCTATATTTGTGAAACTTTGAAGTTTCCAAACTTCAGGGACGTGGCATGCGAGGAGATATCTGTCCTTCCTTCCTTCCATCCCCAGCAACTCCTTCAGACACAAGCTAACGCAGCCCCTGAACCTGCCAGCCACTGGCCGATGTTAGCATGCAAGTGCAGCAGTCATGGCTGGAAATTGTTATGTTCTTCACTTCTCGGAGCACTCAAGACAATGACCTCATCAAGCTTCAGGAGGATGAACGAGGCATTGTGAAGAGAAACAGAGCCGCTAGTCCAAAATTACATCTTCGCTCCCGAAGGACGCTCAGCAATGGTACCGATAACCCCAAAGCAGGGGGAGAGCAGAGAGAAAACCAACCAGATGGAGAACTCCTGCAATGCAGAGGCATTACACTGAGTTATATCTCACCAATTTAGACTTATTTTGCTTAAGAAAAATGGTAACTTGCCTCTCCAGGTGTCTGGGGTGTTCACAATGAGGGAGGGTTCGGGTAGAGATGCACAAAAATTCTCTGTGGAGCTGCACAGAAACAGTTTTCTAACTTGGACAAACCCCAAATTGGGCAAATGCGTGGGCCAAGTCTTAGGTTTCACCTTCAAGCCAGGTGTCTGATGAAGCTTTATACGAAGTTTTTAGTTCCTGAATATTTTGCGAAGCAGATTTATTGAAGTTTCTGACATCGTGTTTTCAAAACACGATGTCAGAAACTTCAGTGAAACGGGTTGCTCAGTTATTTGTCTGTTCTGACACCTCTTTTAATGAAATTTGGTTGTAATGTGATGTCCATGTGTTGGATTTCATTGTCTTTGCACCAATCTGCTGATATTTGCATTTGAATTGCTTTCCTGGGTCTGTCCAAACTTTTAATTTTCAATTTCACATTTTTTTTGCGGTTAGAGATAGTCAAATGAATAAAAGATGAAAGACCTGCTGGCTCTGTTTTTCCCTCCAAGTACTGCGTTTCTGGAAACTTTCAGAACGGTTGGCTCTGTTTGTGCACCTTTATTTGTGCTCTTCAAATGACTCGAGAGTCCAGAAATGACAGTGCGAGGCAGAAGGTAATGACCAGTACTGAGGACAGATGGGAATACATAAAATAGATTACGAATTTCGGGGCAAAGATCACACTTCTGTCTGCATATCTGCCCGTTGTGCTGAAGCTGAAGTGTTGTGTTGCATAAAGGTCCGAGTCAAACAGCCTCTGTTTCTCTACGATGACTTTTAGAGGGTTGAAATGACAAAAGAGTTGTTTTTGCTTTTCCATTCAGTATTAATGCTGTCGAATGTGGAGGAGGAAAGCAAAGGCAAGGTTTTGGTAGAGCTGAGTACAATGCTAAAGGCTGCTCCAGTACTTAGAGCTTCATTCAGTAGCTGAGTGCGCAAAGTAGGGATTTTACTAATCTGCGGGAGATGTGTTTGTTTAAATGAGAGGCAACGAGACTCCCAGACATGAGGTAAGAAAGCCAGGGTGGAAATAAACCCAACAAAGAGGCTGCCTGTTGCCATCCGTACATATTGCGCTTGTGCCCAGGCTGTGCCAGCTGCACAGCGCTGGGAATTGACAGGAAAGCTGCTTCTATGCATCAGTGAAACTTCAGCACCGCAGTCAGTAATCGGGGCTGGTTAAGTGATGGTAATGTGGTCTCAAATGACCGGAGTGGCTGTTCGGAGGGTTAGCTTTATTGATATGTCTCCCTAAATGCTCCCATTACTTCTTGTATTGTATTGCTTGGTTCAAATCACTTGCCACTTGACTTCCTTAAGTAAATGTGTGCGTTGATTAAACAACCTCCTAGCCAAATCCATTTTTTTTCAGAAACTGGGATTGTTGATGTACCTGTTGCAGTCTTATTCTTTTAAGTTGAGCTTTTTAGAGCCAGTGTCTTCTCCCACCCTTTTGTTCTGCCGAGGTGATGCTTAGGAATTCACAGCAGCCCCTGCGAATTTCGCTGGGGAGCATGATTGTGAATACTGGAGAGCAACAGCTTCCGGCAGAGCCATGATGGAGATAATGCCACCTCTTCTCTTCTCTCCTCTTCTCCTGCCGTTAATTTACATAGGATGGATCTGGTGACCACAAAAAAGCACGGAGATGAACAGAGAAAGACTGCGTGGCCTGACTTGGGTTTTTAACAGAAGTTTTTAGGTCTTCACATTCTGTTTTTCCCACTGTTATTTGTTGTTGCCATTTTTTTTGCCTTGAAAATTAGTTTCACATTAGTAAATGTTGTCTAGTTCCCTAAAGGATTAGCTTTTTATAAGCTTTGAGCTTTTCAAAGGTGTACTTACGGGCTGTACAGATGGAACATACTCTCTTCATGTTGTATTTATCCATAGTGTGTGCTGCTGGCTCCTTTGGCTGGGCACCAGAATCACCCCAGGACCTTTCCCTTTGAGCAGCTTCCCAGCCTGGGCAGAGACATGGAGCTACTGCCCCAGGGGAGCATGGCACCGAAAAGCAATCATTTCCTCGCTTCTTACCTCACCATTTACCTTGTCCCTGAGAAAGTAAGAGAGACTTGATCCACCAGGAATGGTAGTTGCATTTTTGGTTTTCGTTTCTCGGATTGTTTTTTTTCCCCAGGAATAGAATGAATACTCTCTCTGCTGCAAACAGTTTTCTTTCTGAAACGAAAGCAGGCTCATTTTCCACAGGACCTAAAATCATTTCCCCGCTAGTTCTAATTAAGCAGTGTTTGCACTTGAAATCAGGACTGTTTATACGAAATTGATGTTTTCAAATGTGATTAAAAGGCAAATAGTTGAATATAATCGCTGCGAACTAATGAAAAAGAATAAGGTGGAATGGTTTAAACCAGCTTTGCTTACACTTCAGTGTTACTTTATACGTGCGTTCACTTCTGGCTACACTTTTCCAAATCTAATTGCTGTGTTTTTTTTCTGCTGAAGCGGCTGATAAACTGATTTACGTATTCAGTTTAATGAACAAAAATGTTTTATAAAAAAATATAATAAATGCTCACTCTGACCTTGTTTTTTTGCCTCCTGTCCCAATTTAAGCCTGAGGAGAAGAAGCAACAGGATGAGGGTTGTGTTAGTGATAAGAGTGTGGAAACCTGTTCTCTCATCATGGTGTTGTCTTGCTGCCTGGTTTAGGGACAGCAAAATGATTATTCCCACTTTTACTGAAGCATAGCCAGCTGCCTGTGCCTGCAGCCTGAGAGAAGCTAAAGTGCTGTTGTCTCACTGGGTTTAATGTTACGAGACCTTGCAAAGAAACTGTGCTAGAATTCCCTTAGTTCTCCCTTTTTTTTTTTTTTTTTTTCCTCCCCTTGGAACAGAAAGGGCAACAATTTGGCCTCTTGCAGAGTGAAAACCAGAGACACACTGATCTCCTGCAGTTTATATTTTTGTTTGGCCAGGGAGCAGAGGAGAAGGGTTCGCAGACCTTGAGTGTTTGCTGCATTCCTCTTCCCTCTCGTTTTTCAGCTCTGAAGAGCCTTTTGGCAAAGCACTACCAGCATCCCAAGCCTCAGATCTGCAAAGGGGCTCTGACAGAGCTTTGTCAGAGGCAGACGGAGGCAATGAACGAAATGACTGTTCGAGTTGGGGTGGGATGTTGAGGCATGTAACTATACATATATTATCTTAGATGTATTTATTAGTCCATGGGGCATGCTTTATCCTGAGGAATGGAGGTCGTTGTTTGTGGAGGTGGCAGGGAAGGTCAGCTGGCCAGTACTTGAGCGATCTTGGTTACACCAGGGTTTTCTTGCCCAGAGTTCATTTTCATGGTAATCTGCGTGAAAGGAGCTGCTTGATTCTCTCTTTTTGAAATCAGTCTGCACTTGATGCCTTTTATTGGAAAAACGAGGGCAGCCAGTAGTGGGAAGAGGATATGGTTGCAGCTGTAGTGTGAAAAGGATGAACTTTTTCAGGAATTGGCAGATACTATGTTTTCTTCTTCAATTGAATTAAACAGAAGAGGCCAGTGCAAGATGCTGAAGGTTCCCTGGCGATTATTACAACAACAGTGACCATCCGGGAGCCGTAATGTTTCATAACAATAAATAACGAACTCCAGAAAATTAAGTCGGGTTCTCATTCATCAGAACAACTGGAAAGAAAAGTGTTATTGAAAAATACTGAAATAAAATTTTTCAGCATCCGCCTTGTAAGGGCCCTCTCTGAATATATTCGCTTCCTCTGTGTTAGGCAGAAAAAGTCCTTCGCTTGGGTATGTGTGCCAGTGCCTGAGCTCATCACTCGCTCCTTTTCTTGTCACCTCATTGACAAGTCTTTTTAAAAAAAGATTTCCTTGCCTCATTTTTGGTGGGACTGACTCAGGATGCCTCATGCCGTGCCTTCTGACTGCTGAAAAGTCCCTTCCCACTCAAACCATTCTATGATTCGGCAGTAACCTGGGGTTACTGCACTGCTGGGGTGTTTCCTTGGCCAAGGCAACATCCGAATGAAGCCTGCATGGTTAGGAAGTTTCAAACTGCAGGTTATGAAAAGGGTAAGTTAATAAACTTCCAAAACTTTATAGAGCCACGTTCTTCAAAAATTATGAAAGCTATCTGCAGGTAAACAAGCAACAGGCAGGATTGAGTTGTTGGGGCAAAATCAGTCGTGAAAAGGGTGTGCAAGAGAGATGAATGCTGCCTACAAAGGAGAGGGCAGCGATGGGGAGATGATTTTGGGCAGGCAATGACTAATGTGGATGGCCGCTCTGCAATTCCTGCCACCTCCCAGACTAAGCAGCCCAGGCGCCTCCCAGACTGATATTTCCCAGCACCTCAAAACCTGTTTGAACAGGCCAGGAGTATTTATTGCGGGATTGATCTGGCAGTGCTAGGGCAGGAAAGGGGCTGTGCTGATTGCAGGTTTGAAATTTATCTATTAGTTTATAGAGGAAAAATGAGGAGGAGGACCTGGTGAGAATCAGGTGGCTCCCACGCTCCTCCTGTTCACTGCAACTCTGCTGCCCAGCCCCAACGTGGGTTTTGCAGCACGGCCTCTTATTACCCTCCTATTAATCTGAATAACAAATCTCTAAAGGCTAAATAGTACTGGGAAAAATGAGTCAGCTCTTCTATTAGAAAAAAAAAAATCACAGGGTTTGATCTACTTATGGCTTGAAGAAACATTAGACGAATTTGAAATACGCTTAAGTAATCGTGGCAGTTAAGGTTATGATTGTGGCTGGATTGCACCAAATGGAAGTTTTATTTTCATTTACTTTCTAGTTACCTCGCAGTATTAAATTGTGCAAGAATTAGGAGGTTTGCAGTTGATGTTTTACTTTCGAATTTTCTTTGTGCTTTTTCCTGTCTTGAGAGGTCTGTTATTTATTTATTTATTTTTATTTTGATGTGTAGGTAGAACTTTGAATGCAGGGCCTGGAAATTGTGTGTACTTTCTTTCCGAGGGGCAAGGCAGCCCTAAAGAAGAGGGTGTCAGTGTTGTATAGTGCCTTTTTTTTTTCTTTCTTCACCCTCCTGCTGTGTAAGGAGCAATATGTTGTGGTGTCAGAATAAAAGATCACCTTTGTAGTTGGTCCAGTTGTTTACTCTTGGTTCCTGCAGAACTTCTAGGAATAAATATTAAACCTTTCCCCCTCCCCCCCCGGATATCCCTGAAATGCATGTTTCTGAGTCTACTTCTGGAGTAAACTAATCTGTAGTTATAAGATGGACTTCTAGGATGTTACTTCTGTGGGAAAAATGGATCCTGTCCTGGACTTTGTGTTTATATCTGACATGTATCAGCACTAGTGTGACCAGCAGGACATGGGAAGTGATCATACCCCTGTACTCATCACTAGGGAGGCCACATCTTGAATCCTGGGTTCAGTTTTGTGCACCTCACTCTCAAAATGACATTGAGGACTGTGTCCAGAGAAGGATAACAAAGCTGATGAAGAATCTAGAGCACAAGTCTGGTGAGGAGCGGCTGAGGGACCTGGGGTTGTTCAGTCTGGAGAAAAGGCGGATCAGGGGAGACCACGTTGCTCTCAACAAGTCCCCAACAGGGGGTTGGAGTCAGTGGGGTCAGTCTCTTCTCTCAAGGAACAAGTGATAAGAGGAAATGGCCTCCAGTTTTGCCAGGGGAGGTTTAGGTTGGACATGAGGAAGAATTCTTTCACCGAAAGGGTTGTTAAACCCTGGAACAGGCTGCCCAGCGCAGTGGTTGAATCACCATCCCTGACTGTGTTTAAAAGTCCTGTAGATAGAGTGCTTGGGAATGTGGTTTATCAGGGGACACGTAGAGTGGGGTTATTGTTTGGACTCAATGATCTTGAAGGTCTTTTCCAACCTGGATGATTCTGTGATTCTATTCTCCTTTGCGACGGTGGCGGCTTCTTGTGGCTGCAGGCGTTTGCACCCTCTGTTGGTGTGAGAGCGACTGCGAAGGGCACTGAATGAGTCTGTGTCTTTTCGTAATGACCCTGAAAATAAAAATGGCTTTGTATTACCAAAAAAAAGGAGACCACTACTAATCACATAAATGAAGAAACTATTGGTATTTGTATTCACTCTAAACTGCACTATGAGCTTAAGGCTGATGTTCTGAGAGATGATTGTCTTTCCCACATTTCATGTTTCCCAGGAGTGTATTTTACAGTCACAGAATCCGCTTTGCCGTGTTGCCATGATGTGCAGTTCCCAAACTGTGGGAGGTGGATTTGACACCTCTAGATGAAAGACGCTTAGACTGGGAGCACAGAGGTTAAGAAAGCAAAGGGTGAAGGGACAGAGTATTTCTGTTCCCTTCCTTTCCCTCTGGGCTCTGTGTGGAGGGATTTGCAGTGACAAGCCCGGCTAGTTCATTCAGTAAGTGTGTGCTGCTGTAGTGAGAAGTCTTAGCCTCAATTACTTCTTGGCTCAGAGAACTTGTCTGTTTGTGGTGAGCTGAGTGGGAGATTACGTAAAATTCTTGAGACAGGATAGAAAATTGTTAGTAATTCAAAGGCAGTAGAAGTTTTTGCTCTTCCTCACCTTTTTTTCTCCATCCACAAAGCAAAGTTTTTTCATGTCAAAATCTGCAAAATAGCACCCACCACCAAACTGGTGAGTTCAAGTAGTCTGGAGGTCTATAGCACTTGAGGGACTTGGGGATGTGCAAGTAACAGAGGATTGTTGGCGAGATGTTGTGCTGCTTCCAAGATAAGGTGGGATGGACTTGGTGGTTCAGCAGGGTTTTGAGGTGTCTGCATAGGGAAGACTTCAAAGGGTGTTGGTTTTTATGGTGTTGCAGCATAGGTGGTGGTGGCTCCAGGGTAAGTGTGATACCTCACTGTAAGTGCATGACTTATCTCTGTGCATTGGCGAGGGCACGCTTCACCTCACTTCCCACAGGTGAATTGGTGCAGCTCCTTGGCTTCATTTCAAGTGGGAGTGTTAATGTTGTCTAGGTTGGTTTTTTGTCTGGTTTGGGCTTGGCACAGGCCCCCTACATCTAGTTTTAACCCCATTACTGACCTCATCGTTCTGTTTGTTTAAATTACTGGGTTATTACTAGACTTTAGGAGCTCGACTTCATTTTTATCGACCTGAGCTGGGCCTGAATCCCCAGAGGGTGCATTAAATACCAAACCTGGGGTCATTTAGTAGCAAGCCTGTCTTTGCCTCCTGTTTGGATGGTCTGGCTCAGCCTGTCCTAAATCTGTTCCAGTCTGGATAAATATTTGTTAATGCTGTGGAAGAGGGAGACAGACCTCTCATTCCACCCACAAAAATCCTCTGTCTCGCTAGTATGTGTCACCTTTAACTCATTACTGTTGCTGTTGATCCCTGTTGGTTTTTCTGATATTTAAGAGCTAAGCCTGTGCAGAGTGACCTTCAGCCAGCAGCACACTGTGGCCCAATCCTGCTCACTCAGCATCACTGATGTAGGGCTTTCCTTATACTTTGCCTCCTACTTGCATTGAAACAAAGTCTGTAATTTGAATTTTCTTTTTCAAGTTACCTCTCTCAAGAAGAGTTCTTCAAATTGTCAGTCTAAAAATTAGATCTTCAGGCTTTTAAACAGAAAATAATTACCTTTACATCTGAAAATTATATAAAAAACAATATACAACCCCTGTTCTACCCCTCACTTTCAGTAGGAAATATGAGCCAGTGTGTGTTCAGGTGACCAAGAAGGCCACTAGCATCCTGGCTTGTGTCAACGCTAGTGTGGTTAGCAGCACCAGGGTGGGGATCATACTGCTGTACTGGGTGGCACTGGGGAGGCTGTACCTTGAATCCTGGGGTCAGTTTTGGGCCCCTCACTCCAAGAGGGGCCCCATTGAGGGGTTGAAGTGTATCCAGAGAAGGGCAACAACGCTCGGGAAGGGTCTATATCACTAATCTGGTGAAGAGCAGCTGAGGGGCCTAGAGAAGAGGAGACTCAGGGGAGACCTTCTTGCTCTTGACAACTCCCTGAAAGGAGGTTGGAGCCAGGTGAGGGTTGGTCTCTTCTCCCAGGGAATGAGTGATAGGACAAGAGGAAATGGCCTCAAGTAGCACCAGGGGAGGTTTTGGTTGGACATGAGGGACAATTTCTTCCTCACAAGGGTTGTCAAGGCCTGGCCCAGGCTGCCCAGGACAGGGGTAGAGTCCCTATCCATGGAGGGGTTTCAAGGCCGTGGAGATGTGGTGCTGAGGGACATGGTTTAATGGTGCCCTGGTAGTGCTGGGGTAATGGTTGGACTCAATGATCTTAAAGGTCTTTTCCAACCAGAACAATTCTATGATTGTATGACATGCACACAAACCTGCTGCTTTGCAGTCCTTGGGCGAGTGGTTCTATTCATAGTGCCTCTGCTTTGGGTTATCCCAAGCTTGCTTAAGGCATTGCAGAGGAATTTTTTGCAGTTGTGTGTTGCTAAATGTCATGCTTTCAGTGATAAACTCCGGGTTAAGAAAAAGATCCAAATCTTCATTGTTACCATGAAGTATTTTGAAAACTATGGGAGGCGCTTAACTCCAGATCAATATGTGGATGTTTTTCTTTGTGCAGTTCACAGTTTTAACACTAAATGATGTTTACAATGACATTTGGAGCCTGTTGAAACAAGATGTAGTGTTCTCCGTAAGGTCAGACAATAGTGCTCATTGAATATGATGAGCTCTGGTGCTCTAATGCTGGACTTCACTTAATGCTCAATTATAAGTCGGTCAAAGAAAATTTCAAGACGAAAATTCCCTTTATGTCTGATGGCCTCTTTTCTAAAGAAAAGATACTGTAAGTACAGTATGCTAAAACACACAGCCAATTTTTTTTATAGATTGTTCTTGTTTAGGTCTCTTTTCCAGCTAAATATGCTTATTCCAAGACATTAAGTATTCCCCAAGGGATTCTCATTCTGAAAATACACCAAAGGTCAGTTTAACCCCACACAGCACCACTATAAAGCATATCATGACCATGCGTTTTTCAGCTTGTCCTCTAAAATAAATTTGGAAGCCTGTCAGAGCAGATCATCAGCTTAACATGTGAAAATGTGTCCCAAGGTTCCCGGAGGATTTTGACTAATGCGTTTTCACTGAATCAGAGAGAAATTTTTGACCGGGGCCACAGCTGATATAAATCAGCATAACTTCATTGGCTCCAGCCAAGCCTCTCAAATTTATACTAGTTGAGGATCTAGGCTCTGTGGAGAAAATGATTTCACTGAATTGACTACTTTGTCAAAAAGATTAACCTGAAACGTTTCTACCATTTCACAGCGAATATATGTTCATGGCAATGAAAAGGGTTTCATTCATCAGGACATGATTAATGAGAGGTTGGCAGCTTTAGACAGGAATCAGTATTTTTTTGTTATAGATCTGAAACAGTTTGCATTTTGCCAAGATATTTCACACATGCATTTTGGTAGCTGAAAACACTTAGAGTAACTGATTCCTTCAATTGTAGATTTCCTCTTTGAATTTATGATCAGGGAGATTTTACCTGAGCACTTTTATTTATTGCACCGCAGAATAAATAAACCCAAGGCAAATGAAAAGCAATGGGCCTGCGGAGTTGCTGAGGGAGCACTATGAATACGAATAACTCGATGATGCTTGCACAGGTAGTGCAGATCTAGGTGCCCTTTTAAACATTCATTTTTAGATAAACACTGTGTTGAACAATTCAACAGCGGTGCTCTTGGGCGAAGTCTGCCAGATGATGTACGTCCCGGAGCCTGAGTTCAAAGATATTCTTTGAACCAAATACGATGTTGGTACATCCACATAAAAGCTCATATGTGAAGGTGAGTATCGTTGAAATCAAACGCGTAACGGTAAATGAAACACATGATTTGAGTTCCACAAGAAAATTCAGTTCTTCAATTTCCTTTTCAATTTTTAGGGACAATTTCCCCCCTGTAATGTTTAATATTTCTGGGTGATTTTCATTCAATAGTAATTGGAGGGAGAATTGATTTTTGCCTTTCATTTATGTACTAGCAGTTGTCTATTCCTATGTTTGCTTCATGTACTTTCTGGCGTACCATATGTGCTGATGGAAGTCAACAATAAATGTACCTTTTTTTAGTGGTATCAAAAAGCTTTGAAGAAATCTCAGCTATATCTCAGCCCATATAAAAGAGTCATTTAAATTTACCTTGAATGTGCAGGTTAGGAATGTATATTTTCTGTCTGTAATTGAATTCCTTTCAATCTGTCTCCATTTACTAGCTGAAATAGAGCATTTTTATTCCTGTTAGCATCAGTCCAAGTGTGATGCTGTCTTTGTCAAGCAGCAAGTGGGAGGGTAATGGAGACACAGTTTGTGAAATGTCACCCTACTGTAAACACGTTGTTCTGATCCTTAGGCAGAAGAACAGACGACGTTTTGTTTTCTTTAGGCAAGGGGAGGCTGTCATATACTTCTGATAGTCAAAGTTATCCAAGTAGAACAGTGTTTTCAAAACATAGGGCAATTTTTTTTTTTTTCCTTTTGTATTTTTAAGTGGGTCTGGTTTATCTTGACTAGTCGGTCACAGTGTGACCCATGCGTCCTTCTGAATGTGATGCTATTGACTTCTGACTCATCGCTAAGTGCTTAAGATTTGATTGCTGCTTTTGTTGGCTATTTAAGTCTTGGCTTGTTTTACTTCTTTCCTTTCTCGTGTTTTAAACTTCTGAAATCATTGAGCCACTTCAGTCTGGTTGCCAGCACTGAGCATGCCAACGTGTTAAGTGAGGCTGCTTCAGTTGGATTATGAAGAGAAGAGTTTCTGGGTATTTGTTTTACCAACAGGCGAAAAAAATGCAGGTGAAATGCTGAGTTGAGTCGTCTCGGCCTCTGCTCAGAGCTGTAAAATGCTTGGCATTTTACATGCAAAGACCTTAATCAAGAAGATGAGCTGATCTAGTTTTGCTGCATGAGTAAATGGAAAAACAGAGTAAGGAACATCAGAAGTTTGAGATTCACATCCTAAAAAAGGCACCAAACAAATTTCAGCACAAGAGACTTGTTAAAGGCTGTGTGAGGCTCTGGGAATTGTCTCTGCTTTGGACAATTCATAATCTTCTAAATATCATGTTAATGAAACTGGTGAAGTGTCTGTTTTAAGGCTATTTTTCTTCAGAAAGTCTAAACAAAAGTCACCATCTGCTACTAAATTACTGCAAAATTACTAGTCTTCCTCTAGTCTTGATTCCTCTCTAAGCCTTGAGGTCATTCTGATAATTACTGACATTTCCTAAGCTTGTGTGTAAATTTTAGATGACCATAATTTCAGCAAATGTTGTCCAAAGTCCCTTGTCACTAGAAAGTTGGGAAGGTGGTTGAGGGGAAGTTATCTGGAGCTTCATGGAGCTTTATCTTACAGTGTGCTGCTGAACAGTGGAGTCACAGAGTTCTTTTATATAAGGAATTCAATTTTAAAACATAAGTAGAGGTGTAAACTGTTAATTTGGGAAGACTTCTCAGGCGATTAAACAGCTCGAGTATCATCTGCATCCAAGTGTGTTTGATGGAGTTTATTATCGTTTCTGCTCCGTGGTGCCCAGAGGAGGGCACACCGTTTAGATTTTGGTGATCTTGGCTCCTGCTTGTGCTTGTCAATATGTGCCATCCAGCATATTGAAGCCCAGCTCAGCCTGGATATTTACACTGCTGGTTAACGAAAAGCTCAACGTGAGTCAACAATGTGTGAGTGCAGCCCAGAAAATGCCAGCTTATCCTGGGCTGCATCCAGAGCAGTGTGGGCAGCAGGTTGAGGGAGGTGATTCTACCCCTCTACTCTGCTCTGGTGAGACCCCACCTGGAGTATTGTGTCCAGCTGTGGAGCCCCCAACACAAGAGGGACATGGACCTGTTGGAGTGGGGCCAGAGGAGGCCACAAAGATGATCTGAGGGCTGGAGCACTGCTCCTATGAGACCAGGCTGAGAGAGTTGGGGCTGTTCATTCTGGAGAAAAAAAAGGCTCCACAGAGACCTTATGGTGGCCTTTCAGTATCTGAAGGGAACCTACAAGAAAACTGGGGAGGGACTTTTTACAAGGGCTTGCAGGGATAGGACAAGGGGTAGTGGCTTCAAACTAGAAGAGGAGAGGTTTAGATCAGAAATTAGGTAGAAGTTCTTCACTCTGAGAGTGGTGAGACACTGGAACAGGTTGCCTAGGGAAACTGTGGATGCGCCACCCCTGGATGTGTTCAAAGCCAGGTTAGATGGAGCTTTGAGCAACCTGGTCTAGTGGGAGGTGTCCCTGCCCATGGCAGGGGGATTGGAACTAGATGATCTTGAAGGTCCCTTCCAACCCAAACCATTCTATGATTCTATAATTGTTTTTCAATATTTCTTTTTTTTTTCTGCTGACCTGCTGAGGGCTGCTTTGAATGAAAAGTCAATCACCTCCCGTTCTGCAAGAAAATGAAATGATTGTTTGCCTCAAATGACAGAGGCTTGTAGCAGGCATTGAGAGCCTGACAGAATCTTATCCACTGCGTGCGTATTATTTTTGCTGCTTCTGTGCTGGAAAGCAACTGTGTAGCTGTCATCTAGTTATACTCCTACGTGCTTTTTTGAACTGCTGTGCCAGCTGCCAAACCCCGACTAGTAATTCTGATTGAATACTATTTACTTGGCATCCAAATTGATAGAGAAGTAGGGCAGTGATTGAAGTCTCAAAAGCATGGGAACGCTTTCCAAGGAGAGGTGTACGTAGCAGCCAGAGACGTCGAAGGAAAGCTTTGTCCAGCAAGGAGTCTTTGGAAGGTAAAACCAACGGAGTTTGGAAGTGTAGAATAGAATCATAGAATTGTTTTGGTTGGAAAAGACCTTTAAGATCATGAAGTCCAACCGTTAAAGCAGCACTGCTAGGTCACCACTAAACTATGTCCCTCAGCACCACATCTCCACGGTTCTGAAACCCTTCCATGGATGGGGACTCTACCCCTGTCCTGGGCAGCCTGGGCCAGGCCTTGAGAACCCTTGTGAGGAAGAAATTGTCCCTCATGTCCAACCTAAACCTCCCCTGACGCAACTTGAGGCCATTTCCTCTTGTCCTATCACTCATTCCTTGGGAGAAAAGACCAACCCCACCTGGCTCCAACCTCCTTTCAGGGAGTTGTCAAGAGCAAGAAGGTCTCCCCTGAGCCTCCTTTTCTCCAGGCTGAACAACTCCTGGTCCCTCAGCCGCTCCTCACCAGACTTGTGATCTAGACCCTTCTCTGGCCATGCTCCAGCCCCTCACTGTCCTTCTTGGAGTGAGGGGTCCAAAACTAACTCAGGATTCAAGGTGTCCTTACCAGTGCCAAGTACAGGGGGACGATCCCCGCCCTGGTGCTGCTAGCCACACTAGCGCTGATACAAGCCAGGATGCTGGTGGCCTTCTTGGCTACGTGGGCACATGCTGGCTCATCGTCAGCCCCCTGTTGCCCGATGCCCCCAGGTCCTTTTCCCCTGGGCACTTTCTAGTCACTCTTCCCTAAGCCTGGAGCGTTGCCTAGGGTTATTGTGACCCAAGTGAAGGACCTGGCACATAGCCTTGTTGAACCTCGTGCCATTGGCCTTGGCTCAACTATTCAGCATGTCTAGGTCTCTCTTTAGAGCCTCAAATCTCTTGATCCTGGCCAAGTGGTCTGTAACAGAATCCCAGTGTGATATCTGCCTTATTTGTTGTGTCCTTGATTCTTATAACACTCAGCCCTATCATCACCATCATTATGCTTAAGACAATCAAAGCCCCCCTAACATTCACAGTCACTCTACCACCTCTCCTTCTTGACTTATCCCTTCTGAAGAGTTTATGGACATCCAACACAGCACTCCAATTGTGCGAATCATCCCACCATGCGTTCGTGATGCAACTGTATCATAATTTTCCTCCTATACAAGTTTAAAAGAAATATTTTGGATGAGTCTTTAAACTGTTTCATGAGCAAAACCCAGTGCACATCCGTAAGTTGTCGTATTCTCAGATAACGCAGCAGAGCAACTCTTGTCTCCTCTTTTAAGAGAGAAGAAGACATAATTGTGTGTGAGACAGCTGTATACTGCATGTCTAGTATCACTGCCTGAAATACTGTAGGGTGAGCGTGGGACCTGTGTTGGATGTGACGAATATGACACATGGTTCACTCTTCCATAGCGATGTTTGTTTATTAGCGCTGGAGAAAGGGTAGAGACAACCGATGGGAATCTTTGAGCCGTCCCTGTCTTGTGTGCAAAATGCTGCTGTTTTCTAGGGTGTAGGAGGGGAAACAAATGACGGGTTGGGGTAACGATAAAGTGCCTACTGAGCTCAGCTTGCAGAAGAACATCCACAGTAATGTCGAGGTTTTCCTTGTTTTAATTTTAGACCCTGCGTACTTATTTCCTGTTCTGAGTTTTCCTTTTTTAATATGTCACTCGATGGAACTAAAGTGATTCAGAGTCACTGGTGAGTTTAGACTGAATTCAGCTTTAGACGGACAGTAAACAAAGGTGGATGTTTCTTTTTTCCCCACTGTGCTGGCTATGAGGTGTCTGTCCTGCAAGACTCTAGGAATAACCTGAGAAGAAGCTGTGACTTCTAATACCTCCAGTGTCCACGATCTATCTGTTCTGGATGAGAGAAGAAGAAAAATGTTCTCTTTATTCCTCCATTGCTGGCACTTAGCCGGTCACCGTGACCGACAAAATGAGGGTGAGCCCTATAGAAGTGAGGGAAGCTGCTGCGATTCGCTTCTGGCCCCTGCTCTCTGGGCCCTTGCTCCAGGTATAACCAAAGCATTAGATGACTAGAGGAGCTATGGACTCTCTGTCCTAGAAGATGGCTCCTGTGATTTCTCAGCTTCTGAATAGAGTTGGGCCAGGGATCAATCAAGGTCCATGAGCATGCTGATGATACTGTGGCTGTGGTCATTGCTGTAGTGCGCGTGGTATGAAGTGCTCTGTGGAGAGGATGACTCTCAGAAGCCTTCCTATGAGACTTCATGTTTTTTTTTGTGTATGTGGTCCATCTAGAAACCCATGTCTGTGGCTTCTTGTTAGCTCTTCATTCTCAAGAGCTTTAAAACCTATTACGTGTCATTTTATATTTCTTAGAGTGAAGAAGGCTACAAAAGAGCTGTCTTATTTGGGTAGCTCTTAGGAACAGAAATAGTCTTGCAGAGAAAATGTTTTTACTAGATTATCCTGGGAGACACTCTGAGAGGCTTTTCCCAAGAAACCCACCAACTAACCGTCTCCATTTCTCTGTTAACATCAGTTCAGACTGGGGACGTGGTTGGTGTTCCTCCTGCGCAGAGTGACGTGTTTGTAATCAAGTTCCAGGCTATCTTGGTCTGAGAGGGACAAGGAAATGTCTGGCTTCCAAGCCCACTATTTTTATAGAGTTGGCAGCATCCTTTGCAAAACTGTTCCCAAAAGAAGAAGATATTCCTCTCTGAGAAGAGCAAGCCCTTGTCAAACATCACCTTGTGTGAAAAGGAGAAGAGTTTGGGAGAAGTGAGTGATTTTCAGGGGGAGGCTGATGTAGAGGGAGGTTGGCAAAAGCTCTGGCCTGCCATCTTGCAAAACACCTGGCAGGCAAAGGTCTGATTTTTCTACTTTCTGCCCCAAACGCTGCAGGGCTTGTCTGCTTTATAAGCTGGGTGCAGTGATTCAGGTGAGTGCTGGGCTAAAGCTGACGGGGGAACGCTGTTGATACTGGGCAACAGTAAGAAAAGTCAGTGTGACTGTATTGTATTTCAAGGTTTCTTGGGAACATGTTCATGTGATACAGGAAAAAATTACATTTCACAGGGTGGAAGTTTTTTCCATGTCTCATCTGTTGACATTTCTTCCAAAGTTTGGGTACTGCTAATATCAGCAGTTTCCTATGGGAAAAAAATGGAAACAAAACATGCCTATTACACAAGAAAGAAAAATAAAGCACCCTTCAGAGCAACCTCCGTTATTTTTTTACTTAACGTTTAGGGAAATGATTAGTAAACGAGTGCAAATCTGCAGAAAATAGGCGTTCTGAAGCCTCGAAAATGTAACTTACTGCAGAATGATTTACTAATTCAGCCATAGTAGTTTTGGTGCCAGAAATCAAATATTCAACAGGAGTTTTGTCCCTGAAATGGATTTACTGAGCACAATGTATTAAAAAGCTCTGGTCCAAGCATTATCTCACCCTCAGAGGAAAAAAAAGAAAAAGCCTACTTTTCTGACTGTGTCTCCAAGGACTCTTTGCTTCAGTTCATTTTTAAGGTCACTGATACCATTTCATTTGCATTCACAGTCAGAAATGCCACAAATTGTTTGATCAAAACCTTTCTACTCATTTTATGTAATCTCAATTTGATATTTTTGGAAAGCTGCTGCGTCTTGCACTAAAATCGTCTCGCTGTGGGAGCCTGCAGAGATTCTGGGTCTCAAAAACCTGCACAAAGCTACATCCTATGCCCCGAGAGAAACAAGCAGAGTTTTGTGTATAGCGTGTCCCAATTTACCCAAAGGTTATGAATTTTGATGCTAATTTCTTGTCAGTCTTGGAGAAAGGCATTTCTGAATGTTTCTTGTTGATCTTCCTGTAAGCATTAATTTCACAGAAAAACATCTGCTTTTGTGCAAACCTTGGAGACTAGGATTTAAAAATGACTTTAATAAATCGCTTTGCTGAACACTGCTTGAAATATAGATTTTTTTTTTTTAAAGAAATTGTTAGAAAAAAACCCAACGTGTCAGAGATCCACAGTTAGAGCATAATTACTGATAGAAAAGAAAAAAATCCCTTTCTTCCCCTTGTTTTGTAGCCCAAAAGCCTCATCCTGAGACAAATCAGTCACCAGGAGCTCCAGCGTAGAAAAGAATAGAAATGCAATTATAGAGAAAGTAAAAAGCAGAACAAAGTTGCATAGCGTTGCTACTAGCCCAGAGAAACACAGAGAAAAATAGTGGAGACCAAAGAAAGCAAATCACACCCCTCCTTCCCAGAAAGGTGTCATTGGCAGAGGCACGTGAGGAATGGGAGTGGAACTTCTCAGATTCCTCATTTACACAGAAAAAGGAATGGCTGTAGAACTTGGTGGCAAACCCCAGGGATTGTAATAAACTTCTAGCACTTCTGATGTTGCTTTTCTCGGTGTATATCTGCAAAGGGTGTCTTTGATACTGTAATCAGGAAGCAATGGTTCATTCTCTCTTTTTTTGGCTATTTAAGACTTTTGTCCAGTGAGAGCTGACTGAGGGTGGGCATCATGCCTTTCGTCATCTCTTTCTGTTCGCTATATTCCTTTTTGTTCCTAGTAGAGAGAAAAACCACTGTGGCCTTTTCACTGATAGGAAAGGCATGTCTGCATATTCCAGAAGTGACAGTCAGGATCGGTAAGAGCAAGTGTAGAGTTCTGCACGTGGAGAAGAATGACTCCCTGCATCAGTACAGGTGAGGGAGTGGCCTGCTGTGAAGGAACTACAAAGAGAAGGATCTGGGAGTGCTGGTGGACAACAGGTTCCCTATGAGCCAGCAATGAGCCCTCGTGGCCACAAAGGCCAATTGTCTCCTGTGGTCCATTCAGCAGAGTGTGGCTAGCAGGTCGAGGGAGGTTCTCATCCCCTTCTACTCTGCCCTAGTGAGGCCGCATGTTGAGTATCGTGCTCAATTCCAGGCTCTCCAGTTCAAGAGAAAGGTGGGACTACTGGAGAGAGTCCAGTGAAGGCTACGAGAATGCTGAGGGGACTGGAGCATCTCTGTGCCAAGGAGCGGCTGAGAGACCTGGGGCTGTTCAGCCTGGAGAAGAGAAGCCTGAGAGGGGATCTTCTCCATGTTGATTAATAGCTAAAGGGCCTCCAGGGGTCAAGAGGATGGCGCAAGTCTCTTCTCAGTGGCGTCCAGTAGCAGGACAAGGGGCGACAGGTACAAACTGGAACCCAGGAGGTTCCGTCTGAACAGGAGGAGAAACTTCTTTCCTGTGAGGGTGTTGGAGCCTGTCCTGAGCTGCCCAGAGAGGTTGTGGAGTCTCCTTCTCTGGAGAGATTCCAAATCCGCCTGGACAATGCAATGCTGGCCCCCCTGCTCTGTCTGACCCTGCTGGGGCATGAGGCTTGGATCAGGTGATCTCCAGAGTTCCAACCCCCACCGTGCTGGGATTCTGCGATACTGTGACAACAGTGGAAAAGATCCATATCAAAAGCTTACACACAAATTTAGTGAAGAGAGGTTTCTGTTGAGAGCACAAATGGCTTTGAGCCAGTGATTTCTGGAAGCGCCCGTAGTTTTTGCATTCAAGATATCAGGCTTGTTTTAGAATTTATGAATGGGGCTTGGTTACCTTAGGCTGTCCTCTAACTGTGCGGTGCCATAGGAAATATGACTGATCTGGTTGCTAGAATTTAAATACCCCTTGTTTCCTGATTAAAATCCAATAATAGTTTTATTTAAACAGGAATTGAAAGATGAGTGTATCTCAGGTATCCTTCCCTCCTCTGATTTTATATAGAATTTTTCTATGGCGTGTCCAGGGGTAGAATAGTTAATCTGCAGCATGAATTGAGAAAAATTTTGGAAGACGTCTCTGCTAAAAGGGCGTTTTAAAATTTGTTCTCCTGGAAGTGTTTTAAGTATGCAGCTATTTAAAGGGATAGAATGGGTCAAATAAAAACTTCTACTTGCAAATATCTTCGCTTAAAAAAATACAACTTTTGCGAACTGTGTTGTAGACAATATTTTATTCCTGATTTCACTCTTCATTTTTATATTTTTGCAAGAAAGAGTGGAGTTTCTTGTACTTGTGCCTTCACATTTTGCTTGTTGAATTCTTTTCTTCTTAGTTCTTCAAGCTGCTTGGTAGGCCGTGTATTTCTAAATCTTATCTTCCTTCTTATATTACATATGCAAGAATTCTGGCTTTAGAAGTGGACTATATATGGAATTTACTTACCAAAAGGAAAATAAACCCAAACTGAAAATCCTTCTATCCCGTATGGCTCTGTGTTAGAAAAACTTAAGGTCTGGATCCAAGTTAAACACAGCGGTTCCTCCATGAAGTGACTGCTATACTGTGAATAATATACACATCCTGGGGTCACCTGGAGGACTCGCCTTCGGTTTGCTGCCGTGGAGGAAAATTAATGACAGGCAGATGTTTTACCCACAGTACTTTTATATCTGGTTCAAAAGCTGATTTGACATTGTTGTTTCTAGTTCCCTGGACGGACAGAAGTGTGTTTTATGCTGGTGCCAAAACTGGTTTCAAAGGCGCCAGTCAGCTCAGCTCGCAGAAATCAGATCACATATTGTTCATGGCGTTTGGCAATGACCTGTCGACTTGCAGTAATAGTTTTGATTGCGATGAAAGGATTTTCAATGTTTTTGATATAATCCATTCATAACCTCCCCCTTATGGGTGTACGAAAGAATGTTTTTAAAATAAATGTGCTGTGTGGGATTGATTTCTACCAGATGACATTGTCAAGACTTTCTCAAGCCTGAGATAAGGGTATGACGGGCAAGAAGTTGCTTGTGTGTAAAGTCCTTGTGTCTTGCACTGCAGAAACAAACGGAGAAAGACATGTAGTGAGTAATTAAAATCCCAGGTCAGCACCTAAGCAGCACCATCAGTGGAAAGTCTTCCACCTGGGATTAACTGGCTGTGAGAAAGTACAAGAGCTATCAACTAGCTGGTTTCGTAGCAATGGTTTTGAGGCCACTAATGCTGTTTTAAAACCTCAGTGAAAAATCAATTCTGAAGAAAAACAGGCACATGAGCAAACAAAACGTTATTCCTTTAAAGCTCTTTCATTATACATTGATTGCGCAAAGACTCTACCGTCAAAATTTCCTTCCTGATACCCTGTTCAGATGACTCTGGAGAAATCCAGGAAGATTCCTTCTACCTCATCACTCTGCTCCTGTTGACAAGCTGAAATTTGCTAGATTAAATCTAGTGTCGTATTTAGTACTACAAAGTAATGAGAGTATAGGATTTTCAGTGGAGTGTTGTCGTCTATCATTGTATTTGCCTTGGCTTAGTTAAATAATCAAAGCGTTGTTACACCTTTGTGTAGCTCTGCCCTAGTTACAGATGTTCCTGGCCACTGCAGGGGCGTGGACTAGATGAGCTTGAAAGATCCCTTCCAACTCAAACCACTCTGTGATTTTATGATTCTCTTCTTATATAATCAGCTAAACAACTGCCTCATTTGTGAATGATATTGAATTTTGGGCTGTGGGTGAGGTGAGCAGTATGTTACATTGTCCTCTCTTGGGCACAGCCAGCAACTCTTCATGATGTGCGATGCGGAAAGTGCAACCACATGTTCATACCAATGGTGATGGTGTGGCCGTGGTGGCCTTTGTGGCACAAATTTTAAGGAGGAGACCAAGGGTAGTTTTATGGTGCCTCTTGAGCTACTGCGGAGCTTAAATTGCTGTTCTCCTAAACCCGGGGGAAGGAGAGCTCAGCAGAAAAGTTTTGTATTCCATGTTTGGTTGTCTAACATTAATTTTTCTGGATGTCCCCATGACTCTAATGTTTTTTGACAGCGAGAGGAAGATTTAAGCCAGGAGAACTGTATTTCTGTCAGAGCCTATCTGAGGATAGGAAAATTGATACTGTTCAGGTGGGAGGTTGTATAGACTTCACCTGTTGCCTGGAAGTCTCCAAGTGAAGAAGTGTTTTGGCATGTTATGATCAGAGGTTAGTTTGGAGATGTCTTGCTCGCATGTTGGATTTGGATTTTATTTCATTGGGAGTCTCTAATAAACAACCATTTTACTAAGACGCTTAAAGCTATGTAACACAAGCTCAGGTTTTTGTTAAATGTCTACTGATCTTTTTTTGGTATCTGAAAAGTGAATTGATTATCAAAAGTGCTATAGCCATCTTTCTTCCAAGTAGGAAATCTTAGAAGTGCAAGAGCAGGCTGTCGCCATGCGCTGTAAAATGAAATGGCAGGGAAGACAACTACCTTGACTGAGCAGGGAGCTTTTTCTGGGACTCAGTAAAAATAGGAGAGTTTACCTCCTTTGGAAGAAGGGGCAAGCTTCTCAGGATGAGTACAGGGATCTTGTTAGATCACACAGAAAACATTGGAAAGGCAGAAACCCAGCTGAAGCTCAATCTATCCACTGTCATGAGGGACAACAAAGTTTTTACAAATATATTAAAAATAAAAAGAAAACTAGGGAGGATCTCTATACTTTATGGATGTGGGGGGAACACTACAACCAAGGGTGAGGAAAAGGCTGAGTTACTTAGTAATGCCTTTGCCTCCGTATTTATTAGTCACATCAGCTACCCTCAGGCTATTCAGCTTCCTGAGCTGGAAGATAGCCCCCCTATAACCCAGGAGGAAGCAGTTAGTGACCTGCTACGGCACCTGGACACTCACAAGTCCATGGGGCCAGATGGGATCCACCCTAGAGTATTGAGGGAGCTGGCAGAGGAACTCACCAAGCCTCTCTCCATCAGTTATCAACAGTCTTGCCTAACAGGGGAGGTCCCAGATGGCTGGAGGCTTGCCAATGTGATGCCCATCTACAAGGAGGGCCAGAAGGGGCATCTGGGAAACAACAGACCTGTCAGCCTGACCTCAGTACCTGGAAAAATTATGGAGGGGTTCATCTTGAGTGAGCTCACATGGCCAGTGCAGGACAGCCAAGGGATCAGGCCCAGCCAGCATGGGTTCAGGAAAGGCAGGTCCTGCTTGACCAAGCCGATGTCGTTCTGTGACAGGTGACCCACCTAGTGGACATGGGAAAGGCTGTGGATGTTGTCTGCCTGGACTTGAGTAAGGCCTTTGACACCATCTCCCACAGCATTCTCCTAGAGAAGCTGATGGCTCATGGCATAGACAGGTGTCCTTTTTGCTGGATTAAAAACTGGCTGGCCAGCCGGGCCCAGAGAGTTGTAGTAAACAGTTAAATCCAGTTGCTGGCTGTTCACCAGTGGTGTCCCCCAGGGCTCAGTTTGGGGTCCTGTGTTTCATTCACAATAACTGCAGTCAATGGCACAGGCCTGGGGAAGAGTGACGCAAAAGCTGCCCAGCAGAAAGTGACCTGGAGGAGCTGGTCCACATTGGGCCGAATATGAGCCAGCAGTGTGCCCAGGTGGCCAAGAAGGCTGAGGGCATCCTGGTCTGTATTAGAAATAGTGTGGCCAGCAGGAGAAGGGAGGTGATCATGACCCTGTGCTCGGCACTGGTGAGGCCACATCTTGAGTACTGTGTCCAGTTCTGGGCTCCTCACCACAAGAAAGACACTGAGTTGCTGGAGTGAGTTCAGAGAAGGGCAACCAAGCTGGTGAAGGCTCTGGAGAACAAGTCCTATGAGGAAAGGCTGAGAGAATGGGGATTGTTTAGTTTGGAGAAGAGGAGGCTGAGGGGAGACCGTATCATTCTCTGCAACCACCTGAAAGGAGGTAGTAGTAGTGAGGTGGGTGCGGCCTCTTCTCTCAAGTAAGTGATGGCAGGACAAGAGCGAATGGCCTGAAGTTGCCCTAGGGGAGGATTACATTAGATACTAAGACAAATTTCTTTAGTGAAAGAGTAGTCAGGTGCTGGAAGGGGCTGCCCAGGGAGGTGGTGGTGTCACCATCCCTGGAGGTGTTAAAAAAGTTTGTAGATGAGGCACTTCGGGACATGCTCTAGTAGGATGGTGAGGTGTTTTTTTGTGTTTTGTGACGTTTTTTTGTTTGTGAGTTGTTTTTTTTTTTCTGAGTTAATGGTTGGATGTGG
>VWZK01010986.1:0-38400 GCA_013396935.1 Baryphthengus martii
GGTCCCTTCCCACTCAAACTGTTCTATGACTGTGATATTGTGCTGACCCTGCGCTGTCCGTGGCGTTATATTGCTTAGAGTATGATGGCCCAGGCTGCCCAGAGAGCTTGGGGAGTCTCCTTGTCTGGAGAGATTCCCAAGGCACCTGGACACTGCACTGCTGGGCCCCCTGCTCTGGGTGACCCTGCCAGAGCAGGGAGGGGACACCAGATGAGCTCCAGAGGGACCTTCCAAGCCCCACCAGGCTGGGATTCTGTGATTTTTCTTGCACACATTTGAGGAGCTCCTATAACAGAACCAGTTTGGGTACCTGCTTTCACATGACGACAAGTTCCGATGTGAGTTTTCTGTCAGGGAAGAGGGTTGCAGCAGAGGGAAGGGAACCATGACTGACTCCCACGTGATAAACTGGTGGGTTTAGGACCCATTCATTAAGTTGAATCACAATTCAATTATGAGCTCGACAGGAACTTTGATGACATCTTCTAGGCTGTGTTCTTCAGAAGATTAGTTTAGAAACAGGCTGTCACTAGACTTCATTTATAAATCTGATATCTTTGATTTAATTCCCTGGTTCCCCAAGTTGTTTAAAAACTCTAAGGGCAAACAGGACTGGATATGAGGGGGAACTTCTTCCCCGTGAGGATGCCCAAGCAGTGGAGCCGGGGCCCAGAGAGCTTGTGCTGTCTCCATTCCTTGGTGGCTTTCAAGACCCAACTGGACAGGGCTCTGAGCTACCTGGTCTGAGATTAACTTGAGTTGTGAGTGAGTGGCTGGACTTGGGACCACCTGAGGTCTCCTCCAACATAAATTATCCTGTGAGCCCATGAATTATCCTATGAACCCATGAATTGTCCTATGAACCCATGAATTATCCTAAGAGCTCATGACTATTGGAGTCACATGGCTCCACATGTTGCATAATCTGGTTCTTTGCATTTCCCCTCCGTAGCTTTCTATGGAGCCTGGCAGCTTCTCTTTGACTGAAGCATCTTCCAGAAAGACATCTGTTCTTCAACTGAAGAAATCAAAAATGAAAAAAAAAAACCTCGCTGCCAATGCAAATTTGCTTCTGCAGTTACAAATTTATGCCTCATTTTCAGTTTTAATGGATTTAGCTTCAGTTTCCACCCCTTGGCTTTGGCGCACGAGGTTCTCCCTCCATTAAATTGAGGAGCGATTCAGCACCCCTGGTTTTTTCCTACGCAGTTTCTTACTCATCTCAGTGAAGGCACTTCTCAATCTGCTCTTAAAAATCAGTTATGTATCAATTTTAGAAGGTAGAACTTTTCTGGGCTTCTCACAATACTCTCTCGGTGTGTTTTTTATGGTTGATTTCCTGGCCTTCTCCAGATTTTTAATATTTTTTTTTTTTTAATTGGGAAAAAACAAACTCTTTGTTGAATCTTTCTCTAAATCTAAGCAATGTTATGTGGAGTTGCAGGAGGGGTTTCATTACTCTTTGTCACTGTTTTCCTTTTTGGAAAGAAGCTGTCACTTCTCCAAATCTTACTCATGTAAAGCGCTTTATTTATTTCATAGAATCATCATAGAATCCAAGAATGAGTTGAACTGGAAAGGACTTGAAAAATCATCTCATTCCAACCCCCTGCCACGGGCAGGGACACCTCCCACTAGAGCAGGTTGCTCAGAGCCCCATCCAACCTGGATCTGAACCCATCCCTGGATGGAGCATCCACAGCTTCCCCGGGCACCCTGGGCCAGGCTCTCACCACCCTCAGAGGGAAAATCTTCTTCCTAAAGAAGATTTGGTATCGTGCTAACAGGTTATCAACAAAACATTACAAGTTTGGCCTCTGGAGGAACCGCAGATTTGAAAATCCGTCACATCTGTGCAGTTCCTTTAGAAGCCAAACTTGTAACCCAAGCAAATAACACCACCAGATTTATTTGGCAAGAAAACCTCTTTTCCATGAAGTTACAACGCTGCGTATGGTACTTATTAGTTGAGTCTTGTATGAGCATTTCTGGTACTTTTAACAAATTAACAACAGAGTAAAGATATTTATGCTTATTTAAGTTGTTTCTCTTCCCTTTTTCGAATATCAGTGCAACTCAGCACATCCCAGTCCTGGCTATTCCAAGACCTATTAAAAATTCCCTTCACTGGCCCAGGTCATTATTTTAAGAACGCCAGCTGCGAGCTCCCCAGCCCTGCTGATCTAACAATATTACTTCTAGCAGATATTTTCTGACACCTTTTCTCATTATTAGTGGCAAGTACTTCCCTGGTTGCAGATAGAAACTACCGGGGGAAGCGCTACCAGTCAGACACGGAGCAGAAATACTGATTCCTCTCTCCGTATTCACAATTTCGCTGTGACCATCAAGAAGCCCTGTCGACCACCTCCAGGCTTCGCTTGGTTCCGGAGACTGGTTTCATTTCAAAGTCTTCTTTTTGGTGGTTTTAGCCCCACCAGACGTGAATTTTTCCCCATGAGGTTTTAACTTCTCTCATCATTCGGTGCGCTTCAGAAATTTTCATGTATAATTTCCATCAGCTGTTCAGCTTTTATGAGTTTTTCCATTTTCTCATACTGTTGGTCTTTTATACTTTTAACGCGGCCTTCATTTTGCCATTTAGAGCTGGGTGCAGTTTCCACCTCTGGGTTCCCCAGTTCNAGGATTCTATGATTCAACCTTTGGTTCTCTGAAAATTTTGGTCCTTGGCTCCCTCTGTAAAACAGGAGTGAGAGGAAAGCCTGTGGAGGACACAGTTGCTCTCTGGAGGTCCATCCACTTCTCCCATGCTGTGCATCATTGGCTGCAGAGCGGAGAAAGGCCCTTGAGTATTTTAGTTGCTAGTGCAGAGGTAATCAGAGCTCCATGAGTAGTGTCATAGAATTATCGAATCACAGATTGGTCTGGGTGGGAAGGAACCTTTCAAGGTCATCTCATGAACCCCCCTGCAGGGAGCAGGGCCATCTGCAACTGGAGCAGGTTGCTCAGAGCCCCAGCCAACCTCCCCTGCAATGGGGCCAGGGATGGGGCAGCCACCACCTCTCGGGGCAACCTGGGCCAGGCTCTGATGTTTAGTAGCCCACACAGTGACCCACCCTCACTGTTGCAGTTTAGAGTTATGGTTGGGTTTTCCATCAAGTGTCCATCCACATCTTACTGCCAACGTGTGTTGACACTTCTGGTCAGAGTGTCAATTTGCTGGTGGTTTTGAAACTTTTTTCCTGAAGTCTTCTAAAATCATGCTGGGTCATTAGCGGACCTTCTTCTCATGAGTAATCTGCAGGGGTGGTTGGTCTGCAGGGGTGGTTGGTCTGCAGGGATGGCTGGTCTGCAGGGATGGTTGGTCTGCAGGGATGGCTGGTCTGCAGGGATGGCTGATCTGCAGGGATGGTTGGTCCGCAGGGGTGGTTGGTCCACAGGGATGGTTGGTCTGCAGGGGTGGTTGGTCTGCAGGGATGGTTGATCTGCAGGGGTGGTTGGTCTGCAGGGATGGTTGATCTGCAGGGATGGTTGGTCTGCAGGGATGGTTGGTCTGCAGGGATGGTTGGTCTGCAGGGATGGTTGATCTGCCTTCGTGCAGGGCCTTTGCTTCCAGCCGCGCGGATCTTCAGCAGACATATCCCATTTCACTTTTTCCATTTCCTCACTGGTAATTTCCTCGCTGGCTGCTCTGATGATTTATCTAATCGCTGCTCTGTCCTTCTAGCTCTGTGCCTCCTGAGGTTGTTTTTTCACATCTGTAGTTAATGCTAAAGCCTCATTTTTCAAACTAACAACTTCTTTGTAGAGCGGAGGTCAGTTAAGATCTTTTTGCTGACCTGGCTCACCATCTGCTCCTGCAAGTCCCGGTGCTGGGAGGAGGAACCACTGGAAATGTGTTGGGTGTGGGGAGGGCAGCGCTGGCCTCCGATGATGATGTGGATCCGTGGTCGAGCGGAGCCATACCCAACATCTGCTACATCAGTGTCTAAAGATCCCACAGTCTTGGGAGTGAAAAAAAAAACCCAAAAGCATCTGCTCAGAAATGTGGAGTTCTCTGCAGCCCTTCCCAGATGCAGGAACACACCTTGGGGTGCAGCGGTCAGGAAGAAGCTGCTCCATGTTATGGGACAGGTTCTGGTTACTGCTGGTCAGGCAGGGGATAAATGAGGGAAAGTGGATAAATGGGTTCATGGATTTCAAGTTCAGAAGGAGCTTTTATTCCGTGAATTTTAACCCCATGACCCGAGGAGATGGGCTTACTAGTGGTGCTGCTGCCCTCTGCACTGGTGGTCCACGCAAAGCCACCAATGGAGAGAGCAGATGTTGAAATTGCTGGTTTGGGCTAGATGAGAGGCACCAAAAGCACGCTGCCAACCTCTCTTTCAGTGCCCCATGTTGCTGTCCCCACCACGGCTGCCGTGCTCCTCCGCCCAGCCGAGCTCTCAAGGCACAAGCCCACAGGACTCATGATGGTGGTTATAGATCATAGAACCATGGAATGGGTTGAGTTGGAAGGGACCTCCAAGACCATCTTGTTCCAACCTCCCTGCAGTGGCCAGAGACACCTCCCACTAGAGCAGGTCACTTATTGCCCCATCCAACCTGGATTTGAACCCATCCAGGGATGGAGCATCCACAGCTTCTCTGGCAACCTGGGCCAGGCTCTCACCACCCTCAGAGGGAAGAACTTCTTCCCCATTTCTAATCCCAGTCTCCCCTCCGCCAGTTTGAAGCCATCACCCCTCGTCCTGTCACTACAAGCCCTTGTAAAAAGTCCCTCCTCAGGTGTCTTGTAGGCCAGGGAGGGACTTATGTAAGGCCAAAATCAAAGAAAACATTTGATTTATGAAAAAAGCTCTTAACTCTGTGATATTTGGCTTGTTCCCAGGCGTGCTCATAGAGCTGAAGTCAGAATGTGACCCCCCCTGGCCCAGCAGATCACAGCGTACGTTCCTCTGCTTCAAAAGAGGATAAATTTGTCCGTATCTCACCTTTTCTGCTCTTGCCATTCAGTAGTGATCCGTACTGACAACAGAGGAATGGTTTTCTCTGCATCTTTGTGCTTACTCTGCACCTTTGGTGCTTTTTCTTCCCAGTTTCTCCCATTCCAGACCCAATTGTCGGCCGCTCATTAATTATCCCATTTGAACCCCGTCCGTGGAGGTCGCTGCGGGTAATGGGCCCCCTCTGCCCAAAAAGGTGACACTTTGCCTCGCAGGCTGTGACAGTTTGGGTCTCTGTGTCGGCAGATCTGTGCGCACAGGGGACGGAACGCAGCGGTTGCACGACCAGATGGTGCTTCCAGACTTTAGAGGGTGTTGGTCTGATGTTTCTTGCCTTGAGGACAAGCTGGGGAGACATTTCTGAGGGTGGGGTAGGACAAGAGGCCAGCAAAGGTTCTGTGTAAAAGAAAAGAAAGATCCCCATTTGATGTCATGGAATCACAGAATAGTGGGGTTGGAAGGGACCTCTGGAGATCAAGTCCAACCCCCCTGCCAGACCAGGAGCACCCAGGGCAGGACACANGTCTCCTGGTCCCTCTGGAACTGGGGAGCCCAGCACTGGATGCAGTATTGCAGGTGTGGTCTCCCCAGGGCAGAGCAGAGGGGCAGGAGAACCTCCCTAAAGCTGCTGGATGCACTCTTCTTAATAACCCCCAGGAGCCCATTGGCCTCTTGGCCCCAAGGGCCCATTGCCGTGTCCTATCCTGGATCCAAGTTATCCAACCTGTGGGATCCATCCCATGTATTCGACTTCTGCCTGAAGGCCGTTTTAGACAAGGGTCTTCTTCTGATGGTGGAACAAGTGACACTGATGCTCTCCCACCATGGCTCTGGTGTCCAACGTCCTCGTTGCCTTTGGTGTCCACAGACGTTTCTCTGGTTTGCCACGTTCTGTTCTTCCGTTGGCTCTGCCGCGTGTTTTGTGTGCGAACGTTTCCTTTCCATATGATAATTAATCTTTCCTCTTCTCTCTCCACTTTTTTCTTTCGCCGACGTTTGCAGGAAGAAGAGCAAAAGCAGGCAGTAAGTTGACTTCACTTTTTAGGTGATCTGACTTTTTTTTTTTCACTTTCTGCATGAAAACGGTTTTCTGTTAATTGCCTTGTACGCAAACGAGCCGTGGGGATGTGGGGCCTTTCTCACTTGTCAATTTGAAAGCAGCCTTCATCTGTTTCTAGTAGAGCATCTTTTGGTTTATGTCCTTGAAGTTATTCCTCTCTCCCTTTCAAATTAAGTTGATTGCCGTGGGTACGCAACCGGTGGCTGCATTCATTGGGTTTGCATGACCACCCGAGGTTGGAAACGTGGATTCTCAGCTGGCTTCATCGCTTATTTCGTTGGAGATTCCTTGGAGTATTTTTACATGCTAAGAAAGCTTTCTTGTCTCTTCAGGAATCCTTTAATTTGCCTCCTTGCCACATGCATGTCCATGCATGAAAACTAATTAATGACTTAATATTCTGGGCATGGATCCATATCATTCAGTCATGATAGAGCCTCCTTGAATTGTTCCCGGCGTGCTCATCGCAAGCAGGAGGAGCAGACTGACAAGAGACAAGAAAGCATTTGCTTTGTTACCGGTTCTCGTTTTCTCTGAGTCCTCTGTTACTTTCGGGATCCACTCCAGAGGGAGCCCTTTTGCTTTTCTCGGCAGCAGCCAGATGTTCAATGTCTGCTCCCCAGCAGAACAAATTTTCGGCGTTTTCCAACAGGGTTTTCTTTCTGCACAAAGCTTTCGTGAAGGTTAATCCCGTGTTTCCTATTGTGGGGAGGGAGAGATTTTACCTGTTGTTTATCCGATACCCGAATTGAATATTGGATACGTGAATTGGAAATGGTGGGGGCTTGTTTTGTGTAAGGAAATATGTATTTCTGGGTAATTTGTACGGCTGAAAACGCTTCAGTTCTGCACAAGCTGCAATTGGCTTTGCCTGGCTCCTGGGTGGCCTTTTATTAAGGTTTTGTCATCGATTGAAGAAGAAGATGGTGGTAAGTGTGCGTCTTCGGTCGTGCAATCACGTCAGAGCATCTTTAGCCGACGCTGCCAGTCAAGATTTATCCCTGGGTTTGCTGAGGGCACCTCACAGACATTCTTTGGCTTAATGAAGGGAC
Source organism: Baryphthengus martii (assembly GCA_013396935.1). Taxonomy (NCBI): domain Eukaryota; kingdom Metazoa; phylum Chordata; class Aves; order Coraciiformes; family Momotidae; genus Baryphthengus; species Baryphthengus martii. Next base: position 7,080 of record VWZK01010986.1, read on the forward strand.
CAGATTGCGGCATGTGGCAGCGATCTCAAGGAATTTCCCGGAGGAAGGAAAACAACCGAGACACCGCCGTCCCTGTCTTCCGATTTCTGGCTGTGCGAGTGGAACGCTGTATCGTACGTTGTTCGCTGACCCGACATCATCGCTGGGAATAACTGTCTGCGTGGAAATGCAACGTTATGTTAGCTCCTTTCTCCTGGGCTAGGCTGTTCTGCTGGATTATGGATATAGAAAGAGAGTAAATAGGAGAGCAAAGGAAGAATTTGCCGGTTTTCACCTCCCTTCTTTCCCCCGGAACATTTTGTTAGTAGGAGGCGAAGAGAGCCAGAACTTGACAGCTAAAATAATGTCAACACCCTGACATTTTGCCCAGCCCCATTCTGTTGGAATCAACGATGAATGAGCCCAAAAGGATTTAAAACTCAAGGAGATGGATTTGGACCCACCAAAGGACCCACCGCTGATCTGCAAGAATTGAGACTTCATATCCTTTTCATGGACCACTGAAGTAGCTTGAAATGCCCTCCTCTTAACGGTGCAGGTGCAGCACAAAAACAGCTGGAAATCCCGGGATGCAACGTTCCACTTGGCTGAGAAACACTCGGAAATCCCGGAATAGCTGAGGTGGAAAGGCAGCTCTGGAGATCATCTTGTCCACTGCCCGCGCTCAAGGCAGGGTCAGCCAGAGCAGGCTGCTCAGGAATTTGTCCCATCCTGTTTTGAGTGTCTCCACAACCTCTCTGGGCAGCTGGTTCTAGTGCTTCAGTGCCCTCACTGTCAGAAGAAGTATTTTTAAGCAGAATTTCCTAGATTTCCATTTGTGCCTATACTTCTATTCCATCGCTTCTGGTGCCTTCAACAGATGTCACTGAGAAGAGCCTGGCTCTGTTTCTTTTACCTTCTTCCATTAGGGATTTGTAGGTCTCCCCTGAGCCTCCTTTGCTCCAGGCTGAACAAGCCCAGCTCCCTCAGCCGCTCCTCCCCACACTCCTGCTCCAGACCCTTCCCCAGCTCCGTTGCCCTTCTCTGGCCACGCTCCAGCCCCTCCAGCTCCTTCTGGGAGGGAGGGGCCCAGCTTGAAGTCCAGAAGAACTCACTGGACCATACACTGGCTTCCAAATGTCTTCTCCTGGTCATCCAATAACAGAAATACTTGAATAAAGGGCTGAGTGTCTCTGAGAGTGTAGGTTGAAGTAACACAGCCCCCTGAAGAACTTTTAAATTATTATCAGACATCCCACTGTCCTGTAGAACCTCTACCAGTTTTGGTGGCTCTAGAGTCACGTCTTCCCTTGACCTGTGTATAAAACCCTACAGCAGCTAGGGAAGGGTACCGGTCTGCTGTGTGCTCAGCAAGCCACATCCTTGTGTCCACAGGCACGCGTCTTGGAAGAAGAAGTCAGAGGAGAAGAGCCTAGTCTGATAGTAACCTCACAAAAGTCTGTGGACTAGTCCAGAAACAGCAGGACCGTGTATGAGGGAAAATGTGGAGCACCATCTGGGTCCTGCGGACAAGAAGACCCAAGTGTCTTAGTGATCTAAAGTGATCACCCACTTTAGGAAACTCTGATTTCCCTTCCCTGTTGAGGCTTCAAGTCCCATTCTGCCTTCTCCATGTTGCTAGAGAGATGAGTGAACAAGGTTCAGCTTTCTCAGCAACATTCAAGCAAGTCTTTCAGGAAGCCAAAAAGGCTTCCTGAACAAAAAGCCATCTCCTTTATTCTGTGTTTGTCTGAGACAACATCCATCACCTTCCAGGGGTTGAAGGTGCCCAGCCCAGTGTGGCCGCGTTGAATGGCTTCCCTGTCACCATGAGCTCTTCCACCTGGTGTAGCAAGACACCCAACCTGCTGGGGCCATTCGTTGGCGTCTTTGCAGCCAAAGCAATTGCGTGTTGAAGCATCAAGTGGAGATCTTTGCTGCTCCTTGGGAGGCCAATAAGAACTTCCTTGGCTGCTGAGGTTACCCCCAAGTGCCTACAGAAAACTGTGTGGTAACCGACTTTCGTCTCCAGCAAAAGACCAGCATCTGAGAGACCAAACTCCAGTCAGAAAAATACCCTCAGAAAGCCTAGAAGCTGCCCTGTCTCTTGGCCAGTCTTGGTTAGATGATCATGGCAAGCTGTAAGGAGCTTGTGTCAGGAGAGAGCCTGATCCTGGTATTTACAGGAAAATCCAAGAATGTTTATGCTCCGGGATCTCCTGCCAAGATTTGGAAGTTACTGTTGTGTCTTTCCTCTTGGAGTCGGTGGGGCCAGCCCTGGTCACCCTCACGAGGACCGGTGCATTGTGTAGCTGTTATTCCAGTAACGGAGCATTAATCCAACTGCTCTTCGTAGTCCACCACGCTGTTCCCTACTGCTGCGAAGATTGTCGGGTCCCACCTCATAAAGCCCTTTGCCAGCAGAGATCCTAATTTACAACAGGACCATTTTCATGTCACAGCCTGTGAGAGCCTGGAATGGTCTGCTAAATATTAAAACCTCTTTGTTTTATAGTCAAACGAGCAGCCGTTGGAGCTGTGCTGCTCGGTATTCAGAAGAACATTGAAGGGATTCACACAGACGCACGTCGCGTCTATGATGTCTTTGGCGTGTTGTACGATTCGCACAACCAACCTTGAAGAGCGTCAAGCGCTCCTGCTCCGCCACCAGAGAACTTCTCTAATGCCAAACAGGCACAGAAAGGGCTTCACAGCAGAGCAGCCCTCGTGGGGGTGTTGAAGCACCGGAATGGAAATCTTTTCCTTTCAGAAGATGGTGGGAACCGTGCGACGCAGCAGAGCAGATTTGGCTCGCGAATTTCCAGGCTGTTACCAATCAGCAAAAGCGGACACGCTCTCATCCTCATGATGTCATGGAAATTGTGGGAGGGCTGCTCCTGAACCCCAGGGAGAAGGAGTTGGGATTTCCGATTTTCCTCCCACTGTTCACATTCAGAGCATATCAGTCATAGAGTCATCAAATCACAGAATGGTTTGGGTTGGAAGGGACTTGGAAGATCAGGACCGTAGTTCCGTCATCCAGCCACAGGCAGGGACACCTCCCACTAGACCAGGTTGCTCAAATCCCTGTCCAACCTGGTCTTGAACACTTCCTTTCAGTCAGCTTGAGAAGTGCACGGGCAGCAGTGCACGTCCCTCTAATGAGGTGAACCTTCTCAGCCAATGGCTGGAGCAAAGCTGAGCCCAGACACCAAACCAGGATGACACCTGTGTCCCTTCCCAAGAGGTGTAGAGACCTGTGAGTGGGAAATTCCTCACCTTGAAGAGCCCTGTAACAGCTGAAGAAGTCTCATCGTGTTGATATCCAAAGCTAAGGCTGCTGGTCAGTTCTGCATCCGTTTTTGCATCAGCTGGACATCACGGAGTCAGACTGGTAGAATCACAGAATCATAAAATGTTAGGGGCTGGAAGGAACCTCTAGAGATCATCTCATCCAACCCCCTCGCCAAAGCACATTCGCCTAGAGCAGGTTGCCCAGGAGCATGTCCAGGCAGGTTTGGAAAGTCTCCAGAGAAGGAGACTCTACAACCTCTCTGGGCAGCCTGGGCCAGGCTCTGTCACCCTCAAGTCCCATAGACCTTTCCAGAGCAGATCGCTGACACACGCCTGGGTGAATCCCACCATCACAGACTGATGCATTTTAACAAAACCATGAAGAATTCCCCCTAATGCCTCAACACTGCACGTCAGCCTCTTCCGTGGCACGGCCTGGTTCATCTGCAGGGTGTCCTCTGTGGAGCACTGGTGGATTCCCTCTGCCAGCTCCATAGCTAACGTGACCCAGCTTGCTTGGACCACATCCATTTGTAGTCACAAGTGGAAAACTTCTCTGAAATAAGCAGCAGACCACCTTCTGGAGGGTAGGAAGGTGCCACAGCCCAAGGAGCATCATGTAGAATAAGACAAATCTTCCTATTTGGGATAAATGTGAGGAAAGGACCAGATCTGGTTTCCCACCACTCCGGTAGCCTTAAATGCCTTCTCTGGTGAGGCCGACACGGTTCGTAGCCCGCGGGCGCCATCGGTGCTGGTCGACACAGAAAGAGTCTCTGACGTTGAGGGCAACTGGCACGGAGACGCCGGCGTTCCTGCTCACAGATCTGCTTCGCCTGCCAGCGCCGGTGGCTGCGCGTCCTGCTGGGAGCGGCATGCCTGGGAACCAGCAGAAACGTGTCACGACCTGTCCTCACGCTCCAACACTGACACCGTCTTCCAGTGCCAGAAACGCTCCTGCGTACGGTTCGTCTCGCTCGTGCAGGCAGACAGAGCTTGGAGTAAGCACTGCCACACTAAGAGATGTCTTCATTGGTCTTCTGGAGGATATCAGACCTAGAAAAGCTCGTGAGGGAGAAATCTAGAGGTTAAAGATCTAAAGTTGTGTAGGGAACCAGATCTCTGTACCTATGGAGGTTACCTGTCAGCTGATATTTTGGAAAGGCTGGGCCCGTGCCGACACCAGGTGTTGGAGGTGAAGAGGCTCTTACCCTGCTCTTTAGTTGGCAGCACTGTCCCTAGTAGATGACTTTCAGCTCCGAGGAGGAAGGCTTGGCCAGGAATAGCCATGGGTACCCATCAGGATTACTTTCTTGGAAGTCTCTTTGCTCTGTTGGATGGATCACACCATCCTGTGGTGGTTGAGCGTCGGGTAAGAGACAGATCTCTCCAGAATGTGATGGTGTGTCCATGAGATGAGCACGCCGTCATGTCGACCGAGGTGTGGAGCTGGTGTCTGCAGAACACCCGAGTTCTCTTTGAAGAGGAAGAAGAACCCTCTCCCCACGCTAGTGGAGCGTTCCTGAGGTTCTCCGGGCTCACTCCACCCTCCCCTGCCGCCAGTTGCCATCTGTGCCAGGCACAGTAGGCAAGGCTAAGAGGATTGAGCACAACTTGGACGACAGCAGAAGAAAGCAGCAGCTTTTCTTCCTAATGTGGTGTCTAAGGGGTGGTGGAGACCAAACACTACAGAAGTTTAGTTCTGCCAGAGCCTTCCTGAATGAACACGGACCTGCTGTGGTTGGGTCTGGTGGCTTTGCTGCTGCAAGAGAGCGGGGAAGAGATGCAAGAGTCACTCCTGGTGCTCATTTAGGGACTTGGTGGCCTGTTGTTGAGAAAAGGATGCTCAGGGGAGACCTTCTGGCTCTCCACAACTCCCTGACATTCAGGAGCTTGGAGCCAGGGAGGGTCGGGCTCTGCTCCCAAGGAACAAGCAGCAGGACAAGAGGAAGCGGCCTGGAGTTGCCCCAGGGGAGGTTTCAGTTGGAGCTGAGGAAGAATTAGTTGCCCTTTGGGGTTGTCCAGGCGTGTGCCAGGCTGCCCAGGGCAGGGCTGGAGTCCCCCTGCTCCCTGGAGGGGTTTCCAAGGCGTGGAGCTGTGGTGCTGAGGGACAGGGCTCAGGGGTGCCCTGGCAGGGGTGGGACTCAATAATCTTGCAAGTCTCTTCCAACTCAAACAATTCTACTGCTCTATGATCTAGACATCCCGTTCTGGAGGGTGTAAACGCTGTCAGACGAACTCAAACAGTAGAGAGTAGATGTCTTTAATTCTTCACTGTAGTAAGCAAAGGTATTTTCCAAAAGAGCCAGTGAGAAAGTTGTGGGGAAGAAGTGTGGTTTTTCCCATGTTCCCGCTGTCCCATCCAGAGGTGACGGCCATCAGGCAGGACGGTGTCTGCCAAGTCCCGCTCCATTCATTCCTGCCCTGAATCACATTCCTCGGTCCTTAATCACATTTTTGGATTGCACAGCTAGAAACAGGCAGGAGTTTGTTCAGCTTCTGGCTTTCCAAGTCCTGCCGGCGCTGAGGATACGAGCGCCAAGTTCCAACTTCTGAGCCGTTACCATTTTTAAGAAAGCTCTGTGCAGCAGCCTTGCCGCTGCGCTTGCTTTGGACCTGTGGGGAAAAAAATGAGCTTATTTCTTCTAATGTACCTCAAAACCAGCTGAAGGGGTTGGGATTGTTGTCCAAACAGATCCTCTGCCCAGAGTGAAAATGTTTCAGGTTCTGTCTTCTAGAGGTTTTAGGATTTTTATGTCTTTTTTTTTTTGTTTTAATGCACTTTATTTGTGAAAAGAGGACTAGAAACGAGGCCAGGTGAGATGTTCACACCAGGATCGTCTCACACACAGCCAGTCCTGTGGGTTTATCGTGGGCGGTTATAAGGGAAGTCAAGGCTTGGTCATGGGCCACGTGTGCTCTGAGGGGCTCCGAGAGCCCGCAGAGGTGATTTCTGTGTTCGGCGTGTCCTCCGCTCTCCTGACGTCCCAGGTTGATGTTAATAAACGTGAAGCACAGCGGCTGCAGGAGAGGAGCATCCTTGCTTTAAGAGGTACTCTCCCGGCCGTGGCAGCTCTGTGGCTCACTGGCCGTGCTGGAAATGGACGGGAAGGTGTTGAGATGCGTTTCACCCGGGTGGAATGACCGAGGCTCTGGTTCACACACCACTTTGGTTGCAGTTGCTACCTACAGGCTCCTGGGTCGTTGCAGAAATTGTCAGGAGTCCTGCACCTGGGGAGGAAGAGGTGAGGGGTGGACCTGCTGGACAGGAGCTCAGTGGAGAAGGACCTGAGAGTGCTGGTGGGCAAGTTCTAACAAGAGTCTGATCCCAGCCTCTCGCCCCCCAGGGGCCCTGGAGCTCTTGCTCAGCCTTGCTCAGCTCCCCTCTGGGGCTGCTCTTCTGCAGCTGAACAGCCCCAGGGCTCTCAGCCTTTCCTGGCCACACAGATGCTCCAGGCCCCTCAGCAGCTTCCCAGCCTCCCCTGCACTCTCTCCAGCAGCTCCTGGTCTCTCTGGAACTGGGGAGCCCAGCACTGGACCCAGAACTCCAGAGGTGGCCTCCCTGGGGCAGAGCAGAGGGGCAGCAGAACCTCCCTCTCCCTGCTGCCCACACTTTTCTCCCTGCTCCCCAGGGCCCATTGGCCTCTTGGCCTCAAGATCCCATCACTGGCTCATGGGGAACTCGTTGTTCCCCAGTGCTCCCAGGTCCTTCTCCGTGGAGCTGCTTCCCAGCAGGTCCCCCCTGCCCTGACATTCCATCTCCAGCATTCACTGCTCCAGCGGTTATGTTCATGCAGTTTTTGAGGAACCGTGCTACAAGTGGGAGCCCTACTTAATTGTCCTACTTAAAAACACCATTCCTAGAGAAAAGGTGAAGCCAGAAGCTCTTGTAGCTACACCTGCATTGACCTCATGTCAGAGAAATCCAAACTGGAAGAGGCTGGATGCTCTTCTTGTGGTTGATCTTTTTGTGGCAATGATTTCAGCTCTTTGGCAGAAACCAGGTAGCAAGCGCCTGTGGATCAGGGCAGGTGTAGCAGCAAGGACATGGTGAGGGACCCGCACTTTGGATTGGTGAGAAGAAAGGGTGATTTATCAGCAAGAAGGTCATAATGGCTGACGAGCAACGTCTCTCCAGAGTCAGGGATTGGTTAGAACCACCAATTCAGTGCTTAGGGTCACCCTGTAGGGATATTTCATCAGTCACCATAAGAGATCTCATGTGGCAGGTCGGAACAGGGGTGTTTTGTTGAAGCTGCTCTCCCACTACGTGGGTGTTTCTGTCCTTTGTCATTTGTTCATGAGAATTCTCTGGGGTGTGGTGGTGCCGTTTTTCACCTCACACAGATGTTTCCACCAAAGCAATTGTTGCCTCATTTAGGGGTAGATACTCAGGCGCCTGTAGATGTCGTGTTTCCCTTGTGGAGGTATCAGAGATGACTCTGAGATGCTCTGTGAGGATCTGCATTTGTTTTGGCAAGGTCTGATTTTACTCGGTGTTTGTTTAGCCCCTAAGAAATGCGATGGCGACGATGAGCTTGGCAAGACTGAAAGCTGGAAGGCTGAGCTCTGGAGTAACGTGTTTTATGGTATTTTCTTTGAGTGTGGGTTGTAACTGGTTAGAGGATGATCCTTGTAAGATCCAGGATATGAAGTATTGATTCCTTCCCTGCTGAACTCCATAGCCATGCTGGCTCTTCTAGAACAATATTGCCTGGAGAAGAGAAGGATCTGGGGAGACCTTCTGGTGGCCTTTCAGTATCTGAAGGGGGCTACAAGAAACCTGGGGAGGGACTTTTTACAAGGGCTTGTAGTGGCAGGATGAGGGAGGAGTGGCTTCAGACTGGTAAAGGGGAGATTTAGATTGAAAATGAGGAAATTCTTCCCTCTGAGGGTGGTGAGAGCCTGGAACAGGCTGCCCAGGGAAGCTGTGGGTGCTCCATCCCTGGATGGGTTCAAATCCAGGTTGGATGGGGCTCTGAGCAACCTGCTCTAGTGGGAGGTGCCCCTGCCCATGGCCAAGGGGTTGCAACCGGACGATCTTTCAGGTCCCTTCCAACCCAACCCAGTCTCTGATTCTATGATGATATTCTCTCCACTGTGTATTCAGTGAGCTGCTCTAGTAGGTAAGTCAGCGTCGGGGAGCACAGGCGGTGCACACTCTCTCCTCCTTCAGGGCACCATCCGGCGTCACGCTTAATTCGCCGCAATTAGTAATTCCTTGTGCAGTGCCGCAGCGCTGAGCTGCGCCCAGGCGCGACTGGGGGGTGCCATGGATACTGGATGTGCTTCGCTCTTCCGTAGCGCTTCCGTCTCAACCAAACTACACAACTGCACATCTTCACCTCTTTCCGTGTTAAAATGAGCGTGTCCATTTCAGGGGTGGGAAAAAATTGACACTTTTTTTTCGATGTTCGAGACTGTCCAACAAGATGTCAATGAAATCTGAGAGAGAGCCGTTGCTCTCTCAGCTGCCACTGAGAAGTGCTTCTCGTGCACAATCTGCCCTGGTGAGGCTGCATCTGGAGTATTGGATCCAGTGCTGGGCTCCCCAGTTCAGGAGAGACGGGGAACTACTGGGGAGGGTCCATCAGAGGCTGTGAGGATGTTGAAGGGACTGGAGCATCTCTCTTACAAAGAAAGGTTGAGAGAACTGGGACTATTAAAGCCTGGAGAAGAGAAGACTGAGAGGAGACCTTATCAATGTCTATAAATATCTAAAGGATGGGTGCAAGGGGGATGGGGCCAGACTCTGCTCAGTGGTGCCCAGCGCCAGGACGAGGGGCAGCGGGCACCAACTGGAAGCCAGGAGGTTCCCTGGGAGCGGGAGGAGCAACTTGTTTGTTGGGAGGGGGTTGGAGCCTGGCCCAGGCTGCCCAGAGAGCTTGGGGAGTCTCCTTGTCTGGAGAGATTCCAAACCCACCTGGATGCCTTCCTGGGTAATGTGCTCTGGACAAACCTGCTTTGGTGGTGGGGTTGGACTAGACGATCTCTAGAGGTCCCTTCCAGCTCCCGATGATTCGGTGATTCTGTAACCATGGAAGACAGGGCAGAAGCCCGCGTTGCAGCTGCGGGTGCGGTAACTCCATCCTGAAGGACCTCGCAGAAGTGCCCTCCGCAGAGCCGGCCAGCAGCCGCCCGGTGGGATGGAAGGTGCCTGTCGCCGGTAATGCCCCGTAATTCAATTGCAGAGAGATGAATGTCGAGCGTGTTCCTGCGTGCGCACCTCTAATACTTTCCCTCCTCTCGTTATCCCAGCCTAGGAGGGTAATCAAAGCCACGTGGAGGACATCTGGATCCAGGGCTGCTTGATATGGGCACCTGGCCCTTATTAATAGTAATGAGGAAATGGCAGTTTGGGATTTCTTGACCTCAGATGAAATTCATTTCACCGGGCAAAGGTTGTTAACAGATGGCAGCAATTTGGGGCTCGTTCCGTCATCTGTTACACAGGCTCCAGCGCTCCGCTTTGGCCCTTGCCTTTGTCAGGAGCTCGCCCGTTTCCCACCTCGTCCCTTTAGACGAGTTGTCTTTTTCAAAGGATGCTCTGAAACATCTTGTTCGAGCATGTTACGTGCAGCACAAGGGTTTAGCTACAGCCCGATACAACAAAACGATCCCTCAGAGCATAAATCACTCTTTTTACTGTGTCGTAAACTTTTATCTTTTTGAAGTTGGGAGTTTCTTCTGGGTTCTTGGCCTCTCGCCAATTTATTCATTATTTTCCCAGCCCGCAAATACACTTTCACGCTCCGGCTTTGAGCAAATGAAAGGGCTCTGAGAAGACACAGCCCCATGATTGTCGACACGGTCTCCAGCCAGCGATTGTGTCGCTGAAGTCTAAGAACATTCTCCAGCGAGCTGGCTTTAGAAGAGCGCGTAACACCTAGAGAAAGGACTTCCATTTTCATGGAATCCCAGCGTGGTGGGGTTTGGAAGGTCCTGCTGGAGCAGGGTCACCCGGAGCAGGGGGCCCAGCAGCGCAGTGTCCAGGTGCCTTTGGAATCTCTCCGGAGAAGGAGACTCCCCAAGCTCTCTGGGCAGCCTGGGCCAGGCTCTGTCACTCTGGTGCTCACGTCATTTTGGCGTCTACCTCCCTGTTGTCACATCGGTGCTGACTCAGTTCTCCTTGAAAAGCCTCCCAGGTCGAGCAGAGGAGAGGAGAGCTTAGCACAGCTCACTCTGGCTCGTCCAAAGTTTGGCTGGAAGGCAGTTGGGTGTCCTCCCTGCTGGCCATGGAGCTCGTGGCCAAACAGGACCATTTGTGGTGCTCCTGAAAGGGTAAAAACTTTGAGCTGTGTGTTTCACTTTGCTTTTTACAGGTTTTTTTGTTGTTGTGGTAGCTGATTTGAAGCCTGCTGGAAGTAAGATAAAGAAACCTAGGAAATACAGGCTGTTTAGTATGAAAGAAATATTATGAATTTCATCCTTTGGGAATGATGAGGTTCGGTATTTGCCTCCTCGGATGTTCTGTCAGCCATCAGAGCCATCGCTTCCTCTCGTACGGTGATGGCTCCTGCGCTACCTGTATTTACAACCCAGCTATCAGAAGAAAAGTCAAAATACTTCACACAGTCAAAACACTGCTGTAAATATTACACTGTATTACAGACAAGGAACAAAAAAACCCGTACCTGGAATCAATTTTTCCATCGTGCTTGATCAAAATAATCTTACCTAAGAGCTCAGTTGTATGAAATATCTGTTCCAGCTGCAGGTTTGGCCTTTTGTGGTGCTTTCAGACCAAAACGTCTCGGGGCGGGGGTATTTATCAAAGTGTTCATGCTACTAAAATTGCCATGTAATCCAAATTGGGTTTAGAGACAAATGCTTGTCTCGTATTTGTGCTGTAGTCTGACTACTGTAAATACCCCGGCGGGTTTGCAAGCCTGCAGCAGCTGTGCTTAAATCCACTAAGAATTAAAACAGCACAGAAAGAGAAAAATCTCAGTCTTTTAACTCATGTAGTTTAGGGAAAAAATATGCTTAAATGAATTTTTTTATTTTTTTTTCTCTGTTGAAATCAATTCACCCAGTGAAGAGGGTGCTTGCTTTAAGAAACATCTGAAGTCCAGTGGCCTCCTGGGGCTGAACAAGCTAAGTGGTACGGCCAGAGCCCGGCATCTGAGCTCATCTGAAAGCACCACGTTTGCTTCTGGCAGCCTCGGTTCTCCAGCTCATTGACAGGTTAATCCTCCATTTCTGACACCGCGAACGAGCTCGTCGGTTACAACGGAATACAGAGTTCCAGGAGGCTGGACTCGACCTTCCGAGGTCCCTTCCAGCCCCTAACCTTCTGTGATTCTGTGAGGTCTGCGTCTCCTAAGGTGGGTTACGCTGTTCTGAACGTTCTCGTTCTGAACGGGGTCGGACCTTGCTGAACATCCAGCGGCAGAGTACGTCCCGTCTCCCATCTGGAGAACATGTCTGATGAGGAGAGGCTGAGGGAGCTGGGATTGTTTAGCCTGGAAGAGGCTGAGAGGAGACCTTCTTGCTCTCTACAGCTCCCTGAAGGGAGGTTGGAGTGAGGTGAGGGTTGGTCTCTTCTCCCCAGTAACCAGTGGTAGGACCAGAGGAAATGGGTTGAAGTTGTACCAGGGGAGGTTTAGGTTGGATATGAGGAGGAAAAAGTTCTTTGAGAGAGTGATGAGGCCTTGGAACAGGCTGCCCAGGGAGGGGATGGAATCACCATCCCTGGAGGTGTTAAAAAAATGTGTGGTTATGGTGCTTCAGGGCATGGTTTAATGTTCACGATAACGTTTAGTGGACGGTTGGACTTGACGATCTTGAAGGTCGTTTCCAACCTTAATCGTTCTGTGATGCTATGATCTCGGCGTGGCTGCAGCAGTCGTGGCAGCCTCGGCCACTGTTGCCCTCCTGGCGAGACCTGAATGCCACGTTCTTAGCTCCAGGGACTTCTCTCAGCGATTCCTGCCGCCCTTCTCATCCACTGATGGACGGTCTCGGCAGCTGGCGTTGGACTGTTTGAGCTGGACACCAACAGGTTCACTCCAGCCCAGCCTTCAGACATCTCTTGACACATCCCTCTTCCTCAGTGTAAAAGACTGGAAACCTCTGATCCCTAAATCTCCTGCTGCTGATAGTGGTTGATATCAAGAGCTTCGTCATCTTGCCATCAAGAATATCTTGAACATATCAAGGATATCAGGAATCTTCACCGTCGGTTTCAGATCCAAAGTCTTACTTTCATGGCCAAGAATGGTCGCAGGCAATACGTCACCTGTGACATTAGCAGATGCCTCGTGGGACCGTCATCTCCTTTGACCACAGAAGTAACCTTGGCCAAAGACCGTCAGCAGGAAACAAGCAGAAGCTCTGAGCTCCAATATGTCCAGCCTGTCTGCCAGGGAAGCCGTTGCTAAAGCTCTTGGTAGGTTCATAGCACACTTCTGTGATGGGCTTGTGTGTGATAAGAGGAGATCGGGCTTCATCTTATACAATCATACAATGTTTTGGGTTGGAAGGGACCCTGAAAAGTCACCCAGCCCAAACCTCAAAGTCTAGGAAGTCTTTCCCAGTTCTGTACTACCCTAAAAAGCAGCAGGTGACTGAAAATTATTAGAAGATTTAATGAGTTTTAGAGACTCCATTGATAGAGGCCCTGGTCATCACCAGTGAAACCTCTTACAAGGTTTGATATGTGAACGATGTACTGGCCTTCAGGCCACCCACATTCAAATGGTTGGAGATCGGAGCTAAGCTTGTCGCTATAGATAGGAGCTGAGGATAGATTTTGTTCCCAGTGTTTTTTTCTTTCCAAGAGAGCTTCTTCTGATGCTTGACTCAAGAACATGCAAAACTGGTCCAGACGAGACCACAAAGATGATGGGAGGGCTGGAACCCTCTGCTGGGAGGCCAGGCTGGCAGAGTTGGCCTTGTGCAGCCTGGAGAAGAGAAGGCTCCAGGGAGACCTTCTGGAGGCCTTCCAATATCTAAAGGGGGCTACAAGAAACCTGGGGAGGGACTTTTTACAAGGGCTTGTAGTGACAGGATGAGGAGTAATGGCTTCAAACTGTCAGAGGGGAGATTTAGATCAGAGATGAGGAAGAAGTTCTTCCCTCTGAGGGTGGTGAAGCCTGGCCCAGGTTGCCCAGGGAAGCTGTGGATGCTCCATCCCTGGATGGGTTCAGATCCAGGTTGGATGAGGCTCTGAGCAACCTGCTCTAGTGGGAGGTGTCCCTGCCCATGGCAGAGGGGGTTGGAGTGAGATGATCTTTCAGGTCCCTTCCAACCCATGCTGTGATTCTGTGAAGAGGAGGTGCCTCTGTCCAAGGTTTGGGATGGTAATGCTTGCATTGATCTTACTGTCCTCCAGCCCAGAGGAGACATGGCCAGAGCATGCTCTGTTCTTACCTTCCCATTTAAGCCCTTACCTTCCAGCTCCTGGAAATACAAGGAACCGGCCATGTTCTCATCACAGGGAGCAAAATCTACAGGGACTCGTCTGCTCTCAAGCAGCAAACACATTTCCTATCATCAATCAGAAGCACACCACCATCAGCAGATGTCCTGTGCACGGGACACGGGGCAGTGCATCAGCACGGGCGTCGCGTGCTCGCCGAAAGGATCGACCTGGGTGTTTCCCATGGGAAACAACGGTCCGGAGAGGGAGGGGAGAAGCTCTATGGGCTGATCCTTGGGCCTTGCTCTCTTACCCTGACAGGACTAAGCCTCTCAGATTATCTCCTTTCCTTTTGTGGCTATTTGCAGCTCACTGAAAGACCACAGCAGCCTGTCGGAGGCTCTCATGACGCATCAGGCTCCGCGTCCGTGTGTTATTAATTAGCTCGTGAGCCCCTCCTTCCAAAGATCAAAGGAGCTTCGCCGGGACACGAGGAGCTTGTGTTCGGAAACATGCCTCCAGCAGCTGTCAGGCCACGGAGCTAAACGTGCGACCCTCGGTTTGGCCCTCAGCAAACCTGGGGAGAGCGGCTCTTCCATCTCAGATTCCTGTAGCAGCTGATGGTGCTTCTGTCCATCTAGAGTAGATTCTTCTTCCTCGGGTTTCTCTTGGATCTAGCGCATCTTTCACCTTTTCTTGGAGGTGTCAGTCCAGTTTAGTTGTGGTCGGTCCAGGAAAGCACGTTCATGGGATTCACACCCTTGCACGCTCAGAAGAAAGGATCCAGTGCCCCTCCTGAAGCCCATGAACGTCCTTCCCATCGCTCATTGTCTAAGCTGCCTGGTGCCAGGAGTGGTGTCTCGGCCGTGCCCGTGCAGAGGAGCAGAGGCACCCGGGCTCTCACCCGCTCCCGAGGAGCAGTGAGAAGATTCCTCCCATCCCGTGTTTGAGAGGTGCCCAAAACCCACCCCCACGGGCCAATCACTTTTGGTAGGTAAGTAACTGTCCTCTCTTCTTCATTTGGGGCGCGGATCTGCTCCACAAGCCCTCCGAGCGTCACCAATACTGCCGGGCAGGAGGAGGAGGAGAAGGTGGAGGAGGACAAGGAAGGCGGTTCGTTCTGCAGGCGCGGTGTGACGAGGCGGCTCTCCTTGGCTCTTTCCTGTGTCATCTCCGTACTCTTTTTGTGTAGGCCGTTGCCTGTGGAGGCACACACGGAGGAGCAGCTCCACACGCAGCTCGTTTGATGAGGTTATTCATTTGTGGAGTATTTGCGGCACCCTTTGCGTGACAAACCTCGCAGGCGACTCATCTGCATTTGTTGTTGCTGCTTTTAGGAGCCAAGCGTGTTAAAAAAGGATGACAAATCCCGGAGAATTTTATAGGTAGCACATTTCTGAAAAGTAGTCAAAGTTGCTAAGTAACCAGCTGCTCCTCACCTATGAAAATTTATAAGACCGTGGTTTCAAAGCAGCTGGAGCGTGGCCAGAGAAGGGCAACGGAGCTGGGGAAGGGNCTCAAAGAGTGTGGAAATGAGTAGTTACGGGCACGGTGAGCCTTCCACTTTCTGCAGAAAACTTTGGTGTATTTATCCAAGGAACTACAAATTCCATCCGAGCGCAACAATTTTTCTCAGTCCCAAAATAAATATTTATTTGTAATCACAGTCTTCCTGAAGCGGCTTTAAATAGCGTGTTTTGGTCGGTGTCTCCAGAAGCCGGTAACGTTACGTTAGCAGCGAGACGCGCTTTCCTCACTCCGTGCTCCTCACGGGGTTGGATCCTCCCCGTCAAGCACTTTGTTTATCTTTTAATCTATTTTAACCACTTTACAGGTATTCAGAGAAAACATTTAGATACAGAAATCAAACTGTGCATTTTTATTATTATTATTATTAAGTGGTTAGATTGAAGTTTGTTGAGAGTAAAGGAGGCGTTTCCCTATCCTTGTTCTTTATTCTGCTGGTCTGGGGTCAGTGAAAGATGCATCTTCCTAAAAAACCTTTTTTTTTTTAGTGCTTAGGTTGTATATAAACATCACCAGTATTTAGTGAACTTACCTTGTTTGGAAGAAGACCAGAAACTTGAGCAACCTCTGCGCTCAGAGGTGTTGGCTTCAGTGGCACCACCGAGGACCTGAACGCGTGGGGTCTTAGGCTACGTCGTTTTTGGTTGTGGTCACCAGCTTTGTGGAAGGAGCGTTTTCTAGGAGAGTTTGTGGCCAGAGAGGTTTCCTTGTGGGTTTGTGGTCTGTAAGTTCCACATATGATGCTTGTCCTTCAGGAGGAGTCCTGGACGGTGGAGAGAAAAGGGGCAGATGTTTCTCTTGGAGCAAAGAGAGCCTGGAAAAGAGCTCAGTACCTTCAGCTGTCAGGGCAGCACGTCTGGAAAGGGGTGCTGAAGGGTCCTCTCCCTGCTGAGCTCCTTGGCATGGAGAATTCGTGGTCCTGCTCACGCGTTTCCAGAGCAAGTCCTTGTGCTGGACCACAGGAGCATCAACACCCATAGTATCAGCAGGATGTTCCTGGGTGGTTGAACCACCTGAGGCGTTGCAGGAGAAGGGGCTTTGGGTGACAAGCAGCACCTGGCAATTTCTAGGCCCTTTATCCTCTTGTGTAATATTGTAGTTTGTTCTCAGTGTAGCCCATTCCTCATCCATGAGTTGGAGGAATGCAGGTTGGTCCTCACTGTGTTCTCGCCAGCCAGGGCTGAGAGCACCGTGAGCTTCTCTAATTCAGTGTAACTGGAAGAGGGGAAGAATATTTTGCCATTGATACCCATTTTCACTACTGGAAATGACCTGGAGCCTGACTGTCTGAGGTCTTTGGACTGGGAGAAGCTAAGGTGAGAGGGTGCAGAGAAGTTGAGCCTCCGACTGCAGACACAGCTCAGCTCAAACACTGAAACCATCAGAGACCATGAAAGTTGGAAATTCCAAGTTCTGACAGTAGTGACGTCAGACCTTCTCAAAGTGCATGGGGGGTGTTCTCAGCTGTTAGGTTTAGCTGGTGAAACTGGTGTTCATGACTCTCTTGGTGGATGAAAAGCTGGAGCTGAGCTGGCCCCGTGTGCTCGCAGCCCAGCNCTGCAACCTGCTCCAGTTGCAGATGGCCCTGCTCCCTGCAGGGGGGTTGAATGAGGTGACCTTTGAACGTCACTTCCCACCCAAACCATTCTGTGAGTCTATGACTCTCTCTGTAGTCAATGGTCCTCCAAAGTGCAAGTAAGAGGATGAAACAGCCACCTGCTGTGAATCACTTTCCAGAGGATGCTGTCCCTCCCACCACTGACTTCAGCCTGACCTCAGGAGGTCAGACCACTAAGCCAAACTAGACTTCACAAAAAGCCCTGCCTCCCCCAGCGCTCAGCTGAACTTTTGGTCTTACTCTGTTGACAAGTAGTTTTCATGTCTCTTCTGATTTTTGGCACATAAGTTTTTCGGTGGAAGATTGGATGAAAAAGCAGAAACTCTGTGCACAGGTCTTGAGAACACCAAAGGAGCACGTCGTCTTTCTTAGTTGCCATTTACAGACTGGAGCATCTGTGTGGGCAGGAAAGGCTGAGAGCCCTGGGGCTGTTCAGCTGCAGAAGAGCAGCCCCAGAGGGGAGCTGAGCAAGGCTGAGCAAGAGCTCCAGGGCCCCCGGGGGGCAAGAGGCTGGGGCCAGACTCTGCTCAGGGGTGCCCAGCGCCAGGACAAGGGGCACTGGGCACCAACTGGAAGCCAGGAGGTTCCCTGGGAGCGGGAGGAGCAACTTGTTTGGTGGGAGGGGATTGGAGCCTGTGGTGCCCTGGCAGGGATGGGGCAGCAGTCAGACTTGATGATCTTGAAGGTCTCTTCCAACCAAAATGGTTATGATTCTGTAAGTCTGTCGTTACCTTCCCAGTGCAGCTCCTCGTGCAGCTTGCCAGCACCGTTGGGTGGTTTCGGGCTCAGTGCTCGTCCCTCATGAATAATGCGTTGTTTTTTCACATCCCAGGCAGCTCGTGGTCCCTGCTCTGCAGCAGCTCCTTGCGTAGCCTTCCCGCGCTCCGTGCTCCTGCTGGTCCCAGTGCCTCTGCTGCGGGGCCGACTCTGGAACACGTACGTGTAGCTACAGCCTGTGCTTCTAGAATTCACGACGCCTCTTTCGGCCGTTTCCACGGCACGACTCAGGACCGCGGTGTTTTGGCAGCAGGTTGAGCTCCAGCGACACCTGCCTTGGCAGCCTGCAGCACCAACGCAGAACTTCCCAAGCACGGTCTCCAGTGTCCTTTGAGGACTGCATAAAATATTGGGAGAGCGTTCCAGGAAATGATGGAAGCCATGAAGAATTTAAATATTTTCCCCAAGTTTTCTGTCCTCGCCCACTTTCTGTCTTCATTGGCTTCCTCTCCTTTTTTTTTCCAACAAACCTTGAGCCACGTTTTTTTTTAAGGTCCTGCAAAAACCTTGAGTTGCTCTTGTTTTTACGGTTCCTCTGCGACGTGACAGCCGCGGGTTTAAACAGCAGATGAACGACCTTGTAAATCCATCCAGCGTTGTCTCCCCTTTCAGCACCTGAAGCCGTAGGGTTAATTAGCGATTAATTCTCAGATGCAGTTAGTAATGGTTTCCATCACCATCCCACATCCATCTGCCCCCTGGGACAGCTCTACCTTTTTTCCTCTGCATACGTCAGGAGAGTCTCAGGGGTTCCGTCTGGAACCAGAATTCCTGTTCTCCTCCTTCACGCAGTGGCCACTCTGGGTCCCTTTACGAGCGCGTAGACACCACAAGGTGTAGTGGTTCCGTACTCCTTCTGGCACAGGGTGATCCCTGTCGCAAACTGCTGATGGTCCTTCCTCCTCACTCACACTGCTGGCTCTGAAGATCTCCTCTGGATGATTCTCCCGTAGGTGGGAGGGATCTGTGGAGCTCCCCAGTCCATCCTCCTGCCTGGAGCAGATCCAGCTGGAGCAGGTTGCTCCAACCATGCACACCGAGTGGAGAGGACCATTCTCCCTTCCCTGGTTCTGCTGATTCCTAACTCACCCCAGGAGGGGTTGGCCTTTGCTGCAAAGGCACGTTGCTGGCTCCTCATCCACGGGGCTTGGCTTGCACCTTCGGCAACAAGGACGGGCAGGAGCAGCGTGTGAGGGAGGCTGGGAGCCCAGCCCGGGACTTTTTCCCCCATGGCCAATTCGTTTGTTGACTCAACACAGCCTTACTCTGTGGTGACTAATGTGTGAAAGAAGTGCAGGAGGATAGTACAGGCAAACAGCCCAGGGGGAGCTGCATCCAGGATCCTCCTGGCTGGGCACCCTGTGTGCATCAAGAACGGATTAGGAGAGGGACTGGGAAGGGATGGAGGGAAGTGAATGTCCCCCTGCACTGGGCACTGGGGAGGCTGCCCCTGGAATCCTGGGGTGAATTTTGGGACCCTCCCTCCCAGAAGGAGCTGGAGGGGCTGGAGCGTGGCCAGAGAAGGGCAACGGAGCTGGGGAAGGGTCTGGAGCAGGAGTGTGGGGAGGAGCGGCTGAGGGAGCTGGGCTTGTGCAGCCTGGAGCAAAGGAGGCTCAGGGGAGACCTTCTGGCTCTCCACAACTCCCTGACATTCAGGAGCTTGGAGCCAGGGATCGGGCTCTGCTCTCAAGGACAAGCCCCATGGAAGTGGCCTGGAGTTGCCCCAGGGGAGGTTGACGTTTAAGCTGAGGAACGATTTGTTGCCCTTTGGGGTTGTGCAGGCGTGTGCCAGGCTGCCCAGGGCAGGGCTGGAGTCCCCCTGCTCCCTGGAGGGGTTTCCAAGGCGTGGAGCTGTGGTGCTGAGGGACAGGGCTCAGTGGTGCCCTGGCAGGGATGGGGCAGCGCTGGGACTCCAGCAGCTGAAAGGGCTCTGCCAACCTAAATAATTCTGTTTCTGTCATTCTGTGATTCAAGAGGAATGTGTCTCCCTGGAGAGATGTATTGCTCTTAGGTATGGAACATCTCATTCTGTTTTCAGGACTGGTCAGATAAAGTCTGATCCAAACCATGAAGCAAATGTAGGTGTTTATTGGGTCTAAAAGAAGAGTTTTGACATGAGAAGTCTCTTTCCTGGGTGACTTCCTTCCGGCTTTATTGAATAGCAGGAGAGTGGCAAGCTCAGAGAAATGAGATTCAGATTCGAGGCTGGGAACTTGACTTTTCAGTGAAGACTTTTCTGCTCAAGAAGACATTTACACTTGCATAGCAAAGCTTCTCAGATCTTCAGAAGTGTCAGAATTACGTCGCACACACCGATTTCATGCTGCTCTTTGGTTCATGAGCAACGCTGTTCCTACGGGTTAGACGATGGGCAACGAGTGACACAAAAAATGGGTGAAACCAGAGTTTGCTGGCACATTGAGCTCTTGCCTTTCCAAGCCTGTGCTCACCAAGGTGGGTGACCACCTGCACCTCTGCTCTGTACCAGAGCTGGCCCTGAGCTGTGCAAAGCCCAGGGAGGTGGAGGGTGGGCACAGCTTTTTGGATCCCTGACGTCCCCATCCAGAAGACCCTTGGCTCTTTGGCCATGCTCTGTACCAGTGCTCCTCAGGGAAGAGTTATTGGGGTTCTCTCTTGGCTTTCTTCTCAGGCTGCCGTGGACCTTGACAAGCTCCTTCTGGTCTCTTGAGATTCTTGTCCAGAAATCCAGATGTCCTTCTTGGAAATTAGTCTGAGCAGGTCATGGAGCCCTGAAGGCGAGCGACCCTTTGACCAGCCTAGTCTTCACTTCAGGACATGGTTTAGTGGTCCTGGGGGTGTTGATCGTTGACCTTGATGATCTGAGAGGCCTTTTCCAATCTTAATTATTCTGTGATTCTTTTTGTCATCAGACATTTCACCCGGTTAATTCAGATTTTGAATTTTTTTGGTATTAATCTATGAGCGAGAAATGTCTCTAATGTCGGGAAAACAGGACAGCACAGAGGATCCATTGGTTCTCCTTGCAAGTGATCCCTCTGCTGCATCACAAGCTGCTGGAAAACATGTTGTCTCCATCCCGGGATGTACGTTTCTAGCTTCAGCTGGTTTTGATTTTACCTTTCCTTGCTAAATCCAACATCTCTGGGATTCTGTCTTTTCATCCTGTGGAAGATCCACCTGCTTAGACAAAGGCAGCTGGGAATCCCCTTTTGGGCTGCCTAAGGAGGTAGATGTCCCCTGGTCTTGTCAGAGCTTTAGCTGGTGCCTTCATTTGGCTTTTTGTCTTGTGAGCTCCTTCTCCTCCTCACTCTCTCTTGCAAGGTGGATATTCCAGTATCACCACTGGTGGCATCCTCAGTACTGAACTGGATCCACTTCTCTTCTGAAAGGTCCCGTGACTGAGCACCAGTTATTCTCCCGACATTTTTTTCTATTATAATCTCTCGGATTTTTCCTATTCTTTTGCCTGGTTGTAACTTCAGGCTAACTGGTGTTGGCTACCCAGTTATAGAATCACAGAATCGTTCTGGTTGGCAGAGCCCTCGGAGCTCCTGCAGTCCCAGCGCTGCCCCATCCCTGGCAGGGCACCCCTGAGCCCTGTCCCTCAGCACCACAGCTCCACGCCTTGGAAACCCCTCCAGGGAGCAGGGGGACTCCAGCCCTGCCCTGGGCAGCCTGGCACACGCCTGCACAACCCCAAAGGGCAACTAATTCTTCCTCAGCTCCAACTGAAACCTCCCCTGGGGCAACTCCAGGCCGCTTCCTCTTGTCCTGTTCCTTGCTAGACGAGATCATTCTGCTTTCCCTTTTTAATATTATCCAGGAGAATGCCAAGATAGCATCTGGAATTCCCCTGTTATTTCAAGATGTATTAGAAATAGTGATCAGGAGGCCGAAAAACTCCTGTAGCAAGTCTTCAGGAACTCTTAGGTTCAAGTTGTCCAGCCTGCTGCCTTGAAAAATCAGTCTCTTTGGAGAGCAGTGTGGTGAAAACTGAAGTACTTTGCTGTCAGCAAGTCATCCAGTCTGCTCCCAGAACAACAAGTTTCTCCAGCATCAGTTATTTCAACTTTGCTCACCATCCTGAGTCCAGGTGATATCTTGTGTTGGGTAAGGTGCATTTTGTAGAAGAAAACTGTGATTTCTGACCTTTCTAAGCACCCACCGGGTTCCTTGAGGAACTTTGCAAACCCATCTCAAGTTTAAGTCCTCCAAAACCTTACCAGTTACCTCATGGATCCATTGCATTCAGGATCCTGGAATTTTGGGTTGAGGAGGTATCTAAAAGGAGAATCTTTAATATGTGCCACCACCCACACGTGTCTTTCTCACTTTACATTCTTCACCTTTCCTAAATGGGGAAAAAGTTGGAGTTTGGGGATTCTCAGCACACCAGTTCTCTGCGATCACGGTGTCAGCCCCATCGGCTTCTACCGTCTTGTTAACCACAACTTCTGGGAGGTTTTGCTTTGTCTTTGGACTAATATTTTTGGATACTCAAAGGACATTTTATATTTTTATATCTGAGTTTTCACAGCGGTGTTGTGCTTAGGTGGCAATAATATTTTTACTTCTGTTCTGATAGAAACAGAGTTTGTGTCTCCCCCTCTTTCTTCCTTTTCCATTTCAAATTCCTCCTTCTGGAACAGGACTAACCGGAGCGCACGTGTTGTTCTGCAGGGTGCCTGTTAATATTGTTGATGTTAGCACAGAGGTGAGGACACATTAATGGCAGTGTCTTCTGAGTGTGCCCTGGGGCTACTTACGTAACTACACTGTCCTGGTAACTGGTACTGAGGGATTTAAAAGTCGTGGGGATGTGGTGCTGAGGGACGTTGTTAGTGGTGCCCTGGCAGGGATGGGGCAGCGCTGGGACTTGATGATATGAACGGACTCTTCCAAGTGAAATAATTCTGTGATTCTATCACAGACTCCCAGTGTGATGGGGGTGGGAAGGTCCCTCTGGAGCTCATCTGGTGCCCCCACCCCCCTGCTCCAGCAGGGTCACCCAGAGCAGGGGGCCCAGCANTCCCAGGTCCTTCTCTGTGGAGCTGCTTCCCAGCAGGTCCCCCCTCCCCTGTCCTGGTGCATCTGTGATTCCACTTACCTTGTGATTAGTAACCAGTGACTCGCACTTGCCCAGTAACCAGTCACCGGTTCCTCTCCCGTGGGCATGAGCGTGCCCGGGCGTCAGGAGCTGTTGCTCTGTTGTGGGTGAACGTGCCCCACACCATTTCTATTCTTCTGAGCCTCCAGCTGATGTGTAATATTCTGCTCTGCCTCTGTATTAATGATTCATCCTAACCTTTATGTCATCAGGAAGTTTCATTAGCGTGCGGTTATTTTTGTGCACGTAATTAGAATATGAAATAGATGAATCCCTGAGGAATTCCTCCTGTATCCTCCAGCCTGCAGGTTGCCTCTCAGCAGAACCTGTTTTCTTCTCGCTTTCACGGCAATGCAGAGCCACAAATCACAGCCCTGCCTGGCTCGGTGACCTGTGTTGACAACTGCTTCAGAGAACAAACCCAAATAGCAGGTTTACCTCCTGGAGCCTGTTATTGCACGGTGCCTGGGGCGGATTCCTCGGTAGCTCATTTTCTGAGCATCGTAGAATCATAGAACACCAGGTTGGGAGGAACCTCAAGGATCATCTGGTCCCACCTTTTGAGTAACAAAAAAAATGAAAAAAATTCAAGAGAAATGGTGTAAGTGAGCTGGCCCAGCACCCTGTCAAGCTGAGTCTTAAAACTGCCCAGTGCAGGGGAGTCCACCACTTCCCTTGGGAGACTCTTCCAGTGCTTAGTTGTTATTGTAAAGCATTTTCTTTTGGACCCCAACTGGAATCTCCCCTGGAGCAACTTGCAGCCATTGCCCCTTGTTTTCTCCATGTGACTCCTTGTAAAAAGGGAGTCTCCTTCCTCTTGGTGGGCGCCTTTTATGTCCTGGGACATGGTAATGAGGTCTCCCCTCAGCCTTCTCTTCTCAAGGCTGAACAAGCCCACATTTCTCAGCCTGTCTTCATGCAGCAGCAGTTCCAGTCCCCTGATCATCATCATCTGAGGATCCTTGAAGATTTCACGCTCCCCTCCCATGGTCAACAAACCATCTTATGGGTTTATTTCCCTTCTCTTCCACATTGTTGGGTCTTGAGCGACAGTTATCACATGGGGCTGGTGAGAACATCCTTAGCCTCTGGATGTGGCATTTCAGGGGACACTCTGAGACGTGTATTTCTCTGTCAAATGTGGCCTCCAGAAGCCGCAAGCGTTAGGAGGTGTTTTTCTGCTCTGTGAAGAGGGAGCGTGGCTCGTCCCAGATGACAGAGGTTCTGCTTTGTCGTCGTGCCTGTCGTGCGTTCAGACAGAGCGATGGTTCGCAGCCAACTTCCCTGCGAGCCACAGGCCCTCGCCTGCTGAGAAGCTCATTGCAAACTTGTTTACAAATGGCCTCATTAGCTTCGTGCTCTGGTTGCCAAGGAAGAATTTCATCAGCGGCTTTAAAAACTGGATCTGTTGAGAGATCCTCTAGTTCTGGTTCTTACCCCCGAAGCTCGTACGTTGGGTGGCTGCCGTCGTCATAGTGGTTGTACTCTGGCCAAGAACTACCCAAAGCAGGACTTCACTCAAAGAGAAGCTCTGCTTGTGTGGAGGGAGAGAGAACTTAGGTTTGGGAAGCAAGATCATAGAGTCATGGCATGGCTTGGGTGGGAAGGGACCTTCCAAGGTCATCTGGTGCCACCCCCCTGCAGGGAGCAGGGCCATCTGCAACTGGAGCAGGTTGCTCAGAGCCCCAGCCAACCTCCCCTGCAATGGGGCCAGGGATGGGGCAGCCACCACCTCTCGGGGCAACCTGGGCCAGCCTCTCCCCACCCTCAGCACCAACAACTTCTCCCTTCTCTCCAGTCTCAAGCTCCCTCTTGCAGTTTCCAACCATCCCCCCTTGTCCTGTCCCAACAGGCCCCACTAAGGTGTCAGAGATGAGTGTTGTCCCATGACAGCCTGATCATTGTAGCGTCTAGACTTGTTCCCTCCTGCTGCTCCGTGGTGACACAGCATGTTCGAGCAGTTAGGCTGGTCCATGGCCACTCGCTCATTGGCAGCCACAAATGACCCTTTGATCAGGCTACAGGTCCATAAAGAGATTCCCAAGAGAAGCTTTTGATGTTTTCTAGAGGAGATGGCTTCTCTGCCGTGTCTAAACAGCAGTGCTCCCACGATGCTGCTGTGGAATAACTGTGCTGAGAGTCAGAATTACAGATCACCCTCGTACTTCTGTGGTTGTCCCCCTGCACTGGGCACTGGGGAGGCNGGGGCAGCGCTGGGACTCCAGGAGCTGAAAGGTCTTTTCCAACCCAAACTATTCTATGACTCTGTGCAGACCCCCCCCAGGCTGGCCCTGCTGGACGGGGCCGGGGATATCTTCTCTACCCCTGGTGCTCACCCCCAGAGACACGCAGGAGATCTTTCCAGCCACGTTAGCGGCACTGATGAGCTAAAGCGATGAAAGTCCCAGCTGAGAAGGATAACCCTCACTCTCAGCCTTTGTAACCCAAGTCGCTCAGGGAATCGGGTGGGAATTGAAACCGTCGGAGCCCCAGGAAGGGTGGGAGGGGGAGCGGCGGGGAGGGTGCGATGCCGAACGCCAGGGAGGGGAGCGAGCCGGGACATCTTGAGCGCAGTGACGGGATCCCCGCACGAGGCCCCGCTGGAAGGGGAGGCCGCCCGTGCCCCGGCGCTGGGGAAATGGCGGATGAAAGCAAAAATGTTCCGGCTTTGAAAGGAGCCGGGGGAAAAAAAAGAGGCGTTCTGTGTGGTAACCAAGATTTGATTGTTTCCTGATCCCTGCTCCGTATCCCACAGCTGGGGGCTTGGGGGGAGAGAGAGAATGGAATGAAAACAAACAACATTTTCATGAATGGAGGAGTTCATACCGCTCTCTGGCCAGGGATGGAGCAGACCTGGTTCTGCAGGGGTCCTGGAGCAGCGGCCGGGCTCCTCAGCGGCTGGCACCAAGAGGCTCTTCTTTTGTATTATTTTATTTTTAATTTTTTAATTCAGACAAAGCCAAACGATAGCAAAAGGCGGGGAGGGCATCCTCAGGATGGCAGGAGCTGCCTGTAGCGAGCTGAATTGTACCGATAACGGAAGGATTCGGTTACTCGGTGGAAACTGACGGAAAACAGGGATTCTTCTAAATTTGACCAATGGAAAAGTCAAGCGGTGCTTTCTCTTCTTCTTCCCCCTTTCCTCTGTCACAACCCAGGGAGAATCGGCCTCGTGGCCCTTCTGCTTTCTCGGAGGGGATGTGCAGGAGCAGGCAGGGAGGAGACAGGGCTGCCAGTGCCGCCGCCACGCTCGGCATCGCTGCGGAGCAGCTCCCATCTCCCGTGGGCCAACAGCTTGAACCCACCCACTTCCCGCAGCGCTGACAGCGGAGCCACCCAAAAGAGCTGTCCCAAAGCCCGTGCGTTAGGACCAAAGCTGAAAGAGCGAATTGTGATTAAAAAAAGGAGCTGAGCAATACGAGGTAGTTGCCAGAACGGCAGCAGGAATAACGCTGAGGTTCCACGTCTCCCAGTTTGGCACTGGGGGATGTGGGCGGAGGCTGTGCCGGTGGCTCTCAGGGCCCTGCCTTTGGAATGGGAACTGGGGGTTTGGGCGAAGTGGTTTTAACAGAGCACGAATGATCGTGGCCACGCAGCAGCGTCGCTCCCTGCCACACGGCAGAGGTGGGGTACCCGGGGCGGGGGGCCTTCAATCGCCAGCCCCCGGCGCAGTGCCCGCTGGAGCAGCGGTCGGGACGGAAGAGCCACCTTCTTCCCAGCAAACTTGCTGTTAATTAACGCAGTGATTCAAAACAAAGACTACTCGGTGCTCAGGGTTGGGTCCCACCACTCCGTGTGCCACCCTGGCACACCTGGCCTCCTGGCCAGCTTCCCCCCCGTCGCGGTCTACACCATTATCGCCGGGTGCCTTCTGTGCCTCTGATCTAATTACGTGATTTTTAAAATTATTTTTTAAACAGTTAAACACAAACCTTTGGGTGCAGCGGGCAACGCGCTCTCTTATAATCCCGACCTCTCTGTCCCCTGACCCGACCCTGTGCCGCTGGGTCAGCATCGCCAGGCTGGCGTCGCCAGAGAGCCCACGATTGATGGGATCCAGAGCAGAGCGACCACAGCTCAGAGCGGGTGGTTGTGTGTTTGCGATGCAATGTGCCCCCAGCCCGCCCAGCGAGCCAGATATATGTAAATAGGTATGTTTATTTTATATAGGTAGATGCATAGAGAAGCCCAGCGTGGTGGGGTGGGAAGGTCCCTCTGGAGCTCCTCTGGTGCCCCCCACCCCCCTGCTCCAGCAGGGTCACCCAGAGCAGGGGGCCCAGCAGCGCAGGGTCCAGGCGCCTTGGGAATCTCTCCAGACAAGGAGACTCCCCAAGCTCTCTGGGCAGCCTGGGCCAGGCTCCGACCCCCTCCCAACAAACAAGTTGCTCCTCCCGCTCCCAGGGAACCTCCTGGCTTCCAGGTGGTGCCCACTGCCCCTCGTCCTGGTGCTGGGCACCACTGAGCAGAGTCTGGCCCCAGCCTCTTGCCCCCCGGGGGCCCTGGAGCTCTTGCTCAGCCTTGCTCAGCTCCGCTCTGGGGCTGCTCTTCTGCAGCTGAACAACCCCAGGGCTCTCAGCCTTTCCTGCCCACACAGATGCTCCAGGCCCCTCAGCAGCTTCCCAGCCTCCCCTGCACTCTCTCCAGTAGCTCCTGGTCTCTCTGGAACTGGGGAGCCCAGCACTGGCCCCAACACTGCAGAGGTGGCCTCCCTGGGGCAGAGCAGAGGGGCAGGAGAACCTCCCTCACCCTGCTGCCCACACTTTTCTCCCTGCACCCCAGGAGCCCATTGGCCTCTTGGCCACCAGGCCCCATTGCTGGCTCCTGGGGAACTTGTTGTCCCCCTGCACTCCCAGGTCCTTCTCCGTGGAGCTGCTTCCCAGCAGGTCCCCCCTCCCCTGTCCTGGTGCAGGGGGTTGCTCCTCCCCAGAGGCAGGACCCTGCACTTGCCCTGGTTGAACCCCATGAGGTTCCCTGCACCCAGCTCTCCAGCCCGTCCAGGTCTCCCAGGACACCAGCACAGCTCTGGTGGCTCAGCCACTCCTCCCAGTTTGGCACCATCAGACAACTGGCCGAGGGTCCCTCCATCCCTTATCCAGGTCTCCGATGAAGATGCAGGACAAGCCTGGACCCAGCACCGACCCCCGGGGAGCTCCACGAGCTCCAGGCCTATAACCAGGCCCCGCGTGGCCGATCACAGCCCTAGCTCCATAGCTGGACGCCAAGGTCCCAGCAGCTCAGAGCCCTTTCTTTGCACCATTTCAGAGCAGCCTGTGCCTGGGGAGTAGGATGTGTCCAAAAGGGCCACCGTGGGATGGAGTCCGGCGGCTCCCCAGCCAGGGAGACCGGAACACCCGGGCATCGTGCCTCTCTCCTTCCGTTGCCATGAAAACAGCCGTGGGTTAGGTTTTAGTCGAGGGATTTTATTTACGCTTCCCAAAGGTCGTTAGCCTACCCGACTAATAAGCCTTTTATGAATCCCGTGCCTCCGCTATTCTTGGAGAAGGGCGGCCGGCAGCGCGGGGCCCGGTGGAGCCGACGGCCCCGGCTGATGGGCCACGGAGGAGAGTCAAATTCAATTTTCCTCCGAGAACAAGGTTAGCAGGGCCGGTGGGTGGGGGCTCTGCTTTAATGACCTTATTTTCCATTTTAAACGTTTTCCGCAATGAATTTTTGCGGAGAGGGGGGTTGAATTATTTTTAGCACGGGCTTCGATCGAGCTGGAATTATTCAGGCAGCAGCAGCAGCAGGAACGGTTTCATTTGCAGCACCGAAATGATTTTCCTCCTCCATTCCTGGTTAACGTAAATAATTTTCCCAATGATTGATATAAAAGGAAAAGTGGAGAAAAAAAAAATATAAACCCCTAAATTCTAGAGAAATACCCCATGGGGAAATTACAGGCCCAGATACCCAGTTGCAGGAGCGGTAATAGGGGGATGACGGCTCCGGTGCTTCCGCACACTCGTCCAGTTGTGTTTCTGGAACCCACCCGGTCCCTCCGCCGGAGCGTTGAGAACAAGACCAAACGGTCCGACGCAAACCGGCCCAACAACATTCCGATTTTTATCACAGGTCCAAGGAAACGCGTGTTAGGGAAAAGCAACATCCCCTTCGTAGTTCTTCAGGCCCCCTGCTCCCTTCTGCGGAACGGGAGCAGCGTAGGCTCCAGGAGCGCTGATAAATTTGACTGGGGAGAGTTTCCTCCCAAGATCAGTTGCCAAGGGTTTTCTGTTAAAATAGAAAGACGTGTCAATTGAAATTCCTCTGTAGTTTCATCATTTCTGTCCTAAATTAATTACTATTCAGCCTTCCTGCAAGAGACCTTGGGCTGGGCACTGGGGAGACCACTCCTGGAATCCTGGGCTCAGCTTTGGGCCCCTCCCTCCCTCCCAGCAGGAGCTGGAGGGGCTGGAGCGTGGCCAGAGAAGGGCAGCGGAGCTGGGGAAGGGGCTGGAGCAGGAGTGTGGGGAGGAGCGGCTGAGGGAGCTGGGCTTGTGCAGCCTGGAGCAAAGGAGGCTCAGGGGAGACCTTCTGGCTCTCCACAACTCCCTGACATTCAGGAGCTTGGAGCCAGGGCGGGTCGGGCTCTGCTCCCAAGGAACAAGAGGAAGGGACCTCCAAGTTGCCCCAGGAGAGGTTTCAGTTGGAGCTGAGGAAGAATTTGTTGCCCTTTGGGGTTGTGCAGGCGTGTGCCAGGCTGCCCAGGGCAGGGCTGGAGTCCCCCTGCTCCCTGGAGGGGTTTCCAAGGCGTGGAGCTGTGGTGCTGAGGGACAGGGCTCAGGGGTGCCCTGGCAGGGCTGGGGCAGCGCTGGGACTCCAGGAGCTGAAAGATCTTTTCCAACTGTTCTGTGAAGCACTCAGCTTTTTTTTGGATGCCTTTTGACATCCTCTGGCTTCATCTCATACAGCAAAGATGCAGAACAAGAAATGAGAGCTGTAGGCCATGTGTTCATAGTTGCGTTTTTGTCTGGTTTCTGTTGTGTTTTCTGGAGTTAGTTATTTGGGGCATGACGAGATGTTTACTTGTCTAAATCACTTATCTACAAACCATTATCTCTTTGGTTTTGTATGTACACAAGATCCTTTTTATTTTCATCTATTCATGGGAATATGTTCCATACGAAAATGCATTAAAATCAATGCAGATTTTTTAGCTTCTCAGGAAACATCTCAAGAAACATCTGTAGATTGTAGAATGCCTTCTGGGTGTCTTCAGCCCAACTTTCTTCTCAAAGCAGGGCTGCTGCTGGCACTGGAGCAAGGCACTGGACCTCTCTGGTGACCTCCCCATGAAGAAGCTTTTCCTCATGTTCTCTTCTACAAAACCCTCTGGTCAGGATGACACGTCACCTGGTTGTGGTCAGCCTGGAGAAGAGGAGCAAAAGGGAAATCCAGCTGTAATCGTCCATCTCCTCACAGGTGACCGAGGAGAAAGCAGAGCCAGAACCTTCCCAGAGGAGCGTGGAGAAAGCAGGAGGTGATGGTCACACATTGGCTGGGGAATGTGGGAAGGAAACTCCCATGAGAGTGGCTCATCTCTGGAGCAGGCTGCCCAGACTTGTGGTGGGATCTTCCTTCTGGGGGATTTTCAAAGATGAGCAGAAGAAGACCCTG
The DNA here is from genome assembly GCA_013396935.1 of Baryphthengus martii. Classification (NCBI taxonomy): domain Eukaryota; kingdom Metazoa; phylum Chordata; class Aves; order Coraciiformes; family Momotidae; genus Baryphthengus; species Baryphthengus martii. The sequence goes on from VWZK01010986.1 coordinate 37,341, forward strand.
AGCAACACTTTGAAGTTGACCCTACTCAGTAGAGGACACTCTCTGAGGCTCCTTCCAACCTGAATTTTTCAATGGTTCTTTCATCTCCTTCTCCTAGAGAACTCTCCTCTCTCGTTCCGGTTGCAGAAAATCTGACAGCAGGTCACCGGAGAGCTGAGTGACCTCCAGTTAACCTGCTGGGACGAGGGAGGTGATGGTGCAACAGCATTTTGTGTACCTGCTAGAAGTTTTTACATCTGCTGCTTCCTGCACCGCCGCTGAGGTGGTTTTGCTGCAGAGGCCAGAGCTTGGCCTCTGCTCTTCAGGAAACACGAAGGGGTTTTTAGGTTAAACCTCAGAACTCTTGCATACAAGACGTGATAAGCTGGAGCCGATAAAAATGTCAGCTCCCAAACATCTCAGAAGCTGGCTCAGAGGTTTCCTTTGCTGTTTTGCTGAGTTGAAATCCCATCTTCTGTGTCCTCCCTGGTGGAGTTTCCAGGAAGAACATGAAACGTGCCGGCAGAGAGTTCACAAACCTACTCAAACCTGACCCTGCTCTGTTTGCAAAAGGCATCCTGGAGTTTCCCAGCCCATGAGCTCTGCAGTGGTGGCCATGGAGGAGCAGAGCCATGTGTGCTCCTCAGTAGATCCGTGTCCTTATCAAGCAAAGCTGCAGAAGCTCTTGTCTGTGCTGGAGAACAGGCTCTGAAACAATTGCCACAGCACAGGCTCACCTGCAGTCATGGCATCATAGGATGGCTTGGGTGGGAAGGGACATTAAAGATCATAGAATCATAGAATCGTTGAGGCTGGAATAGACCTCTGAGATCATCAAGTCCAGCCTATGAACCCAACACCACAACACCCAGCTAGACCATGTCACTAAGTGCCACATCCAATCTTTCCTTAAACACCTCCAGGGATGGCGACTCCACCACCTCCCTGGGCAGTCCATTCCAGCGCCTAAAGGATCATCCAGTTCCAGCCCTCCTGCCACGGGCAGGGACATCTGCAACTCGAGCAGGTTGCTCAAAGCCTCATAGAGGCATCCACAACTTCTCGGGGCAACCTGGGCCAG
>VWZK01010988.1:690-18466 GCA_013396935.1 Baryphthengus martii
GAGGGAGGGAATAGGGAAGGAAGAGAGGGAGGGAATAGGGAAGGAAGAGAGGGAGGGAATAGGGAAGGAAGAGAGGGAGGGAATAGGGAAGGAAGAGAGGGAGGGAATAGGGAAGGAAGGAGGGAAGGAAGGAGGGAGGGAGGGAGGGAACAGAGAAGGAAGGAGGGAGGGAGAAGGATGAGGGGGACTTACCAAGGCAGGGTAGGAGGGATAGCCACGGCACTTGGCCCACACCAGCTCCAAGGGCTCCAGCTCAGCCTGATTCTCAAAGGACATCAGGAGAGTCCTGCCTAAGGGAGAGAAGGAGACAGGTCTTAGGAGGGCGATGACACGCAAGGGGGTTACACTAACACCAGAAATCACACTGTCATCCGCCCCGGGCATGACGGCTCCGTAGAAATCAGCCACACCAGGTGAACTACCGCGGTACTTACACCGTACTGACAGGATTTCTGCTGTAATTGTTAACCTGTGGGCCTCTGCAGCAAGCAGAAAGCTGGAATGTCATCTTCTTTTTTTTTTTTTTCGTTAACAAATCTATTGTCCAGCTATTTGTCACATTTAGCAGGCATTTAATCATTACTGTCTGCACAGAATTCCAAACCATCCCTCTTAATCCTGACCTAGGCTCCCTCAAGCCAAATCCATCCGCAGGGGAACTAAGGAAGCTGTATCTGCAGTTAATTTGGACCACTGGTCGGAGAGCTCCTTTTCCTTTCTCCTGCATACAAATATCTTGACTATTCCAACGCTGAACACTTTGGGGCTATTTGGTCTCTGCAGGAAATGCCTGGTTCCAGCTGACAAAAGTCTAGCAGCCAGCAATTTCTCCGACTTTTACTCCAAAGTACCGCAAAAGATCCATTCAAGACATGAATAATTCAGCTCCTGGTCTTGGAAAAGGAATAATCTTCATTCACGTGAATTTTACAGCAGGTAGAGCTTGTTCTGGGGGGAGATGGTCAAACAGAGCCGATCGCTGGGCACATGGGGGCCAGGAGCAGAACAGCTCCCAGGGAGGCAGGAGGCAGCGGGCAGGAGCTGCGCCGAAGGGAAAAGGCCTTCCTGGGAATCAGGGCTGAGCCTTGATCTCAGGATCTGATCTCAGCCCAAAGCTGTAATAACTGTTGCTGGCACATCAGGAGAAGGATGAGGATCCGGTCGTGTGAGCGCTGGAATTTTTTTGTAGAGCCTTGGGGAGGGGGAGAGAAGCCTGACTCAATTTTACCGGCGCGTGGCACAGCCTGACAAAGACGACGCGGTTACAAAGACCTCGGGAGCGACGACGGCAACAGAAGAAGGAACAGCTCTGAAGTTGTGTCCAGAGAGACCTTCAGATAATTCTGCTTCCCTGTTTGCACTGCAGCACCATTAAAGAGAACCAGTCCCAAAGCAGGAGGAGATGGTGCCAGGCACGTCACCAGCCCCACTGGAAACACCCACCTGAGGGGCACACAGGGCACATTTGACCAGCAAAAGCAGGAAAAAACTTTCAGGTAATAACCTAAATTTGTAACAAAGCAGGTAAAAAAAAAACCAAACAGCACAGGCAGGCAGCAGCCTGGTGGTACAACCTAGGAAGTTGGTGTGGGACCGGTTCCCAGCGCGTGTGGAGATGGTCGTGCTGGGTGGCAGCCCCGTGGCGTGGTGGGACTGGAGGAGGGTGTTCCCCAGAGCGGGGGGCGCTGCGCGCGGCCGTTCTCACCTGAGCTGCTGTAGTCGGAGTCTCCGTTGACACCTTCCAAGAAGGGCACCCGGGAAAGAGCTGGTTTCCCTCGGCTTCGCTTGGGGGGCATCAAACCGCTGTCGAAAAGATATGGAGAAGTAGGTATTAGGAGAAAAGAGATTATCCTTTTATCAAAGGATGGCAGAATCATAGAATAATTTGGGTTGGAAGAGATCTTTCAAGCTCATTGGGTCCAACCCCCCTGCAGGGAGCAGGGACATCTGAAGAAGCAGAAGAAGGTATGTAGCAGAGAGAGGATGGGCATGTGCTGAGGAACAGGAGTGGAACAGCCACCCACTTGCAAAAAAAATCAAGCCCTGCTTCTGGGACCTCGAGCTTAAAAGGATGGGATGGAATCCATGAAGCTTTTTGGGTCAACACACAAAATAAGTTAACAATTTGGGCTGGGTGTGAAATGAAGACGTCAAATGACAAACCCAGGCAGATGAATCCAGACACAGAAGGGGTTCTGGGAACAGTTTCACACGGGGCACTTACCCACAGGCTTCAAACACCAGTCCGGCGCCCGGGCCGGAGCTGCCCTCGGAGTCGGAGCCACTCTCGCCGTGCTTTGCGAAGCCGTTGGTCACTCCTGCCAAGGAGACAAAGAGGGATCAGCCCAAAGGAGCGACAGCAACACGGAGAGATGCCACCAAACATCGCTGTCCCGGGATTGCCAGCCACAAAGATCCCCAGTACTTCAACCAGAGGAAATTCTGCATCGAGTTCTCCAGACTTGGTGCAACCAAAAGGTGATACGGACGTGCTGGAACGTGTCCAGGGAAGGACCACGAGGATGATCAGAGGGCTGGAGCACCTCTGCTATGGAGACAGGCTGAGCGAGCTGGGGTTGTTCAGTCTGGAGAAGAGAAGGCTCCAAGGAGACCTTCTGGGGGCCTTCCGGGATCTGAAGGGGGCTACAAGAAAGCTGAGGAGGGACTTTTTAGGATGTGGGGTAGTGATAGGACAAGGGGGAATGGCTCCAAACTAGAGGAGGGAAGATTTAGATTAGATGTTAGGACGAAGTTCTTCCCCATGATGGCGGTGAGACACTGAAACAGGTTGCCCCGAGAGGTGGTCGCTGCCCCATCCCTGGAACCATTCCAGGGGAGGTTGGATGGGGCTCTGAGCAACCTGCTCTAGTTGCAGATGTTCCTGCTCCCTGCAGGGGATTAGATCAGATGAGCTTGAAAAGTCCCTTCCCAGCCAAACTATTATTCCATGACTATCTAAGAGAAACCCCAGGGACGTACCTCTCTGTCCTGCCTGCCTGGGCGACTTCTCCCCATCGCTCTCGCTGCAGGTTCTGCTCTGCCGCCGCTTCCGAGCTCGTCTCTCCCCGTCAGGGCGGGAGGGCGAACGTTGCCCGCTCTGCTCATGGTCCTCCCTGTTCTCCAGGGAGCAGTCCAGGCCTCTTTGCAGCTTCACGCCGTTCTTAGCTTTTTTAAAAAGGACAGATGTCCGTCGGCCCACGCCGCCAAAGCGGGGGCTGGTGGGGGTGTCCGCGGGCGGCAAGGCCAGGCCGTTGAGGCCGTTGTCGCTGAGCAGGCGCTGGAAGGCTTGGCTCTCCTGCTGCAGAGCCTTCTTCTCAAAGAGCTCCCTGTCTGCCATCACTTTCTTCTGTAGCTCTTTCAAGGACTTGCTGTCGCTGATGGGTTTGAGCGTTGGAGGGTCCTGCAGAGAGTCCAGCTCCGAGAGGGAGGGTGCGGGTCCTGTGGGCTCCAGGGTGGGAGGGGGGGGGGGTTTGGCATCATCTGCGAAAAGAGTAAAGAATCTGCATGAACAATTTAGGAAGAGTTAGTCCCAAAACTACCAACAGCCATTCCCATCTTTCACCAAGGTCACCGGCAGGAGAAACAGCAGGTCTTGACCGTCAGCATGCACTTAGAGACCTGGAGCTAAAATCCTGCTGCAACCTCTCACCTTTGTCCCCTTCCTCGTCCCCTTCCCTCGACGTTTTATCCAGCCCCTCTTCCCGCGGCACCGGCTCCCCGTTGGGCACGGTCTTGTTCTGCTGCTGGGCCAACTTTTGCCGAATGGAGTTGATCTCGCGTCTCAGGAGGCGGATGCGTCGCGTCCGGGCGCCGCTGGACCTCATGGTGCTCACCATGTCCAGCTTCTCCAGCAGCTCCTTCAGCTGGGCCTCCAAGGAGAGGTGTGCCCGGTTCTCCGGGAGGAGGATGTTGTCCACTGCAGCAAAAGAGAGTGTAAAAGTGAAAGGAAGGAGTAAGGCTTCTTGAAGAAGCATTTGGGACCACTGCCACGCCTCGTTCCCTTTGAACTCATGAACCAGTTGCTTCAGTTTGAGGATTTAAGAATTGTTAACCTTGAAGCTTGGAATTCCTTCCTTTGGGTAAAGAGCAGCTGATCAGCTGCCCTCTCAGGCTGCTCTTCTTCAGCTCAACAGCCCCAGGGCTCCCAGCCTTTCCTCGGCACAGAGGTGCTCCAGGCTCCTCAGCACTTTCGTAGCTTCCACTGGGACTCTCTCCAGTAGTTCCCTGAACTTTGTCAATTTACAATAAAATAAACGTAGGAGTTTTCCTCAAAGCAAAAACTCCTAAGAAAGACTCACCTTTGCACCGTTCTTTAAAACACCAAGTCTGTACTAGAGCCGTGGCACCAATCACACAGCTTGGGCAGTTACAGGGCTCTTCCGAGATAGACGTGCACTGGCTGAGCTGGAGCTGAGCTGGTCCCAGCTCAGAGCACCTGGCTCACCCCAAATCCTGCTCTTTAAGCTCTAAAGTGTTTGAAGAAGGGACTGAAACATCTCTCCTGGGTGGAAAGGCTGAGAGCCCTGGGGCTGTTGAGTCTGGAGAAGAGAAGCCTGAGAGGGGAGCTGATTCCTGTCTAGAAATCTCTGAGGGCTGGGGGGCAAGTGGAAGGGGCCAGGCTCTTGTCTGGGATGCCTGGGATAGGACGAAGAATAATGGGGACAAGCTGGAACCCAGGAGGTTCCACCTCAACAGGAGGAGAAACTTCTTCACTGGGAGGGTGACAGAGCCTGGCCCAGGCTGCCCAGAGAGGTGGTGGAGTCTCCTTCTCTGGAGACTTTCCAGCCCCCCCTGGATCTGTTGCTGTGTGTCCTGCCCTGGGGGATCCTGCTCTGGCAGGGGGGGTGGACTCGAGGATCCCTAGAGGTCTCTTCCAACCCCTCCCATCCTATGATTCTATGATATACACTCAGATATTCCCATGCAGGCTGAGTGACAGGCTCAGAACAAAGAACCCAGTTACGATCTGCCTGAAAAAAAATAAACAAACCGAAAAAAAACCCAAAAAAAACCCGGTGAATTCAACACTCACCATCCTCCCAAGAAAAGCGGTAAAAGTCCTTGGTTTTGGGTGACTCAGGCAGGTGAATCCCCACATCAGTGTCAAAGCCGATGCTTTCAGCCTGCCGCCGCGCGTGACGCAATATCGCTCCGCCGAGGTCTCTGAGCCGGACAGCTGCTCGGTGGAAAATCGTGTCTTTAGCATTATACCTCATGCAGTTGGTAACTATAAGGTTAAAGTCTTCCTCAAACTCATCCAACGTTCGGTACAGGTGGGACTCCAGCTTCCGCCTCATGGTGGAAAAATCCATTGGGTTGGAAATGAATTCCAGGTAATCTGGAACCTAAACATATAAAACCTGTACAATTACAAAAACCATTTACTAGCCCAACTAGAGCGCATCCATCACAAGCCCTCTTAATGCCCTTTCCACCGGCGAGGGGCAACGCCAGCCGCTCGTTTCTGTGCCACCCAGTCGGGGCAGACACCTCCTGGCTCCGCAAAATGTCACTTGGCTCTGAGATGTGCTGAAGCTTCCACAAAATAATACCCTTTGTGGGTTTTTTTTTGGCCCAGGAGGACACCAGAGCTGTGCTGCCACCCAGTGGGATCTAGACAGGCTGGGGAGCTGGGCAAAGGGGAACCTCATGAAGTTCAGTCAGGACAAGTGTAAGATCCTGCAGCTGGGGAGGACTAACCCCAGGCACCAGGACAGATTAGGGGTTGTCCTGCTGGAAAACAGCTCCATGGAGAAAGACCTTGAAGTCCTAGTGGAGAGTAAGTTCTCCATGGGACAGCAATGGGCCCTGGTGGCCAAGNGACACCCACATGGTGAGTCCTCTTTGAGACATCCTTTAGTCCACCAACAGCTCGGGACAAGGTGGTTTGTGCTTCCGGGGTGATGAGAGCACATGAGCCCAGCGAAATCTCATCTACAACCCATTAAGACACCTCTAGGAAAGAGACTCGCCTCGTTCAGGTTGACAGGCTCTGCAAAGATCTGGGCAGCATCCTTCTCCTGCAGCAGGTCCAGCGTCGTGCGCAGCAGGACGTTGAAAGGGGTGAGCTGTAGCTCCAGAGCAGCCTGCTGAACCTTGACCTGGTAAGGGGAGAAGGGCGGCGAGCGGTTAGGGAGGACAGGATAGGCGAGCGATGTCACCCGACGGTTTCTCCTGAAGCATCATCACCTCAGCTCTAGCCTGCGGTGGGAACATCAGGTCATCACACCAGCAGCCTGGTGGACTCACCGCTGAAGAATTTCTGGCAAACAGCTTGTGCAGGATGCCCGTGAGCATCGTGGGCATCACAGACTGAGCATCATAGACCCAGCACTTTGCAGAGCCTAACTGCAGAGTCCAGTCCTTCTGTGTGAGGATCTCCCTGCTTAGCCCACCTCACAAAGCCAAACCAAGAGGAAACCCCAGAAAGTTAAAAGATAATATAATTAAAAATGACAACAGGAAGAAGCTTTCAATTCCTGGTAAATTATCCTGTAGAACTCCCTGCCCTAAGATCCTATCACGCCAAGTAGGGACATCATACAAAAGTTAGAAGTCTGTAGGTGCTTCCACCACCAACCTCCATAATTAGACAGGAGCACAAACGAAGTTTAAGAGGTAAGTTGTCACACTTCAAGGCAGAAGCCAAACAACAACAGCAATGGGATGTCTGCAAACCCCTACCACAGTTTCTCACATCCTCTCCCAGGTCTCTAATCCTGTCTGATTTCAAGCAAACAACTTGTAGCACCGGTTTGATCTCTTCCGCTGAAACTCTAATTCAAAAGAGACTGGAACAGGAGAGAAGTAGTTATTTCTCCTTTAACGTTTTAATTTCTTTGATCTTCTAATCCTCATTATGTCATTAAATCAAGCACTTCAGGAGCAAAGGAAAGCCAGTGTGTTGACACAAAGCAAACTGTACTTGATGTGCTAAGCAACAAGGCAGCAGCAGTAAGAGAGTGAATGAAGAGGGAGATAAAGACCAGGCTCTTCCCTCAAAATAGGAAAGAAGCTGAATAAAGACTCAGGACTCTGGAGCATCCTTCTCCGCTCATCTAAAAGCTCCAACAAGATACACTCTTGTGTGCTAGCTTACCCTTTTCTAAAGCACATCACACTTTTATGGATTCAGCCAGCAAGACATCAGATGTAACAAAGCCCAAGAGTGATTTTTTGTTTTTTTTTTGATCCTCCTACCTAAAATACGTCCATGCAGCGAGCAGGACTCAGCCACTGCTGTCCGTCAAGGATAAAGCAGCAAATGAGCCAATGCCGGCATCAAAAGGACTCCGGAAAAGTTGTGGGCAGTTTCTGGCCCTGAAAAAGCAGCTTGTAGAGGACCTGTGATCACAGAGAACGCTGCTTTCCCTCTGCCTGGCTCCCTGCAGCCAGCCCGAGAGCAACGCCCGAGGCCACGTGTAGAGGCTCATCGTGCGCAGGGCGAGTCTTCCACGAAGCTGCCCGTGAAGAGAACGATCCCAGAGAGCACAGTTGTGGCTGCAACCAAGTGTGGCAGGTAAAGACTCTCTACAGGCAGAGCTGGCAAGTGTGGGGAGCAGCCTCAAATGGTGCAACTTTGGAGAATTGCACACAGACCAAAGAGGAAATTGGGAAATGTAAATGGTTTTCATCTTCGGGAGACCTTCAGGGCTTCCAGGGGACTGTCAGAAAGATGGGGACAGACTTTGGAGCAGGGCCTGTTGGGTTGAAACTTGAAGAGGTTTAGACTGGAGAGAGGGAAGAGATTTGTTACCCTGAGGGTGGTGAGAGCCTGGCCCAGGTTGCCCCGAGAGGTGGTCGCTGCCCCATCCCTGGCCCCATCCCAGGGGAGGTTGGATGGGGCTCTGAGCAACCTGCTCTAGTTGCAGATGTCCCTGCTCCCTGCGGGGGGATTGGATCAGATGACCTTGAAAGGTCCCTTCCCACCCAACCCGGTCTGGGATTCTATGATCTTACAACTTATTCTTCTAAAAAATGTCCTTAGTGGAAGAACACAGAAATTTTTAGCTTTAGAAATGAAGAGCAGAATTGTGATTTAGACTTCACTCCGGAGCAGGTGTGACCAACCGTCTGAAATAACCACTAAAGGAGATGGAGCTTCTACTCTGCAAAATCCCCACTCCCTGTCCAGAAACAGAGGGGTGCTGTCAGTCAGGAATCAAACCCATTACGAGTGACACAAATCCATTTTCCCAGCAATCCGCAGCCCAGCTCTGGTGCTGAGGGCAGAGGCTGAGCAGCACGAGCCGGTGACTGCCACAGGGAGAGATGGAGACTCCGTGAAGGGTGGAGACTATGAAATGATGGAGACTCCATGAAGAGATGGAGACTCCGTGAAGAAATGGAGACTTTCTGAAATGATGGAGACCATGAAATGACGGAGACCCCGCGAAATGACGGAGACTCTAGGAATCCTAAAGAGGAAAAAGCTCAAGAGAACCCATCATGTTCCTCCTCCACCTCCTGCAGCACAGGTTGCTCACATGAGACCGAAGCTGAGCAGCCACTCGGCAGCCAGAACGACCCACCTGCTCCCGCTTGAGTTTCTCCCTCTTACGGATCAGCTCGATGAGCAGCCGGGCGCGCTCCAAGTCGTGCCGCAGCTTCTGCCAGTACTTCAGCTCTTCCTTCACTGCGCTGGTCTTCTCATCCTGCTCCTTCTGTAAGACAGAACAGTGGGGTGTGAGATGAGTAACTGGGGTTGTTCAGCCTGGAGAAGAGAAGGCTCCAAGGAGACCATATTGTGGCCTTCCAGGATCTGAAGGGGGCCGGCAGGAAAGCTGGGGAGGGACTTTATCCAAGGGCTTGTAATGATAGGATGAGGGGTGATGGCTTCAAACTGGAAGAGGGGAGATTCGGATTAGAAATTAGGAAGAAGTTCTTCACTCTGAGGGTGGTGAGACACTGGAACAGGTTGCCCAGGGAAGCTGTGGATGTTCCATCACTGGATGTGTTCAAAACCAGGTTAGATGGGGCTTTGAGCAACCTGCTGTAGTGGGAGGTGTCCCTGCCCATGGCAGGGGTGGGGGAACTAGATGAATCTTTAAGGTCCCTTCCAAGCCAAACCATTCCACGATTCTATGCTTCTGTGAAAACACAAGTAGCCTCTTGTCTTTCCTCCTCTCTGTAGGCAGGAATTGCTCTTCCTCCTGTTTGTCCCTTGCCCAGACTACGTCCCTTCCTTCTGACAACGCGCGTAACCACCACCACATCAGCCTTGCTGGATTTTAGGTTATCTGTCAGGCTGGGCCTAAAACCCCACGGCAGCCACGCTCCAGGAACACGCTCCAGCACCTGCTCCTTCCCACCCTCCCTGGTTTTACATCCAAGTTCATTACAGAGGCTGGAAACGTTTCTGTCGGCCGCTGCGCACCAAAGAGGCAGCCCAAGGCAACGTGAAGGCAAAACCCTCGGAGCAAGGAGCTATTATTACCCTCTTTGTATGCAAGAAGAAATCGAAGAGATTGGCCAAAACTAAAAGGAACATTCAACGCTGGGAGATGAGCTCACACCTTCCAAGGCACAGCTCAGGGCCTTTTCAACCCCAGCATCCTTCCTCTCCTAAATCTGCGGCTTCTGTAACGGTTTGGAGGGTCTAACTAAGTGCCTTCCCTTCAACATGTCCACCAAGAGAGGACAACTGCTTCGCAAGGTCTTGATGGCTTCTATTTATTTTTATTTTTCTACAAGGTGACCTTATAGAAGCTTTCCAATATCTGAAGGGGGCCTACAAGAAAGCTGGGGGGGAGCTTTTTTACATGAGTGTGTAGCGAGAGAATGAGGAGAAATGGTTACACACTTGAACAGGGGAGATTTAGGTCAAATATTAGGAAAAAAATCTTTCCTGTGAGGGTGGCGAGATGCTGGAACAGGCTGCCTGAGGAAGTTGTGGCTGCCTCATCCCTGGAAGTGTTTAAGGCCAGGTTGGATGGGGCCCTGAGGAACCTGAGGTTCCCTGAGGAACCTGATCTAGTAGAAGGTGTCCCTGCCTGTGCAGGGGGGTTGGAACTCGATGATCTTTAAGGTCCCTTCCAACCCTAGTCATTCTGGGATTCTAGGATTTATAGGGCATTTCTTTTTGAGAACTTACTGATGGTAAATTGCCAACTTCATACACCAAGGAAATGCTGCAATTCCCCAAGCTCCGGACTGATGAGCAGGAAATATTTTTTCTATGAATCACCCAGAGCAATCTTCAGGCAAACTAAAAGCCTTTCAATTCCTCCACCGACAGGAAAAATACCCCCGACACCCCCCCGACAGGTGACGTTAGAGGGGAGGGTCCCACAGCTTCCGTACGTCACCAACTACTCCTCGTGGCCAACACGGGGCTGTGTAACAGCGTCGGGATCGAGTCATCCCAGCCGCCAGCTCACAGGAGGAAGCAAAGGAGTCCCCAGGTGAGGATTATGTCTAAACTTCCAGATGAATGTGCATGGGAGGGTCAGAAATTGAAGCTGCAGGAAGAATGCCCCAAACTGGAATTCGGCCAGGGCTCTGGAGCTAACACCTATTTTCACGAGGAGGGGACCTTTAATCGTTCGTGAAGAACGTGCTTTTATGATTCGTCCGAGAGATCAGGTCCACCAACGGCCCATCACACCCTTGCGCAATCCTGGGTCTCCTGACTCAGGGGACAAAGTCTTACCTGCTGGCTCCTCAACATCAGTTCCAGTGGCACGATGGACAGCCCACTGACACACTAACTCAGCTCTTCAGGCACATCGAGAGGAGACCGAAAGAGACTTCAATCAGGTCACCTCCTAATCCTTTCACCCTCACTCCTCTTCCCAGCCCTGCAACAGGTGCATCTGCCCCTGGAATCCAACCTCTCCGCCCTCCCACAGGGGGTTCGGCTGAGGAGCCGTTACCTGCTCCGCGTTCCGCTGGGACTGGAGGTGCGAGTGCAGGCGCCGGACGAGGGGCACCCCGTTCCTCGCCTGCCGCTTCAGCAACCAGTAGTTGTGGAGCCTCTGCATGAACTGGTTCTTCCTCTGGAGGGAGAGGCCGCTGCAGATTTTGTTCAGCCTGAAGGAAGCAAAGAGGTGTTGTGAGGCCAACGGCAAATCGATCAAACTCTGTGGATCCCGGCGATCCCATCAGGTTTCCTGACACAGCTTTGTGGTGGTGTCAGTGTGTGCTCTGAATTACGTGTGCGACTGGTACGATCTGGGATCTCCCCACCATGAAGACATACGTGCTGCTTCTTCACAATATATAGAATCAGAGAATCGTCAGGGTTGGAAGGGACCTTGAAGATCATCGAGTTCCAGCCCCCCTGCCACGGGCAGGGACACCTCCCACTAGAGCAGGTTGCCCAGAGCCCCATCCAACCTGGCCTTAAAAACTTCCAGGGATGGGGCTTCTACCACCTCTCCGGGCAACCTGTGCCAGGGTCTCAGCCCTCTATCAGCAGCAGCTTAGCTGGAGGTTGTCCCCAAGCGCTTGTCACAGGATGGTCAAAATGTGAAACCACCGATTCAGCTCCAACACTTCATTTCCAAACTACTTCCGGCATCAAGAACTTCCCTGGGGGTCATTTAAGTCTGATGTTGTTAAGCTAGAGCCTGGGAAACTAACTTGACAGGGATCCAAGAATAATAGATCACCTATTTCAACCTTCTCAAACCATCTGGTAGATTTTACGCGGTGCCTTAGCAGCAGCTTTCCAAAGCTTATCGGTTCAAATACCGGCGACGCTTCCTAAGGCACCGAAGGCAAACTCAGCGCTGCCGAGTTCTGAGCGAGAGAAAAAAAAAACCCCATGGCCAAATCCAAAGCTGCCTGCAACACTGACAGGCCTGACGTGCTCTGGAATAAAAGGAGGAATTAAGAAACCATGAAATGAGGAGATTAAAAGAAAATGTAACAGCGGGATGATCCCACACCTGCCTGTCAACCTGCAATGCCTGAAGTCTTTGAAACCCACTCTCCCGGCCACGTGTGTGAATTCAGCTGCCGACGGGTGGTTGCCGTCGGGGACCACTCCAGACCATGGGTGTCATTAGGGCCCACCCCACAGCCTGTGTCACACCCCACTTGGGGATGGCAGAGCGGGGAGGGCGCAGTGTGGAGCCACCCTCCCGGAGAAGAGCGCTGCTGGCGAGGGATTCTGCAGAGCACTCTAAAGACGGTTGTTGCTACGTCTCGACTGAAGTTTCCAAAGCCAACAACGAGAGGGACTGAGTCCTCGAACCAGACCCTGTCCAGCCCCTTCCCTAAACCTGCAACACTCACCTGTAAGAGGGGATTTGTGCCACTGTCACCATGGGCACGGACGAACGCCCGTTGGTCACGTCACCAGGCTCCTTTTTGATCTTCTGCTTCAGTTTCACTTGGCTCTTTCTCAGAGAGCCTTTGGGAGGCCTAGAATGGGCTTCCTCCTCACCTTCCTCCTTCACAGGACCCTCCTGCCCCTCACCACCAGCGCTTGGAGACCCTTTTTTCACCGTCCCGGGCGGGGAGTGGCTCTCACAATAGGCAGTCTTGCGCACGGTGAACGTCGTGCCGTTGATGCCGGTTTCCCTCATGGGTTCGATCTTCATGAAGAGACCGGCCCGCTGGGCACAGGTGACGTGGAAAGCGGTGTAACAGTTCACCTTGTGGCACTGGATGGCAGCTCCCATGCCCTTCCGCTTGCAGATGTAGCACGTCAGCTTCCAGCGAGCCGGCGGGATGTTGTTTATCCCTTCGATGGGCTCCAGGAACACGGTGTTGGCGAAGCAGACCTCGGGGATCCAGATGGCGCAAACCACGTGAGCCCAGCGCCCGTCGCTGGTCTGCTTGAAGGCTCCCCCTTTGTTGGGGCAGAGGACGCAATCGACGGGGCGAGCTGGGGACTGGAGGCAGCAGCGGCAAAGCCACTGGCCCTCGGGGATGTAGGGCACCCCGTAGCACTCCTGGTGCACGGCCAGGTTGCAGATGTCGCAGAAGAGGATGACGTTGCTGTTGTGACACTCGTCATCCATGCAGACGCAGCAGAAGGCGTCCTCGTCGACGAGCGACTGCTGAGCCCCGTTGTTGCGGCTCTCGAGGTACGACTCCTTTTCCAAGCGGTCCACCAGCAGCTCAAAAGTGTCGGCGGAAACTGTCCCGTAACCGTCGTCCCTTCTCTTCTCGTTGACCATTTCCAACCAGGCCAGATCCTCCTCGTCCATGTCGTATTCCACCTCGACCTCCAGGTCCTCGGGGGGCTTCTCGATGTACCGGTAGTAGGCGGAGGGGAGAGGAGCAGCATCCGGCTGGCTGAAGGAGTCCACCACGCGGAAGTTGGGCTGGGGTAAGTGTAAGGATGTCCCCGGCGCGTGTTTGGAGCAGGATTCCTTCTTCTTGCCTTTGGAAGGAGTCTTCTTCGATTTGGAAGGGAAAAGGGGCTGCTCGCTGTTTTCCTTGTTGCTGTTGCACTCCGTGATTTCCTGGGCGGTCAGCTCGTCCTCCGTGATGATTTTTAAAGGGTCGTAGATGCTGATGCGGTGGAGCCGCCCGTCGATGTCCACCTCCACGATCCGCTGGGCCTGAGCGTACGTCAGCGTCTCCCGAGTAGGGGAGCACTTGAGGCTGTAGGGCGAGGGAGAACGTCGCCCCTCCAAGTTCTGCCGGCATCTCCTCCGAGGCTTCCTCATCGCTGCGGCCCAGAGACCCTGTAACAGAACAGGCCAGAGACGGTGTGAGCTGAGGAGATGAGCGAGGAAGAGCAACACACATTCCAAAAACCCACACGGCGACGCAATAAAGCATCTCCCAAAATTCAGATGGTGCCGACGACACGCTAAGTTCACACAAACCAAGGATTTTTCTCTCTGTTCTCCTGCCTGTGGCTTTTCTTTTATACCTCCACTAGCATGTAGGATCTGCTGGATGTTTTCTAGGTGGAAAGGAAAACCCTGTTCCTCTCCTACGAAAGCAGTTCCCAGGTTTGTTTTTTTTTCTCACTGAGCTCCATCAAAGCTCCTTCAAGTTCCCCACCTCAGGGCTGCCAGCAGCGTTTCTTCCTTTCCCACACCGTGGACGCAAAAAAGTCCCTTGATGAAAAATCACCCCCCAGCTTCGCTTTCCTCTCAAAGACATCGCTGTTCCTTCCATCCCTCTCCAGACAGCCTGCACCGAGGGGACCGCGTCCTTCCCAAGGTGCAAAATGGGTCACAAAAGCTCAAACAGAACCGGAGGATGACCCGAGCGACGCAGCGGGTGCTGGAGGTGCATCCCGTCTGCCCCTCGGTGGGATCCACGAGGAAGCAAAGGGGAATGAGCGTGGGAACAAGCAGCACGGATCCAGATGGACTTACTAGCTCTGGCTCAGCTTTAGCCCCTCCGGAGCCGCAATCCGCGTTCGGGCACCTGAGCCGGTTGTGCATGGAGAGGCCACGGGCTACGAGCAGGAAAAGCAGCGGGACAGCTTCTGGATCGCGGCGGTATTTGCTCGGAGCCTTAACGAAAAGCCCAAGCCGGCTCTGCCCTCACAAACTGCTAATCAGCAATCAGATAATTATTTGAGAGTCGGCTCCTGCCGTTAAGGAGGTGCCCGTCAAGGGGGAGTGGAGCTGAAGCCCGGAGCTGCTGTGAGGAGCTGGGGGGAGGATGGAGACCTGGAGATGTGAGGGTGAAGGAGGGAGGCAAGAGAAGAGGGGAAAGGAGAGAGGAAACCAAGTGAGAAGGGCAGCGTCAGGGATGGGAACACGACATCGGGGCAGAAACGGGGCCGAGGCTGAAACAGCCGGAGAGGAGACAAAGAAAAGCAAACGTAAAATCTCCCCAAGAAGACCAGTCAGCCCAGAGCTTATCTCTTGCTACGCAGAGGCCCGAACCAGCACCTCACCCTTCTGTAGAGCAACCCACACGTGCAGCCCCGCAGACAAGAAAGCGCCCAGCAAATCCATCATCTGCACCGAGCTGCGGCAGTATTTCTGCTCTGGGAAGGACACCGCTCCACAAACCCTCCATCATTCGAGCCAGAGCCAGCAGCACCTCGCGGGACCACGACCGACAAGAATTTCTGACTTGGTTCCAGAACGATACAACAAATTCCGGTTCTCTTGGAAGTCTTGGCTCTGTGAACCACCAGACCGAGCCACGATCCAACGCGTGCCCTAAGAAACAAACCGGCTTCAGGAAAAGCTCCCAAAGTTCTCTCCTTTCCATCCAGAGGAATAAGGTGCAGTTTCCGACCGCGCGCCCGTGACGACGGAGTTTGCGGACAGAGTTTCGTTCCAGGTGGCAAGTTCCATCCAGGTACCACGAGCTTCGGGACCTTCGCCTTCAAATTTTAATCAGCCACTGAACTGGGAGAGTGCAGACACCCAGCTCGTCCCAGCCGAGCTCCAACAGCTTCAATCGGTTGGACGAAAGGATTTTAAAATAAGGGGATGGAGGCAACTTGCTCCTCAACTGAAAACAAACTAGAGAATCCTCTTGACAAAGAGCTGTCCTATAATTCGGGGTGGTTATAAGCAAAGAGGCAAAAAGATATGAGAGGATAAAATCACTAGCACGAGCCGACTGCACTCATAATATCGTCTTCAGGAAAAACGAGGCGTTGGCTGATTGCTGGGAGTGCTGAGGGATGAGCAAATTTCAGCAAAACAACCACCTGAAGGGAGGATTATTTTACCTGTCAGAAAAAAAAAACCCAAGCGAAACCAGCAGTGTATTGTCTAGAGAAATTCCCCAACGTGGGCTTTTCGGCGCAGCAAGCGGCTGCCATAAAGCAACGAGTTTGTAAACCACACAATTCCTTAGTACACAGAAATTGCTGCCTGGGATAAGATACACACCTGGATATTGGGAGAGCCACAGCCAACCCCCTCCCAAAATACCTGGAAAGCAGCAATGAAACGAACTTGGACCCACCGGGCCGAACGCTGCGACAGCAGAAGCTTCGGAGCGGCGCTCTAGGAACGTTTGGATTTTCCTGGCACGGATGGCAAAGAATCCTTCTGCAAACAGCACCCTGAAATGCCCAGCGGAGTTGACTTTGGGCCAGTTAAACGCTAGTCCAGCCCATCCCGCTGACTCTGTCCCACCGGGGACAAAAGTCGCCGATGTGAAAGCAGAAAGTTCAGTCGTCCCCGTGCCGTGGCTCGAGGCTTTCCGAAACACCTCCCATCGCCCAGTTCCGCCGGGTATCGTGCCAGGTGCGGGGGGGTGAGGTTCCTAGAGAGCACAAGCGAGGCAACACCGTGGCTACGACGCTCAAAGCCAGCGGTGATGAACGGATTTCCACCCCGGGAGTTGGCTCAGAAGCGGGTCAGAGGTCGGAGATGCCTGAGGGGCTGCAACAAGTGATGGAGAAGAACAAGCTCCTCATCAGGAGGCTGAAATTTTCAATGAGGGGTCGAAAGCACCACTGAAAAAAAACTGGAGAGATCCTCCTATGGAACAATATCGCAAGACAGGCCCCTGTGGTACAAGTAACCTCAGTGTCCTCCCCGGTGTTCCTCCCCACGCTGATCCACCAAGGATTTTCTCTCCAGCACCAGATTTCTCTGCTAACCTGCAAAGGACGCAAGGCTGGAGCCCAAGGCAGCTGCCGCTGGAGCATTTCCCAGCTCCAGCAAAGAGGTGGCTCCCCCGATGACGAAGATCTTCAGTGATTTGGAGCGAGGACAAGGCCACCTGGACCTTGTCACGGAACAATGTGGCTCCGGTTCCGCTCCAGTGCACTGTGATTACTGGGAGCGGCTACAGCTCATACAGCCCTACAAAGCGTGGGTTCCGGAGTTACCGGAGATGGAGGCACCGAGTCAAACACGAGCTCTGGAGACTTTCCTCTGCATCGCTGCTCCGGGCAGCCACTTGGTGCTGTTTGCTGGGATTTAAAACCCCTTCCTGCGCCGCAGACAACAGATATCTACGGAGCTGGTGATGAAACACCTCCATAAACTAAAAGCAAAGGATGCCAGAGAAAAGAAACAGCCTGGAACAGTCACAGCCCCACTTCCACCTTGCCAACCAAAAACACCGGGCGAAGCTCCTGCCACCCTTGCCGACATCCTCCCGTGTTCCCGCCACAGCTGGGCTTGTCACGGGCCCATATTCCCCTCACGTGCTCTGAGGGAACTGTGACAGGCCACGAGTTCTGTCTGGCCTCAGCGCCGCTCTGAGGGAATCGTGACATGCCACGAGTTCTGTCTGGCCTCAGCAGCGCTCTGAGGGAACCGTGACAGGCCACAAGTTCTGTCTGGCCTCAGCAGCGCTCTGAGGGAACCGTGACAGGCCACGAGTTCTGTCTGGCCTCAGCGGCGCTCTGAGGGAACTGTGACGCGCCATAAGCCCCTCTCAGGAGCTCCCCTGTGCAGGGAGAGCCATGGGATCCCCACAAGGAGCTGCTGCAGCTGCCAGCCATCTGGGTCAAGACCCAGCAGGGCCCCAGACAGAAATAAAGCCGCCCCAGGGTGGGGAGAAGAAGCGGCGGGTGGGTGCGATGAGCTGCGCCCGTCCTCAGCACCGGGCCCTGCCCGGGAGGGCCCACCGCCTCCCGTGGCGCGAAAAAAGTCCCTACAGACAGAGCGGCCAGGGCCAGGGAGAGCGAGAGAGAGCGCAGACACAGCCAGAAGCCTATTGGCTGCCGCCGCCGTCCATCCCAGCAACATCACCAATAGCAAAGCAAGGCGCTGCGGGTCTAAAGAGGGGTGCGTTCGGCCTCGCCTGGACCAATAGGGTGGGAGAAGGTGGGCGGGGCTCCCGCGCGAACCGCGAAGCTGGGGGGGGTTCAAGATGGCGTCAAGGGGGGGGCCCGGCTGCCGCGGCGCTGCCCGTTCCCCCTCCCCGGGCTCTC
>VWZK01010988.1:18654-40198 GCA_013396935.1 Baryphthengus martii
CCCCAGGCACCCCGCAGCGGGCAGGGACCGCCCGCTTCTCCCCGGTCCTTTCCCGCGCCGGGCGGGGGGCCCCCGGGGGCTCCGAGGTGACGGGAGGAAGGGAGAAGGGTGTCCTTGTGCGCTGGCTTCATGGCTTGCGAGGGGGGTGCTGCTGCCACCTGGCCCCCGCTTCTGGCTGCGGGCGGCCGGAGCGGGACTGTGTCCCGTCCCCATCCCTTTCTCGGGATTGGGGTTTGCCTGGGAGCTGGGGGATAGTTGGGGGTGGTGTCCTCAGCTAGGCGGGTGCTTTGCCCCCCAGGCCGCTGGATTTTTTGCCCCAGGCTCCTTAAGGTACCTTTATCCTGCACCCAATTATTGTTTGTAGGTCCCCCAAAACGTGCGAGAGCATCACCAGGTGCCAGAGTTCCACCCGGCTGCTCGCCGCAGCCTTGTCCTTGCCACCCTTAGTCCACACAAGCAACATCAAACCAACGAGGGGACCACTAAGAGCCCATCTTAATTTTGTAGTCTGATACTTTGGGTCATAGACGGACGGCCTCGAAGGCGAGGAGCTGCCGTCATGTGGAAGGATAAGTAAGGAAGAAGTTAACGTTTGCAGCTGAGATAAGTGGTGAGATAGGAACTGCAGAGGCTCCTACACTTATTTTTTTATAAAGCCTGCCACATACTTGAGCATACGTACGTTCCAGCTCCCACTCAGATCGTGCCGAGTATTGCATAATGTTACCATTGGAATTTATAGAATTAACTGAATTGTTTACAAAGAAAAAAAAAAATGTTATTTTCCCTCATTTACAGCCCAACTATAGATCTTTTGTCTGTTAAGTTATGTTAACCGTGGAATCCAGAGCGGCCAAACAATCTGGGATAAGGCTGGTTGGCAAAATGCTCTGGAGCAGAGCTTGTTAAAATCTTAAAAGCACCAAAAATGCAGGTTCGTTAATGCTGAAGAGTCTTGCAGGTCAACCTCTGCCTACTGCTGTGTGTGTACTGCAGAGAATCTACCGTTAATCCATCGGAACTCAAAAATAGTCTAACACATTCCATTCTTGTCCTGCGTGGAAAGGAACCTACGAAAGATTCAGAAAGAAAGTCCCAACTCTCCTTGGTTTACAGAGGGTCTCACCTCGGTAGGGTCTCGCCCCAAGCACAGGATTTACATCGGATCTCGCCCCCAAATTGCTGTGCCATGGCCCCTTCCTTGCCCCCGACAGGAAAAACCAGGAACAAATCGATAGGTGTTTCTGCTTCCAAGACGAGTGGAATGGTCAATAAAATCATTTTGGTAAATAAGAATTCCAATCAAGGATGAGCAACTTCATCATCTTCTTTCCCTTTTACGGGAGAGCTGGGTTTTGATTTTCACAGCAGTTTTGCCACCACTTTT
The DNA here is from genome assembly GCA_013396935.1 of Baryphthengus martii. Lineage (NCBI taxonomy): Eukaryota > Metazoa > Chordata > Aves > Coraciiformes > Momotidae > Baryphthengus > Baryphthengus martii. Next base: position 20,042 of record VWZK01010988.1, read on the forward strand.
CCCCATCCCTTCTGGTATCGTGTTTGGTTTGGTTTTTTTTTTTAATTAACCACCACCAACTTTTGCCAACTCCTTTTGCCTTCAGTTTCCAAGCTTCACACTCTTCCGTTTGCCCTAGAATTGGCTTATTCTAATCACATTAAGCTCCAGCCTTGCCCACATTTGCATATACGCTCAACAGCGAGCGTGCCAACGACCCCGCTGGGTTCAGCAGATGACTTGGGCGCAAAGCTGAGCGTGTCGCACCCTCAAAACAAGTTTTCCATCATTTATTTTGTATAAGACGAGCGTGTTACTTAAAAAAAATCCTGATTTTTTTTTTTATCTCCCATCCCAGAGGCACAACCGAATTCAATTTCTTCGCTCTCCCGCTTTTGAAAGGGTGCAAGTTCAAAACCAGCTTCCGATGAAAGCGGCGGCCGCGACAGCTCCGGCAGAGCCGGGCACCTTCCAGTCGATTATAATCCCCTTCATCTTTAGGCAAGTATATAAAACACGCTTAAAAAGGGGAGGGAAATCATCCTTTGAAATTGAGAACTGATCTTTTTTTTTTTTTTTTTCTTTGTTGATTCGGTGAGCCTCGAAAATGAGTGATGTTTGTCTCTCTGCTGCAGCTGGTGGTTCCGTGGCCGTTTTCTTCGGAATCGCTGAAATTATTGCAGTTGCTAAAAAGGACCTGGTTGAAAACCTCATCCCCTCAAAGTGATGTTCTTTTTTTTAATCTTAACAGGCAAATCCTTGTTTTAAAACTTTTTCCTCAGGTGAGCTGCTCTGAAAACGGATCCAAAACGACTGCTTCACGGTGGAAGAATTTTCGTTTTTCCAACCAAACTTGGCTAAAAGGAGTTAACTCGCTGCCCTTTAACAGAAAATCAATAAAGGCTGAAGATCTATCTGAACCTTTCCTAGAGCACAATCCGATCAAAAGGGAGTTCTCTCTCAGCCTGACCGAGCGGGGGCTGAGCCAGCGCCCGCTGAACGGCCTGTGAAACGTTGGATATCCTCAGAAAACAGCCTTGGAGAGAGAAATTGGGCAAAACAACCCCTAAACCACCTCCACCCGGAAACTCTTTGGCGTTTTCACCGCACGGTAACGCTGACGGATCCAACGGAACTGCGCTTAGTGCAGCGGCTGCTCATCTCTTGGGGCAAGAACGAGCCAATGGGTCTTCATTCCATCTTCTCCTCTCAGGTCAGGGCCAAAGGGTGGTGGTGAATGGAGTTGAATCCAGTTGGTGGCCGGTCACAAGTGGTGTCCCCAGGGCTCAGGGCTGGAGCCGGTTCTCTTTAATATCTTTATCAATGGTCTGGATGAGGGGATGGAGACACCCTCAGTCAGTCTGCAGATGGCACCAAGTTAGTTCTGTTGAGCTGCTGGAGGGCAGGAGGCTCTAGAGAGGGGTCTGGCCAACAACTCCCTGACAGGAGGTTGGAGCCAGTGGGGTCGGGCTCTGCTCCCAAGGAAGATGCCACAGGACAAGAGAAGTGGCCTCCAGTTGCCCCAGGGGAGGTTTAGGTTGGAGCTGAGGAACAATTTGTTCCCCTGCAGGGTTGTCCAGGCCTGTGCCAGGCTGCCCAGGGCAGGGCTGGAGTCCCCCTGATCCCTGGAGGGGTTTCCAAGGTGTGGAGCTGTGGTGCTGAGGGACAGGGCTCAGTGGCACCATCCTGGGTACGGGATCTCACCAGAGTTCACAGATGTGCTTCTAATTGTCTGTGGTTTTCTTCTCTCCCATTATCACTAATTTAAAACCTGAAAAGTATTTGTTCACTCTGCTACCTAGAATGTGAGAAGTTTAAATACGAAAACAGAGTCTCTTTCTTTTTCCTGTAGGATGAAATAAGCGTAAGTTTTTCTAAGAAGCTGTAAATATTTTCAAGGCTCTGCACAGCTCCTGGTGGTGCCCACAACATGGCAAGTATCGTGTCTCTTAAAAAACCCTGATAATTTTATGGTGTCTCTTAAGAAAGGAAAAAACCCAACCAAACAACAAATAAATCATTGCTTCATCTGCCTTTTCTTTTCCTCTTACCTCTGGAAGTACCTAGTAAACTTCACAGACCTAATTAGCTGTCAAAAAAAAAACCCAAACCTTAAACAGAAAGATTGCTTAGATAATAAACTCAGAAATAAATGGAGGAATAACAAGCAACTAGTCTTTCAAGATAAAACACCTGCATGTCAGGTGGGACAGCCACAAAATTTCCATCCCTATAAATCATTATCCGTAATATACACAGCAAATATATTCCTGGCCTGATGTATGGAATTGTGGATGCTCACTTAATGGCTGAGTGATTTTTATCCCTCAGTTTTATGTTTTTTAAGTACGTAAATGACGCAAGTGGTCCTGAGAGATCTCCCTGTGTGGTCACACACACTCCCCTGGACCATGACCCTCAGCCGCTAACCACCAAACCTCATCTCACCAGGGCCCGGGCAGCTCTCAACATCTGCAGCTCCCCGAGAGGTTTGTGGCAGCCTCAGCGAGCTCCTGTCCGACCTCTGTTGAAGATCGTGCAGGGGCCACGGCAGCCAAGTCAGATGCCAGAGTTCGAAAGGACAATATTTCAGCTGCTGGTGGACCAGTGCAGCTGGAACTTCTCCCTTCCACCAGAAAATGCAGGTTGTCTCAGGCTTAGGAGAACAAAAGACGGTCCCTCATTCCCATCAAGCTGAGGTTCTTCGAGACACGGCCAGCAGGACACCGCCGCACGTCCTCCTGCCCAGCTCTTTGGAGTGTAACGACAATGTTGGATTTAAGGGAATGGAGGGAACATCGCTGTGGTTCTGTGCTCACTGGCCCAGAGAGATAGGAGCCGAGAGAAACCGCAGCTGATCAGCGCGGAGCATCTGTGCGGCTGCAGCGGGACAACATCAACGCCGTCCTATCAACGAGCTGCAGTTGCTGGAGGGGTTATGCCGAGAACTAAACAGCAGGAGCGGCAGTGGAGAGAGGGCCAAGAAACACGACGTCACCTTGTCCCAGTGGAGATGAGAGCTCGGAAAATTCTGGTACCGCTGCAGATTTCCCTTCTCCGAGGTCTGTGCAGCGAAGCCGGAGGTCACTCGGGGCAGAGGAGAAAATGAGCGAGTGCCGAAAGCGTTTCGTCCTGGCTGCAGCAAACCCAAATGACTCAGCAGCTACAGAAGGGGTGGAGAGTTGAGAAACCCTTGCCCCTGTTGCTGAATTCCTACCTTCTCCACAAAGGCTTTTCCGTAGCCCTGGGGGCTGCGTGCTCTGAGCTCCGGCACAGAGGAAGACACTTGGCACATGTCCCTTGACCGGCTGAACCCGACCGTCTGTACCGAGGAAGAAGATGCCGACTACAAAGATATTTGCGCTGCAGTTCAAAGGTGTGCTCACAACTCACAGCCCTACCTGCCTAGCACTGAACTGTCTGGTGACCAGATCGATAAGACCTTGATCTGCAGATACACCCGAGTTGGCACAGGCTGAAAAACTTTCTGAAGATGCTGAGTAAATGTTCAGACTGGCTTGTGCTGGGCTCCTCGCTGCCCTGGCAGACCCTGAAAGGCAGTTCAGACACCCGTGCATGAGCCACAGCCCTACCTCTGGGCTGCAGGCTGCGGCTGCGCATTCCCACCGGCGTACGGGAAAGGATTTGGGATCTGACTGCAGCCATTTGGAGATAATTGACCTGGACAAGATGGAGAGTTGGGTGGAGAGGAACCTCATAAAGTTCAACAAGGGCAAGTGTCGGGTCCTGCAGCTGGGGAGGAATAACCCCCTGCACCAGTACAGGGGAGGGGGGACCTGCTGGGAAGCAGCTCCACAGAGAAGGACCTGGGAGTGCTGGGGGACAAGTTCACCACGAGCCAGCAATGGGCCCTCATGGCCAAGAAGGCCAATGGTCTCCTGAGGTTCATGAATAAGAGTGTGGCCAGCGGGTCCAGTGAGGTTTCCCTCTTCCCTGGCCAAAAAAAAAATAAAAAAAAAATAGAGGCAGCAGCAGCTGCCTGGAGGTGGAAGAGCCCCACAGGGAATTGGGTGTATAGCAACAATTTGGAGCTGCCCTGAACACCAACTGATCCCGTGATCAACTGGGCGTCCTGGAGCCACCACCATCCAACCAGCCTCGCTGTGCTGGAGGCTGTTTGGCTGCTCAGAGTTAGATTGGACACAGTCTCGTTATGCTGAATTTCACTACTGATTATTTTGCTTGGGACTCTCTCCCCAGGCAATTTTACCTCTTTTTTTACCTTATCCATAATTAACAGACTAAAACTCACACTTGGGAAGACTAATAAGGAGGGAGCAGTGAATCCCCTGCTCTCTCAAGCGGATAAATAAAAAAAAAAGAAGAAAAAAAAAAATAGGAACACCAGGTAAAATTCTCCTCCTTGAAGTTTCCATGAGAATATATTTATCTTTTGCATTGAAAAGTGTCTGGGGACCTTCCCCCTGTAGCAGAACCAAGTCCAATACCCACAGCACGGTCCCATCCCGGTGCTGGCCCACAGAGAAGTCCCACAGGCCAAACGATGGCCACCAGCGAGGCAACGTGGAGTCCATCCGATCGGTCATCCAGGAGAAGGGAATCCCGGCCACAGCCGCACGGGTCGCTACAACGACATCCCGCTTCGCTTCTTCGAGTCCTTCCGGGCAATGGGACTGAAGGACAAGATCTCCTTGTAAATGTGCTCTGGGAAAAGAAAACAAAACAGAACAAAAGAGCCATGAAATGTGTGATTTTCGAGGACACAAATGGAAGTTTGAATGTTTTCAGTGCAGAGAGGAGGTGTTTGGTGGAGAGCACGTGGCAGGTGCAAGCTGGAAGAGACAGATAAAGCAGAGAGGCAAAAAAAAAAAACCTGCCTGAAGAGCTGGAGGGGGTTTTGCTGGACACATAAAGGCAAGGGAGATGTGCCCAGTCATCGTGATCGTGGCCTTACTTAGTACATGCACAGGAAAGAGAGAGAGAGAGACAGAAACTTCAAAGAGGATAAACTTCTTACTTCTCCACTCATCTATGGAAAGCTTTTCGTGTTCCAGAGAATCGTCGTAGGACTGCTGCGCTTCCGTCTCCTCCTCGACGTCTCGGAACTGGTCGAAATAAGGGTGAGCCAACGCCTCCGTCGCCGTAAGGCGCTTCTCCACGTCCAGCTGCAACATCTTGTCAAGCAGGTCCACCGCTGTAGGAGAAGACAGGAGCAGGGTTCAGCGAGGCGCGGCGGCGAAGAGGCGTGAACCCTGCAAGTGATGGGACTAAGTGCTTCCAGTCCTACGTCTCCAGCCCTGAAAATGACAAAGATTCCTCAACCTGGCCAAGGCAGCGCCGAGCTCCTGTCAGAGGGGACGCAAAGTCCGCCCAAGAGCAGCCCCAGGGAGCATTTACTGACAGGCCAGGAGGTGTAAATTGAGCATAAAAGAACAAATGAGTCTGGACCAAGCCTTGCTGCACAGATGGGGCTGCAAGAACAGAAAGAGCAAGATATTTTTCAGTTTTAATCATTTGCTTTCACTCTGACCCCGCAACTCAAAGCAGTTGAGTAATCTCTGTAGAAATCTATACATCCCCAGTAAACAGGAAGGCAGGAAACCCAGCTACCGACTAGTCCATTGGCCCCATTCCCCCTTGGTTTTAACATCTTCAGCTTTTAGAAGAGTTTGACTCACTCTCACCTCTTCTCTACTTGAGAAAAGAGCTCCTTGTAAGAGGTCAATTTTCACCCTGAGAATTGCACATCTCGGCTGCCTGTTAAGGATCAATAGATCCAGGTGTTCAACAAACAGGCCTAAGCTGTACTCTAAAAAAGAAGTTAATGTTTAAAAATTGCTGGAGTGGACTGTGGGGCTCTCTTAGCACTTCTCAAAACCTCTGAAACCTTAGATGTGGGGCTGGGAAATACCAATGAACAAAGAAGAGCTGCTTTGCTTATTTTCATGCTACTGATCAAAATATCGCTTGCTTGGCTACAAGAAACAACCTCTGGAAGCCGATATCAGCCAAAATTCATCCCAACTCTCATCCCAAGTGGGACTAAGTGGTCTTAATCCCATAATTTGCATCCCACAACCTCGACATCCCATTATATCCAGCACCCACTCTCTGCTGGCTGGCTGATAGGAGAGTCAGGAGGTTTATGTTACTGGCTGTGACATTTTAAAGTAAAATAAAGTAGTAAATGGCCAAGAACAGCAGAACATCCAGAACATCACCGCCACAATGCCAATAAAGAATCATTTTGCTTTTAATTCACACGTATTTGCCCCGGGGAGGGGCAGGGGCACGACCTGCAAGGGAGAAAATGGCAAGAAATAATGAGAAAGAGGAGAAAGAAGATTGGAGCTGTGGGAGTCAGGCTGCCTCCTTTCCAGCTGTGACAACTCCTGAGAAATCTGGAGGTGACTTACCCTGAGGATTGGCTTTGGGGAAAAGCACAGACAAATCCTTCTTGGGCATTTTAGGAAGGGACTTGATGTAATTCTTAGCCTGAAAGAGAAAGGGAAGCACGTTTACTGCGCCGGACAAGCCTGAGGGGGGCTGTGAAATGCTGCTCTCGGGTCTCTCGGCTCCGATGAGCAAAGGTGAACGAAAGGAACAGAAAATCACCCCAGATGTCGTGTTTCAGTGACTATTTTTATCAATTGAGAGACAGAACTATTCCTGCTTTAAGGGTCAAACCGGAGAGCAGAGGAGGTTGGTGGTTTGCTGGGGCGTCAGGTGTGCCGTCCACACCGGTTCCCAACGCGACACCAAATCCATCAAATAGGCCACAAGAAACCTCTTCCTTCCCACAGGGGAAGGTCTGTGGTCGCTCTTCTCCTCTGCTGCTGCAGGAGCAGCACCTCTCCCATCTCAAAGACTCCCCTCCACACCTCCACCAGTGAGCTCCGAATCCGGAGCGAACCTTCTTACCGCTTTGTCCTCCAGCTTCTCGGCAAATTCTTCTCCTGGATGCCCCGTTACTTTCAGGATCTGAGTCAGTTGGTCGAGGTCTGGCCGCCTGCGTTAAAGATCACTCACCTAGGGGCAAGCCCTGGACATCCCCAAGAGCTCAGCCTGAGGGCTGGGAGCTGGAGAGCCCCGAGGCCCCACGGAAGCTACGAGCAGGTTCCGATACAAACCCAACGGAGCCGCACGAGCAGGGGCTCATTAGACTGGCAAAAAGAGCTCCAGGGCTTTTTTTCCTGGGATGCCACTTTCATCAGCGGGTAGTTTTGCTCCACAGCTCCGCCGGGGCACACGCCCATGGGGCTTGAGGGGGTTGGGATGGAGCTGTGGCCGCGCAAGGTGGGACTCCTGATGTAGATGACACGTGGCCAGCACAGAGCTGCCTTTCTAAGGGTGGCTTGGCCCCCTCCTCTCTTCGTTTTCCTCACCAAAAAGATTGGTTCTTGCAAATACCTCCTGGTAAACCAGCCTGACGCCTGATTTTCTCAGGAGCCTCCTTCATAAAAGCCTTTTCACATATCCCAAGAATTATCACTCCCCCCCAGGGAAAAAGGTCAGCTCAAAAGGATACAGTCTTTTCCTTTAAACAGCGTTTTCCCGGTCAGCATTTCTGCCATGATACAGCCAATGGACCAGATATCCACTGTCCAGAGAGAAAAAGGAGAAAAAAAAAAGGAAAAAGCAGGCCAGTAAAAAAGGCAGGAATGATTCCTGGGGCTGCCACTTGCTTTGTTGCTTGGAGCAGGCACCGATTTAAATTTCTCTCCCATTTTCCACCCTCCCTTGCTCTCTCTATGCTACTAAAATCTCTGCTTCCCCCACTCCCCGGCTCTGGGAGTGGTGCAACAGCTCCGGGACTCGCTCTGCTCCGGGGGACACGGATGATAAAGCAGCAAAACCTCCGGAGGATCACGTCAGAGCTGAGCCAGGCGTGACGGCGGGATCCCCGGGCTCATCCCTGGACAGTCATCCCGCCGACAGCCGGCAGCTCACCCGTTTGGTTGTAGTGCATCCAGTTCAGGATGACTTCTGGGGCTCGGTACCAGCGCGTCACCACGTAGCCGGTCATTTCAGCATCCGTGTGTCTGGCCAAGCCGAAATCCAAGATCTACTGTTCGCCAAAGGAAGAGAGAGAAGGAAAGGGCAGGAAAGAAAAGAGAAATCCTCCGGGCAAGTGAGAATCTACTTCGCAGAGGAAACGAAGCAGATCCGAGTGGGTAACAACGAAGCTCCAACTACACGACAGCCACCCACGGGACGCTTCAAAGAACGAACGGGTTGGTTTGTCTTAATTCCACAGAAAATGGCAAGTTGGCTGCAAAACCAGTCATTGCGTGAAGACCCTGCCGAAAGGATCCGTGCCGGGCGCCACCTGGAAGGTCCCTTCCTTTTTCAAAGCTTAAATTTAAGCTCTGTGAGCTTTATTTAATTGAGCTGTTCCATAACCCAGTGGCGAAGGCACGCTCCCAGCCCACTGTGACTCACCCTCTCCTCTAAAAACACCCTGCAGCTGACAGGGGATGGCCTCTCCCTCAGTACTGGGGTGAAGATGACTTGACCCAGCCTTTACGGGCCGTGGAGCCGGTCCCTGGTCAGAAATAGCACGCTAGAGCCCCGGGCCAGCGAGCTGCGAGGAAACCCTCCAGAGCAGCACTGGAAACGACTCTGGGATCATAGAATTGTTTAGGTTGGAAAGGACCTTTAAGAATGAGTCCAACCATTAATCTTACTCGACTAAGTCCACCACTAACCCCTGTCCCTCAGCACCACAGCTCCACTCCTTGGAAACCCCTCCAGGGATCAGGGGGACTCCAGCCCTGCCCTAGGCAGCCTGGCACAGGCCTGGACAACCCCAAAGGGCAACACATTGTTCCTCAGCTCCAACCTAAACCTCCCCTGGGGCAACTGGAGACAGGTTCCTCTTGTCCTGTCTCTTGTTCCTTGGGCGCAGAGCCTGACCCCCCTCTGGCTCCAAGCTCCTGAATGTCAGGGAGTTGTGGAGAGCCAGAAGGTCTCCCCTGAGCCTCCTTTTCTCCAGGCTGAACCAGCCCAGCTCCCTCAGCCGCTCCTCCCCACACTCCTGCTCCAGCCCCTTCCCCAGCTCCGTTGCCCTTCTCTGGCCACGCTCCATCCCCTCAGTGTCCTTCTGGGAGTGAGTGGCCCAAAACTGACCCCAGGATTCAAGAGGTGGCCGCCCCAGTGCCCAGTACAGCCACTCTTCCCCTAGCCTGCAGTGTTGCAGGGGGTTGTTGTGAGCCAAGGGCAGGACCCAACATCACATCAATGAGAACCAAAGGGTAACTGTGGCTCCATCCAGTTATCCTTCAGGGATGGTTCACCCAATACAAGCATTGCTCAGCGGTACTGAATGTGTTTAGGAAGTCATTAGGAAGCGCCGTGCCGCAGGAATTACAGCGACAGGATGTTCATTCCAAGTCCTGGGCCCTGATTCAGCAAGTGACATCAGCAGGTGGGTATTTCCCGCCGTCTGCAAACCGCCGAGTAACGAAACGCCTCCAATCGAGCCTCAGAGGGCTGGAGGAAAGATGACGGTGCCGAATTCCCGCTGGCAGAGCGCTTCCTCCGCCATCTGATCCCCTACGCGCTACGGAGCCGTGCCTTCCCACCTTACCTTGAGCTGACAGTCCTCGTTCACGGCCAGGTTACCGGGCTTCAGGTCCTACAACGGGCAGGAGCAGAATAAGAAGGACGTTTTGATTCGCGAGGCGGCCGCACGAGCCTCAACCAAACCTCTGCTCCCCTTTGGTGGGAACCCTTAACATCCCAAGTCCGCTACTGATTCAGCAAAGCCCCCAGGCCCGCTGTACCCGACAGCTTTTGGTTAATAGCTGATTTTTTTTTTTTTTCCTGAGACAGTTTTACTTCCAAAAGCACCACGAAACGCTTCCCAGCTCATCAGAAAATGCAGCATTTCCTCAAAATCCACAAATCCAAACAGGTAAAGGGTGGAGGAGGGAAAAGAGGGAGGACACCAGAGAGACCTTAGAGCAGCAGAGGCCGTCAGTGAAACGACGGGTAGGAATTTACTAAATTTCCAACCAAGCTGTGTTTCTCCTAAACAGACAAAAAAAAACCCCCAAACCAGAGCAAGAGCGCACGTGAACTTACCCTGTGGATGATGCCGGCGGAATGGATGTACTGCAAGAGAAAGAGGAGCCACAATGTGAGCACCAGCAGCTGAGACTTTCTCTTCTCCAGCAGAGAAACGGGAGCTACCAGCAAGAGCTTGCTGAGAACGCGGCTCGGCAGCCGGCCCCTGGAGCAGCAGCTGGGAGAAAAATCTCTGCTCTGGATTTCTGACGGTGTTGGCAATGAAATTGCCCGTCTAGAGAAGGGGCAGGGAGCAAAGGTGGGGAGCAACAGTTCCTTATGGCAAGTACATTAATAGTGGCAAAGGATCAAATAAAGACATGAGGATTCCAGGTCAGTAGACAACACGAAAACTTTGTTAGTTTGGGTGTTAAAGCACGTGAAAAAAAAAAGAAATTAAATCTCATCGTTAAAACGTAGAATTGCAAAAAGTGCCTACGTGGCTTTTCCCAGACCAGTTAAACCTTCTCTATGTTCTTCCCCCCTTTATTTAAGCTCAAGATCTGGGGAAAGGTGTTACTGAGGTGGGCTCATCGAAGCCTGTCAGCTCCTGCTCTGGTGTCAGAGTGGGCAGGATGACGACATCGTCTCGCCGTCCTGGAGTCTGCAGTGGTTGGTTGCTCTCCGCTCTCTCAAAGCCAAGCACAGCAGCGTGTTCCTTCCTCATTCTGCTGAGCGGAACGATCTTCTGATCACTCCTCTCTCTTCTCCCCCAAGAGCCTCTGGCAGGAATCGAGCAGAAGCTCTGGGAGCTGCCACCCTCTTCCTTTCTAGGCAGGTTTTTGCTGTGGGTTTTGGCAAGTCAACGAGCGACTCAACTACTGTCCCAGAACAACCATCAGCAGGTCTACGGCCGCCGATAGCTTCGATACCCAGCTGACTGACCTGAGCAGTCATTTTCTCACAGTGTGCTGGAACAGGAGTAGTTCAACAGCAAATATCGCTTCTCAGTAGATGCCATAAACGCCCAGATCTTCCTGAGCAGTGCTGGAAGGGGGTTTAGTTACGGTCAACCCAGAGGTGACGTGTAGAGGAGACACGGGGAGTCACTAAACTCCTCCAGACCCACCTACCTTCAGCCCTTTGAGCATTTGGTAGACCAGGTACTGGATCTTTTCATCACTGAATTCATGTCCCATGATCTTTTGTAAATCTGTCCGCATGTAGGGCATCACCAGGTAGCTAAAAGGCAGTAAGACAAGGCCCTGAGTCTAGAAGAAAAACGGAGGGAACCAGGCTAGCCTCGTTCTCGCTCTTGGTTGGCTTTTTGGCCGTGTGATCGACTGTAACTAAGACAGGCTGTCGTGACGGTGTTCCTGGCCAGCGGCAGTGACGCTGGGATTTCACCCTGCTCTGAAAACTGCCCTTTCTCCTCCCCTTTTACAACTGATGTCAAGTCAGAACAAGGATCTTCCAAACTTTAACGATCCGGAATTCGTTTACTTTAGACCTCAAGTGACGCTCAGGCCCAGACGACCTCACGCCATCGGGGAGCCGAAACGTCTTGCGCAACGTAAAGAATCTTGCAAAACTGCTGCGTCGGCTCCCAAATTTATCTCTGTCACGTTCTCCAGCCCTGCCTCGGAAGACGACGTCTCGCTTCCTTCAGTCTGTGGGCTGCCTGCTCAGACTGCTAATTAGTTGACGGTCTTCTAGCAGGAACCGCTCGCAGAACGTTCCGACGCTTTTCCTGCGGGCCGCCCTCGGCCGAAACCCCAAACCCAGCCACACGCTGCTCGTGCCCAGGGACGGAGAAGGGAAAACGACTCGTCCAACCTGACCAGCAACAGAGGGAAATGCCAAAAAAAACCCCCACAAACCAGCCAGAATCGAACTGGGAAAAAAGCCAGAGCTGTAAAATTCTCAATTTAATTCCCCCAGGGCCTCACGAACACGACGTCTCCCATTCTCTGGGCGTGTGACACACCACGGAATGTAAAGCCTCTCATTCCGTGCGTTGGTCTGTATGTTCTGCGCTCTCCTGGCTGCGAGCGCAGCGCGGAACCTGTTCCGTTCTGCTGGTGTATTCTGGGTGGGTTTGAACCTCCCTGTTGTTTGGGGATGTCTGGTCCCTTTTGAACTCAGGCCGTTGGGCTGCACCTCAACCTGATCTATCATCCTGCCGCTACGTCACCGGTGTCTCAGGCAACGGCCGAGCTTAGACAGAGCAAAGATAAACTCCAAACTTACAAGTCCTGGAATCCATGGTAGGAAGGGGCGGAGGTGAAGACGTCGAGCAGCCCGATGACCTGATGGAGAAGAGAAGTTCACATTTAAACCTGGAAAGCATCGGCCGGGCACGTGGGCCTCGGGAACACGCACACAGATGAGCACCGTGAACTCCATCCGAGGAATCCGAGGACTCCTCGCTATGCTGGGTGGCTGCTTTTCCTCTTAGTAATGCACGGGAGCACCCGTCACACGCCTGGTGCCAGCCGGGCGCAGCAGGCAGGGAGCAGCTAAACCCTGGGACAACCTGCACGTGCCACGGGGCAGGACCTCTCCGTGACAACAGAGGTGATGCCACCCTGAAGGACGGCAAAAAAATCCCCCTTTGTGTCAGCAGAGAAAGGGGTACTTACATTCTCATGCTGCATCTGCTTGAGCAGCATGAGCTCCCTGTACGCTCTCTTGGCGAAGATCTCCGACTGGAACGGGCGGCAGAGCTTCTTGATGGCCACCTTCTCCCCCGTCTTCTTGTCTACGGCTGAACTGCGGCGGAGAAACAAAAACCAATCCCGACATCGGCACTACGCTCTAACTAATTTCGCAATACCCAAAGAGGTCACCCTACGGGACTCTGGGCAGCAGCCCACAGCTCTTGCTCCTTGGAGGGCAAGGTGGGACACCAAGCGAAGCAGCAGCGCTTCGTTATTCCCCTGAACCTGCAGAAAGGAGCTGATGAAATCACGAGAGGAGGGAAATGCAAAAGGTTAAAGGTCGAGATTAGTTCTAACTCTGCCTTCTCCTTCCCCAGCGCGTGGAGATAAGGGAATAAAGCTGCACCAACTGCTTGGAGGGTGTTGCCTTTAAAGGTACATCAGCTGCCTTCGCTGCGTCCTGGAGCAAAGACCGTGGATGTCACACGCTGAAAATAAAGGCTGCAGGAAGGAATTCTCCTCCAAACCGGATCTTGGACGCTGTGTGAGTGGTTCTGTGTAAAAGCAGCTCTGGCTGAAACCGGGAGTCTCTTACAAAGCTCACGGTGCAACAGCCGGCGCCGGAGACGCGACGCGTCCTTCCCTCTGGTCACATCTGCTCTTTGCGGCCGGACAAGGACGATCTCGTGACACTTTCTCTGCTTCTGGAGGCACTTGGTCGCAAAGGAGGCCCCAGGTTTCTCCAGATAGAAGCGTGGAGGGAGGTCCTCCGGCAGAAATAGCTTTAACTCAAAATTCTTGCTGTGCTTTCCGCAGGGGTCTCGGCACCCCATAACACGTTGGGGTTTCAGCCCCTCCTTGACCCCTCCAAGAGGCAAACTGATGAAGAAAGAGGTTTTTCTTGCCCAATCCTACTGTGGGTTTCCAGAGGGGTTCCCACTGCCCTGTAAATCCTGATCTCGTCCCCTGAGGAAAGAGAAGGGCTATAAATCGGCACGTCCAGTCCCACGGCTCTTCGCGGCGCAGAGAAACCAGGCCCTCACTGGCGCCTGCGCTTCGCACGCGGCCTCCAGCCTCACACAGACACATTTCTCCTGCCCCCTTCTCTGAAGGGACATGTCATTAGACCTTTAAAGGTCCCCTTCCAACCCAGAGTGATCCAGGACTCTCCGATTCACCGCTCCGTGGGCCTCGGCTGCCGCTCTTTCCTTGAGGCTCTTGGAGGACCCGAGATGGGGAGGGGCAGGTACCATCAAGCAACGTTCCCATGACCTCCAGGGACATCACTTCATAACCAGCCGGGGCAGCGCCACCCAAAGTAGCGCAATCGGACGGTGGGTTTTGCTGAGGTTCTGGCTGATCACGTGAGGAGAGGTGGGAACGTCCTACTGAACGTGGCCTTCCCTTTGGGCCAGCGGCGAGCAGGGGGCAGCAGTTCCTTGCTGCAGGTCCTGGAAGTCTCTCGTGCAGCTTTTTCCGATCGTCAGCCACAAGCCGTCAGTTGTGGTGTGTCCTCCGGCAGTCTGGGCCATCGACGGCTCTCAGCAAGCTCCTCGAGACCGTCAGGAAACCTCCCTGCTCTTGGCCACCGAGGTTCCTTCCAGCCGCTCCGAGTTGTGTGTGCTGAGAGCAAAAAGCATCCTTTGGGAGCTTCACTGTGGCGGTGAGTCTGTCAATGCTTTCAGCGGGAAAAGCCAAGGAAGGGCAGGAACAGCTACAGGAGGCAGTTCCAGCCCAGGAGACACCACAGGAGATGTCAGGAGGACGATGGAGAGTTGTCTCAGGTTCAGGACTCCAACAGCAGAGGGGACAGTGGAGCGTAAACCTTTCCAAGGAGCCAGAGAAGCACGAGCAAGGGACTTGGACCAGGTAGTCAAACAGCTTCTGCAGAACTTAAGGCACATTTCCTAATCTGGTAGGAGCACCTTCTTTCCTGCCTTCCCAGCTGATGCCCTACGGAGCATCCCACCCCACCACTCAGCACAGAGGAGCTGGATGGAGCTTCAGCCTGCCCAGTGGTACCTTCAGCCCCCCCACCAGCACAGCCAGGAGGTAATTCAGCAGATACAGCGGGGAGAGCCCAACGCTCTTCTTCCCTGCACCCGTTTAACGAACGGCTGAAGTTTGAGGTGGCAGGAGCTCGGGGTGGCAGCAGCTCGGGGTGGCAGCAGCTCGGGGTGGCAGCAGCCGTGTCCCTGCCTCGACTGGCAGAGATTGGCAAGACCAACCTTAGAGGGGTCAGGAGACTCTTCCAGCTGGCTACAGGTTTTTGGCAGAACGAAGGAGGGAAGAAACTCGTCTTGGTTGTTTTTCCCCAGTTAGTTTCTCAGCAGCTCAAGGAGGTGTAAAAACCAGCAGCTCCCAGTGATGCTGCCAGAGGGAAGCTTCCCAGGAATTCCCAGCAGAGGACAGCAGATCCCAACTCCACACACTTCCACCTCTGAGTGGGCACCAAGCCCTCCCTGCCGAGCACTGGCCGTGTGATACCATCACCCCCCCGGGACCGGTTTAACACCCGTCCCTCCCTCCCCGGGGTCTCCAGAGCTGTCGAGATTTTCCCTGGGACCAGTAAAATATTTGTCTTGTTGCAGTTTGTTTTTTTCTAGTGGACAAGGAAACTTTGCAAGGATTTTTCTCTTGTCTTTTTTGTCCTGTCTTTATTTTCTGCTTTGCTTTATGAGAAACCCCAGAAAGCACTGGGGTTTATATAGATAAACATATTTTTTATATATATACACACACATATTATATATAAACATATAATACATATATTTATATATAAAGAAGTCAAGTTCAGTCTTGTCTGGTTTTGCAGGACTCGCTTAAGCAGCTCAGAAGCTTAAAAGCACAAAAGGAAACACCAGGTGCTCTTTGCAAAGGGGGAGCCAGGGGACAAGGACCGAGCCAGGGGACGAGGACCGGACCCGGGCCCTGGCCTTTCAGGATCCGAGCCACAGAGGGACTTTGCCCAACACCTACAGAAAAGGACACACCTCTCTGGAGGTTTTTTTTTTAGCTCGGCGTGTTATGAAACAAGGGCTCCGTTCAGATCCTATCAACGGGCTGCTTCCTATTTCACCTTTCAGAAGCCGCCCGTCTCCTCCCGTTCTCCGGCGTAAACCAGGCGAGACCGGGCTCCCGCCAGCTCTCCCCGTGGGCACCCTCACCCAACTCATTGGGCACCAGCAGCTCCGGCTGCTCTCTTGTAGGAAGCCCCACAAAGAAGCCCCGGGGAGGAAGCTCCGATCTCTAACTGATCCCTGCTTTACAATCCTTTCTATTCCATGATTTCAAGCTGGAAGCGGCATCAAGGCCGGGGTCGTGTTGTCCGGCTCCTTTCCCCAGCCAGGCAGCCCAGCGTTAGCTGCCTGGGACCGACGTAGCAACGAGCCAGCCCTGCTCCAGCACCCACCTCTGTCATCACCTGCAAATCACTCGTAGACACCCAAGGACTTTTTTCTCAGACAGAAATCTTACTGCAGACTCACAAGCTGCCCGACCCCCGATGCTGAGGTGACACCCCGAGCTGCACCCGGCGGCCCTTCCTACCTGGACCCCCAACCGAGGTGAGCTCGGCTGAGAAACGCTTCTCTCTCTGCCCACCTGAGGAAACATCTCCGTTTCTTCAAGCAACCGAGTCCCCAACCCGCCGCCCGCGCCGGAGCAGGACGCAAACCGCCTTCATCGCTCGTGCGAATGGCCTTTGCCAACGGCGAGGCGCCGACACGGGCCTCCTCCTTTCCTCCCCCGCCCCGGCAGGACCCCACTCACCACACCGAGCCGTAGGCTCCAGACCCCAGCGGGTGGAGGGCCGTGTATCTCCTGGGCAGCTCCCAGAGGGTTTTGTTCACCTCCTGTCGGTAAAAGCCTCTCCTCCTTGCGATGTTCATCGCCCGGCGGGTGCGGGACTGCCACCCCCCCAGAGTACTGGAGTGCGGGAGGGCTTCCGGGGCGAGAGCGGGACGGCGAGGCCTCCGGCGCGGAGGCAAAAGGCTCTAGAGAGTTTCCTTCTCCCTTTTCAGCTGTTGCGAGCGTGAAGGGACATGTCTTTGGGCCCTCCTCCCTCCGCCTCCACATCGGCGGAGATGAGGCATCAGGTTTCCCGACACGCCTCGTGCAGGTGCCTCTGGACTCTGGTAGAGGAGCCGAGCGCCCGGTCCCACGGCACGGACGCCTCCGGAGCCCCACCGTCACCTACGGCGCTTGAGCTGCTGCTTCCGCGGGGCCACCGGCCGAGAAACGTCCTCGCGGAGCTCACAGGGTGGGGTGGGGGTCTTGTGAGGTCCTCGTGCTGAACAAGCGGATGAGTAAGGACTCGTCGAGCCGGGGAATCTGGGGGACAAGCCAGAGCGCCTCGTCAGACGCGCGGGGACATTCTTCTTTCCGCCTGCTGGAGGCTCCTGACGAAGGACACCGGGGGGTTACGTCCGTCGAAGAGCAAGGAAGCGATGATGATTTTCTCCGCGGCAGAGCAGGTTCTCCACCTTGTCCAGGTGACTGCAGCGAGGAGGTTCAGGAGCAGCTGTGAGATGGGACCCTCCCAAGAACGGTTTGTGCCCCAGGCTTTGCTGGCTCTGGTTTCATCTCCTTCAGCAGGTCTAATCCCTTCGTGGGTCTTCCTGGACAGCGCAAAGCCCAAGTTCACTGCTGTGCCTGCCGGTACCGGGCCAGCCCAGCGGCCCCAGCCCACGAGAAGGTCCGTTCCTGGTAAGCAGAGCAGACCTCGACATTTTCCTCCGGGTTTAGGAGGCTCAGGTGAGGCTCCCACACAGGTCAGTGCATCTGACACTTCCCAAAGGAAGTGGCTAAACTGGGCCTTACTGAGCTGACCCAGCTGCCTACACTGTAGAGTGACCCCCTCCAGCCCTCACCCTGCCACAGCCTCTGCCCCTTCCACACGTGTCACCTGCAACGGTGTTCCTGCTCCCAGCGGGATTAGAGCCAAGTTACCTGATAAACAGGAATTATGGAAAAAGAGCCATCAGGGTTTTCTTTAAAAAGACTCGTTTTACCAGGTTAGAGGCAGAGAGGCCAGCAGAGGCTGGGGAGCTGCTGAGGGGCCTGGAGCTTCTGTGTGGCCAGGAAAGGCTGAGAGCCCTGGGGCTGTTCAGCTGGAGAAGAGCAGCCCCAGAGGGGAGCTGAGCAAGGCTGAGCAAGAGCTCAAGGGCCCCTGGGGGGGCAAGAGGCCAGGGCCAGACTCTGCTCAGGGGTGCCCAGCACCAGGACAAGGGGCACCGGGCACCGACTGGAACCCAGGAGGTTCCCTGGGAGCGGGAGGAACAACTTCTTTGGTGGGAGGGGGTTGGAGCCTGGCCCAGGCTGCCCAGAGAGCTTGGGGAGTCTCCTTCTCTGGAGAGATTCCAAAGGCACCTGGACCCTGCGCTGCTGGGCCCCCTGCTCTGGGTGACCCTGCTGGAGCAGAGGGGTGGCACCAGATGATCCCCAGAGGTCCCTTCCAACCCCCACCAGGCTGGGATTCCACAACCACTGCCACACACCTCAGCGTCGGCCCTTTCGTGCTCCCAACGCCCGCGGCAAAGTCTGTTGGTTTACCAAACACAAAGCAGGGAGAAGATGCTGCAGGGATTTTGTTCCCCTCGCTTACGCATCGGAGCGTAACGAGCCCTGGCTACAGCAACAGCAGAGTCAGGAACTAAAGCACCGGCTGCCTCGGGTCTATAAATACACCTGTGAGCAACAGCGTTACGGCAAAGCTGCCGGTCCCTCAGCAAACCTGTACCACGGCCGGTTGTTATTTTACGAGCCCGGCTCTTGCTCACCCACGCGTGCACGGGCGGCTCATCGGCGCACAATTAAGGAGCTCTGGATGTCTGGGGAATGTTGTGGCTGTAGAAAGACGAAGGAAGGTCAGGGGCTGATTGGAATCGAATAGGAAACCTTCGGTTACCTCATTTGATTTCATAGGTGCAGTTAATTTTTTCCCCCCCAATTCAATGCTCGCTGATTTTAGTGGGTTTTGTTGAGGTTTGTTTTGCTATGCTCTGGAATTGTCCGTCTTAGGGGTGTTTGAGGGTTTTTTCCCCCCTCCTACAAAACAGCAAATGATGGGTCCTGTCCTTTCAGGCTTTTTCCGTCTGCTCTCAGTTTGTACCAAGGCAAGTGGAGGGTGGAAACAAGCAGGAAGACACCCGAGACTCCTCCCAGCTTTCCTCTGTACCTCCTCACAGCAGCTACAAGCCCTTGTAAAAAATCCCTCCCCAGATTTCTTGTAGCCCCCTCCTTGAAGCCCTGAAAGGCCCCCAGAAGGTCTCCCCGGAGCCTTCTCTTCTCCAGGCTGCACAAGCCCAACTCTCCCAGCCTGGCCTCCCAGCAGAGGGTTCCAGCCCTCCCAGCATCGCTGGGGCTCCTCTGGCCCCGCTCCACCAGCTCCCTGTCTCTCCTGGGCTGAGGACTCCCGAGCTGGAGCCAGCCCTGCAGGGGGGGGGTCCCCAGAGCCCTGGGAGCAGAGGGGCAGGATCCCCCCCTGGCCCTGCTGCCCACGCTCCTGGGGATGAGCCCAGGGGTCAGGGGCTGCTGGGCTGCGAGCACCCAGGGTATGCTCAGCTCCAGCTCCTCACCCTCAGCCCCACCAAGTCCTTCTCCCAGGGCTGCTCTCGATCCCTTCACTCCCAGTTTGTGCTGACACCAGGGGCTGCCCCCACCCTGGGGCAGAACATTGCAGGGGATCCTCAAGTCCGACAGCAAATCTCCCTTAGAGAGCCCCCGATGCTCCTGCTCCCATCAACACCCTTCCAACATCCATCAGGTGGCAGCTGAAGAGGAGGGGGGCAGAAATAAATAATTAAAATCACTTTTAAAGAGGGAACGAACACAAACCAGTTCTACTGGAGAAGGGTCCTGGCTCTGGGGAAGCAGCAGCGCCGTGGTGAGTTGTGCCGAGTCAGCACTTCCCTGTACTAAAGAGAAAATAAAAGTGTTTCTTCTGTGCCCAGCACTCGTGGTGAGGCTCTGAGGTGGTTCGGGGCCCGACACGGACACAGGCGCAGTGTCAGGAGGTGAAGTCGCTCCACAGGTCAGGCAGCCTCGGCCCCTCCACCCCAACCTGGATCCCAAAAGGACAGCCGGGAGAAATTCCCCCCCCTCCCCATGCTAAACCTCAGGGCCCGGCAGGGTCCGCAAAGCACCATCAGAGCTGGAAATCTGAAAAATAGGTTTTATTTTTCACCAGTGGTATCGTGACATCTTATCTGGCAGAACCGATTACAGCAAAAGTCACGGAGAGAAAGCCAAGGGCAGGCGTCTGCGGCGCGTCCTCGGCTCGGGCTCCGAGGGAACGCTCCCCTCCCGCTCCCACACAGGCGCACGGACACACGCACACGTCACACGCAACCACGGCTACGCCTTTTAAAAATCTGCAGCGATATTTCCGCCTGGAAAAAAAACAAAAACAAACAAAACAAACCAACAAAACAACAAACGGTAAGAAAAATCACACCGTACGGAGCGTCTACACGTAAAACGGCCGATAAAAATAATCTGGCGGTTGGTTGACGGGGTTGGGGGGGGG
>VWZK01010988.1:40240-74949 GCA_013396935.1 Baryphthengus martii
ATCTACATTTTCGTTTGAATGCCGGAAGGATTCCGGTTGAATTTCCAGCAGGAAAGGGAAGGGTTCGGGCTTGATTTTGAGGGGCTGAGGAGAGTTTTGATGCAGAGCGTGAACCGCCCGCTCTCTCCAGCTCACTCCAAGGCTTTTATTGAGTGTTTGATCCAAAGGAGCGGCGCAGGAAGAGTCGATTTGTCCCCTGCATCCCCTCCCTTTGTGCTGCCTCTTCGAACACGGCGTAAAAACCACCACAAATGGTTCTTCTCCGTAACAAACCGGGACTCAAACCACTGCCTGAGCCTTTCTCCTCCAATACCACCTCCGAACGTCTCCTCCCCAACCCCGACACGGGGCTGCCCAGAGGCCTCCCTCCTGCCAGGCTCTGCTCTGGGTGTTTCACCTCCACGGGGTCCCCTCAGACGTAAAATATCTGAGCCCTGTTTTTATTCAAACCTCCTCCCTTTTTCGTGTTTCCTCAGGCAGAGCTCAACCTGCTACAAAAACCGGCCAAGGAGCTCTTATCTGAGAGGGGGAAAACAAAAACAAAATAAAACCAACCAACAAACAAAACCAAACCTCTAGTAAATGTTAGTTTTATATATATAAATATTTATATTTATAGCTATAGACAGTGAAAGGGAGATTGTGGCTTGATGCATGCTGCTTGCTTTGCTTTGGGTTCCAATACTCCTAAAAAACCAACAATTCTTTTCAGGAAATAACTTAATTCCTGGCACAAGCTGCCAGAGTTGGTTCTCTGCAGACCACGTGGGCCATTCGATCGCAGAAAACCCTGCTCTGCCCCAAGCTCCCCACCTCTGAACCCCGAAGGTCAGAACGCGGGAGGAATGTGGATCCCTTGGATCCCTTCCTCGCCAAAGCCTCCGGAACGGCCGGGATTTCACCGCGAGCTGCGGTGCCAGAGGAAGGGCGCTGGGATCGCGTGGCACCGGCCGAGGAACTCGGGAGCTCGCCGATGGTTTTCCTTCCCCGCCGCCGTCCCCCCCAAAACAGTCCGGACAAAAGGGAAGCAGCTCTACATGCACATACAGCTAGGACATGCAAACACCCCACCTGTCAGGGAAGGACGCACACCAACGCGCGGTCAGCAAGAATCTCCTCCAGCCTCTGTCTCCTGCTGGGAAGCCTCACAACCAGAGGAGAGAAAGAGGGGAAAAAATCCGGGAAATACCCAATCCAGGGGTAGAGGCCGTTGCCTCAGAAAGCGATTTCCTGATTCCAGGGAGTTGATGCCTGGCTATCTGGGAGCCTTCACCCCGAAAGGCAGAGATTTCCACTCCAAACTTCCTTCCCTTCCCCTCTCTCCCCATTCATTTAAGGCACAAACATATTTACAGTTTCAAAGACCACCTTTCCGCATTCCAAGGTTGGCAGGCCGGCACTCTGCCCTACCAGGCAGATCTGGGCGTCCGTCAGCCACCGGGCACTCACCCAGGACATCCCTCACCCCACCCTCAGGCCCGGAGAGCGCCCAGAACTCCTACTCTGGAAGCCTGCAAAACAACTTCCGTTACGTTGAGGTTACTTCGTCCGTAGAATTGATAAATGGCAACGATTGCAACCAAACTCGAAACGCCGGCTTCCCCCGGCTCTGCTCCGGCCCGGCCCCGGCAGCGCGAGCGGCGAGCGCTGGAAGGACNACACACAAAACCCCTCCACCAAGGAGAACATTGTTGTGACAAGGCACTTGAACGATAATCGGAGAGTCCCTACGAAAGGCCTTCCCCTCACAGTGACGTGGGACGAACAGGAGAGAGCAGTTTGTTTGGGTTTGGTTTTTTTCCCCCCCTCAGGACTCCATCTCCTCTTGGTCGAGCGGCGGCGGCACGAAGCTGATGACTTCGTCGTAAGTCAGGCCTGGTGGGAAAAGTGTGACAGGAACTTCAGAGGGGCAACTAAAGACACCCCTCCTGCAAGAAAACCTGCAACAATCTGAAAAGTTCTGACAGGAATTTAAATGAAACCCTTGGTTTAATTAAGGAGAACAAAGGTGACACCGCTCCCAGGGACTAACCCCAGCAGCAGGATATTTCCAGCGTGTTGAGATGTGAATAAGTCGGAAGACAAAGACACCACCAACTACCTACGTTTGTAACTTTGAAGACAAAGACGTGATCAACCCACATTTGCATGCTCAGAGGGATAATTAATTACCAGGGACCACGTTAATTACGTGCGGAGCGCGCGACAGATTCGCCCTCAGCGGGAACAGGACGCGCACGGCCGTATCCCTTTCTTTTCACCTCCGACTACGGCGGCTCGGCCGAGCCACGGCACAGGCCCCGAGGGAAGCAGGTTGGTTCTGCCCCGGCCCCCGAACTCACTTTTCCACTCTTCAATCTCAAGTTCTCTGCTTTCGAAGGACTGGTCGTAGGGGTCCGCCACCGGTTCGTCGTCCGGGTCGTGATACTGAGCAAAATAGGCGTGAGCCAGCGCTTCCGCCGCGGTGATTCGCTTGTCCGTGTCCAGCACCAGCATCTTCTCTAGCAAGTCCACAGCTGCAAAAACACCCGGAGAGAAAAGAGAGGATTTTAGGTTAGGTTTCAGAATCGCGATCTAACGTCTGTGAGGAACCTGCAGTTTCTCAGGACCCCCCCATTTCTTCCTCTCCTACCCTCGGCCCACACCCGCTCTGTAAGCTCTGAAGACGGCACGCAGCCCCGCTCCCAGCTCCGGCTGCCGTCCAGAGGGAGCTCCGGGGAAGGCTGGGTGTCGCAGGACGCGCCAGCTCCGGCCTCGGGGAGAGCAGGAGGCCGAAGAGCGGCCTTACCTAAGGGATTGGCACCAATGAACACGTTCTCAAAGTTCATTTTCGGCATGTAAGACAGGGACTGAATGTAGTTTCTTGCCTGTGGAAACAAATGCTCTGTTGAATAATACAATCCAGACAAAGTACATTTCAATCATCCTGAAGCTTATTATGGTCTGTCTCCTCTTTATTCCACTACCGACGAAGCCCATCGGCCTTAGCCCTTCCCAGCTAAAGGCCGCTCAGGACAGCGGAGGAAGAGCTGCGGGGACTCGGGGTTCACGCAAGACCAGAAAGCAAAGAGGTGCCGCGAGAGCCGAAGCACCTCGAGTCCCGGCACGGCCCCAGCACCAAACCTGCTCAGGGCCAGGCTCCGCTGAGCCTCACGAGCCTGGGGGTCGAGCAGGCGCCGTCCCGACCTCATGCAGGACAAAAACCTCAGCGTAGTTCGTTGCGTGTGTGTGTGTCCCCCCACCCCGGCCCTGCAAAGCCCCCCTCGGCTGCTCAGGTCTCACCTCATGGCTGGGCATCCTGTTAATGAGATAGGCAGGGGGTGTTCCCGTCAGGCGCATGATCTGCTGAAGCTGGTTAATATCTTAAGTGCCTAGTCAAGGGCTTTGTTAAAAACAGGGCAAAAAATCAACCGTTCGAAACAGAGAACCAGCTGCACACCGAGCACCGTGGCTGCAACCGCAAAGCAAAAGCCGCACGGGGCAGGGCCCGCTGAATTTTTTATTTTTTTTTCTTTAAATAATTACGAAAAATTCAGGGTTCGCTTGTGCAATCGCTTCAAACAAGGGAGAGTTCCCCAGCAGCTGGTAGCAGCGGCAGCACAGAAAATATTTCTGTCCGCCCTAAGCAGCACGACACCACAAGGCGGCTGTGTCCGCGCTTCCCGACGGCTTTAAAGCCGAAGCTGCTCCTCACAAAAATTTTCCTAGGCTGCTGCAGCTACAGCCTCAGGAAAAGGAACAGAAAATCAAAACGGGAACAAAAATTGTCTCCTCTGCACCGGTTACCAGCATTTTTTTCTTTTTTTGGTTGTTTTTTTCTTCCTTCCTGCACAGAAAGTACTTAAATTCCTTGTGGTGCAGAGTGAAACTCACAAGTGACACCTCCTTCTCAACAGCTTTGAATGCGCTGGGATATGTGGGCGAGGTGACAGAAGGCAATAAATGCAAAATTAGCACAACATTCGCATTGCATAAGAGAGAGGGAGCTGGTGGCAGCAGAGCGGGTGGAGGGAGGACGAGCCAGAGAAGTAACGCAGCAGAGACTCAGAACTCCCGACAGTGACCCACCGAAGGCCCTCAAACGCTTCATGGTTTTGCTCTCTTGATACAGTGGGGAAAAAAAAAAATAGTAGAAACAGTATTTTACTGTTTGGGTTTGGTTTTAAACAGATTCTTTATTTGGCCTTAAGAGCAGTTCTTTTTTTTTTTTTTTTTAACGATGCACAATAAAGAGAACAACTCGCTTCAATCTTACGTATGCAAACTAATCTTTTGCTTAACCCAGTCCACCTTTAAGCTTATCCCTCTCTCTAATCCCCTCTCCTTCCAGACTGCCCTCAAGGTCAGTTCCCAGGGCACCCAAAGCAACCTGCCTTATTCCAGCCTGATCTTCCCAGGGCTTTTGAACTGGGTGGGATACTCCGCGAGGTGACCGAGGGAGCCCCGCTCGCACCTCACGGCCACCTCCAGACGGACCCCAGGGCCCACCTCACGCTTTTACTGTCACTGTCACGTGAAAAGGAACAGAAGCTGCAGTACGAAGTACCCTCCCCCCCGAGCTGAGCCTCCAGGACGGGCCAGCGGCGGCAGAGCCACTCGCTAAAGCGCGCCGCCGGTGACCGCTACGCGAGCTCGCGGCGAGCTCTGCGCTAGCCGGCTCGTCCGCGCGGGCGCGGCATCTCCTGTTCTAACTTTTATCCCCTTTCCCTTCAGAAAGGGGTAAAATTCAATGCCATTTAACTTGGCAGAAGTTCCCAGTTCGAGATCGGAACGCTACAGAACCGGCAGCGGGGCTGAAAAGTGAGGCTGCCCTTGAAAAAAAAAAAAGCGACTGCAGAAAGCGCTTTGCTATTTATTCCCTTGACCAACAGGTCCCCCGCCCTTGAAATACATCACACCACGAGTTATATCCTCAGCAGACTACACTCTGTGTGTCCTGGAAACAAGAAAGCACCTAAAGCTTTCTAAAAGCACCTAAAAAGCATTCTGGATTTTATGCTATGAAAGGAAAGGCGGTGGCAGCGGCGTGGCAGAAATTAATCACGCTACAGAAGGGAGCGGGTGTGTTTAGAGGAGAACGTCCTTGCTCCCGTTATGAAAGATCCCTGGGTAGGCAAAGCTGGAGGAATAATACATGGAGACGAGCCTCAAGCTCTGGGCCGTGAACAAGCCTTCCCCAGCAGCACCTGATTGTGCAGAACATCACGAAATATAAACCCACAAACCGAAAGAAAAGTCACGAAGCAGTGAGAATCTGGAAGGAAGAAATCACACCGCAGGCGGAGGTAAGAGGAGCAAAGATCAGATACGCACAGCAAAAGAACTCAAAGCCATCCCAGAGCAAAAAAGAATGACAAAAGGAAGAGAAAACAACAGAAAATAAATCCCAAGACATACTAGGGGGAGACTACAGGAGGGCAACACAGAGCGGGGACTTCCGAGAGGAAGGGCAGGTATTACAATCAAAGTGTAAACTCACAGACTCTGAGGAGATTTTCTTCAAAAGCTCAGGCCCTGGGGTTCCAACGAGTCTCAAAATGAGCTTCAACTGATCAATATCTAATGATGGACCATAAAGGAAAATGCTGGGACAAATCAAAATGAAAAAAAAACAAAACAAAACAAAAAAAAAACAAAGCAAAAACCGCAACATATCAGCCTGTTAACGTCGAAAGGCAAGGGCTGCCTGCAGCTTTTGGAAGCCAACTGTATTCGCCCCTCTCGTGCCCAACGGAACGGCCCCGGGTGAGGCAGCTCTGGCCGTGCCAGGTTGAAGAGCTCGTCTACGGACGCCCGGCACGCGTGGAAGCCGGGGCAGAGACGGAGCTGTCTGCCCCGCCGGCAAAGGCCCAGTTCACTCCCATGCTCGCTTCGCCCTTCCAGGCCCCGCGGGGAAGCAGCAGCAGTTAGCAGGGTTAGCTTGGGTTAGTGACAGGTGAAGGTAAGCAGAAGGCTGAGAAGTGTTGACACTAATAGTAAAAAAAATTAAAAAAAAAATAAAAAATAGTAAGGTCAAGGCCTTTGGTGAACACCTTCCAAGGGAACTTGGCCACTTCTACAGCTTCCAAAGGAAGAAAATGCCGGCAGCCCGCTCGTGCCCGACGGCAACTCAGCACCCTTCAGCTGGGGGCTGCAGCCAGCGCGGGGGGGCTGGTCCCCAACAGCTCCTGGCACCAGCGGGGATGAGGCCCAAGTCACCCTGGATCTACCTCCCTTTGCCCTCCAGACCTTCCAGAGGTGCTGAGAGTGGCAGAGCACGGGACTGGGTTTACCAGCTCTACGCAGAAAACTCTCAGGGCCTAACACCGCAGATGCAAAGGATGGTTCAGCCAGCACTGAGCTGCCACCAGGCCACGGACCAACCTGCCCTGTCCTCTTCAGCAGAAAATAAGTATTTGGCATCACTTGAGGGAAAGAAAAACACAATAAAAATCCACTGAAGATCTGGTTTTGTGGCTAAAACTGAAGATGGGAAGGAGACATAAAGGAGCTCTTAAAAAAATCCTAAAAAGCATCATCTCCCTTCTTCTCTGAACTACCCTCCACGCTGCCCTTCAACATTGCAGACTGTCTGTAATGTTTGTATTTGCCTTTAAAATTCTATCCAACTAATCACACCTTTTCCTCTCAATAAGAGTAGTCTACTTACTAGACAGCATTTTTCCCGGGATCAAGCCCTTCCTGGTATTTTAAGCTACAGTTACAACTCCTTGTTAGAATATCTTTTCATTCCAGTACTACAAGGCCTTCAAAAACTGCCCTTAGTTCGTATTTTAAAAATAAATAAATAAAAAAATCCTCAGAGTTCCTGCAATCCTGGCAAACTGCCTATGAAGGAAATCACCGACACTTTGCTACAACCTTTGTCTTTTGATAGAAACTTTGCTCTCAAGTCTTTACAGACGAGATGAATTAAAAGCCCTGGAAACAGCTGAACTCAGTTCTCACTTCTCAGGTCGCTTGGCCAATTTCCATCTCCTTAAACACTGGAAACCTGAGAGTCCATCGAGTACCTCGCTGGGTTCAGCGCAGCGGCTGAACTGCCAGCTCTTAATTGTCGCTGTTTGAAGTGAAACCCCTGTAGCCCCTGGTGCAGGAGGATGAGGAGGAGGTGCCACGCTGACCACAACGAGCTCCCTTAAATTGGCTTTTCCTCGGTGCTGTTTCAAACAGCCCTCCCGCCTCCCGCTCCTCCTTGTGCAAGGAACCGGCGCGCAAATTCCAGACGGCCGACCGAGCTCCGAAGCGGAGAGCTGGACATCACTCGAAGTTATTTCTGTTCTTTGAAAGGGGAATTTAAAAAAAATCACCTGGGGCAGCTCCTTTCCCAGGGAAAATTGCTACAGAGAGACACTTGTGTCATGTGCTTCAGTGATTTCCGAGGTAGGACGGGATGTGTAACTGGCCGTCAGGCGCGTCACGACCCGGCCCCTGCTTCTAGTTTTGGGCAGGAAAACTGAACCGCAGCATTTAGTTCACTATGGGGGCTACCACATCCCAGAGAAATGAAAGACAGCAAAAAAAAAAAAAAAAAAAAAGACTTAGTAAATACAAAGCGAAAGAAAAAAAAACCACAACAAACCAAGCACATGCACATGGAGAAAAGTGCAGCATGCAGACCCCCAGCACCAGCACCAAGGGACCCCTCTCGACGACGGTCGAGTCGCAGTGACTCCAAAATTCAGCAAACAGCCCGAGATGGCCGTCGGGAGCGGGCACCGCACGGGGCGGAGCTCACCCAGGCAAAGCAGAAGGGCAGGAGTTGTTTCAGCTGCCACCACAAGCAAGAAAATGGGAAGAAAATGTCATTTCAGGCCGGTTAGTTGTTGTGGAAGGCTCAACCACTCAATGCAAATCAGGGACACAAATGCTCGGAAGAGTTTCAAGGGGATACAGGCAACTTAACACGTACAAAAATTGGCTAAACTGGCACAAAACGTTTAGAGATATTCTTAGTTGTACTTGATGACATTTTATGCGAGGCAAATTGTCAAAGTCAAGTATCTCCTACTTATTTGGATGAATCATTCACCTTACAAGAGCTGTAAAAAAAAAAATAAATCAATACATCTAAGAATATACACCTTGAACAGAAACTGATCTTGGCATAAAACAGAAACAATAACAACCAAAAGAAAGCCTCTAGTTCTGTCTCACATGAAGATCCCAAAGGACTCTTGATTTTCATGACCTCAAGATTTTTTGCCTCTCAATTGCTCATGCCCACGACCTTGCTCCCCTTCTCCACCTCCCAGCAGAGATCTTCCCAGCCTAAATATTTCCACCCATAGGTGACAACAGGAACAATTTGATTAGCTTCTATTCACTTTTAAGTGAGGAAAATCCTAATAATTCTGCTCATGTTATTTTATTTTTTAACTCTTACTTCAAGTCAATGACACCCACGTCCAGAATTTCTACAGATTAGGTCCTTCGGAACTTAAAATTAAATTCAGCATTAGTTTAATCGGTGGCATCATCATCATCACAGGCAAACTTGAAGATGGTGAGCTCAGAACACAATTTTATTACTTACCAGATGAAATTAACCGTACAACTTCTCACCAGTACAAGGAAAATGCATCTCCAGGCTGTGTATAGAAATAGCTGATGGACTGTGAACAACATCACACCATTTCTGCTAAATTCTTGGTGAAAAAGATCAACATTTCAAACCAGACACCCACCTGACCAGGAAGGTGATCACCCTGTGAGGGCATTCCCATTTCTGTCACTTCTTTATTTTATTTTGGAACCAGGAAGCTGAGAAAATGAAGCTCCCAAGCCCAAAAACCACTGAATTATCATCACATTTTCAGCTGCTCGAGAGGAGCAGTTTCTGAACCCACAGAACGCAGTCACAATGCAACGCAAATTCCCCAGCACTGCAGTGGATTTGGATAAACTATACCCTTGGCTACTAGAAGGACGGCAAATACACCTCCAATTAAGCACATTAATATTAATTGCAAAGTCGGGAAATCAGCACCTGCATCGTGACACTTTGGGAGGAACCCAGGACTCAGCAAACCTGGGGGTCAGCAAGAAATTAGTCAGAGTCTAGAAGTACCCAAACAGGGTCTACACCTAAAACCATCTCCAAAAACCATCCATCTAGGATGATTTCCAAGAGGAGGAAGAGGCTAGAAGCCGTGGTTATCTTCCTCAAGCTGGCTGTTGGTAGCTATCAGGAAAACTGGAGTGAAAGCTGCCAGTTTGGGGCTTTCCTGGCTCCTTGGATAAGCAGCACGTGCACCAACAAGGCTCATCAGCACAAACTCTGCTCCCCTTCGAGCTACAGCCCCCTCAATTCAAACATCAAAAATGTTATTTACAGTGGGGAACCACATAGGAACTGGAAGAGTTATAGTACAACAAAGTTTTATCTACAACAGGGAAGGATTGGGCTGATTTTTCTTCAAATCTAACCAGCTCAGAACAGTAAAAGCATTTATTTGGAAGCATTACTACAATTTGCAAAAGAAATTGAGGAATTTAAGGGAATCACAAGCGTCTGCTGGGAGATATAAACCAGGGAAGTATCTCAATATGACAAAGCAAACAATTTAGACCCTAAAAAGTCAATTTTATTTTGCACTGTGGATATTATTGGTTATAATTCACAGCTTGAAGAAAAAAAAAAAAATAAAAGAAACTTCCCAGGCTTGGCAAATCAACTGGTTTTGTCCAATTCATCCAGAACATCCTGAAGTGTTTCTTACAGACTGCAAATCCCATTAGCAAATATTTTCTTTGCAAGTGTCAAGTTTTTTTTTTAAATCTCAAGTGTCACTGTCACTAGGGTCCAATAATGGCTTCAAGACTTTTGCTTTGTTTGAATCAACAACTCTTGATTTCTTTCATTTACTTGAAATGAGAAAAATCTGCCCAAACCAAATTATAGCTGCTAAATCAGCAGATGGAAATTTGGTAGCTTTTTTTTTTTTTAGCTTCTAAGTCACTGGTGTTAGTTCTGCTTCTGTCTCTGACAACAGAAAAATAGAGCAGAGAGATGACTAAACGGCAGAGCACGGCAAGCTCGACAAATCTGGAGAGAGATGATGAGATGGAGACAGGCAGGAAAAGAGGGAAAAGGATCAAGTTCAAGCACATGGGAAAAGGGAGGTGAAACTGGGTCAAAACTGGAATGAAAGCTGCCCTAAAATCCTGGGGAACCGAGATGATTTCTAGAAGTAACGTCGTACACACAAGGCCAGCCCTTCCAACACTAGTTTTCTTTCCAAATGCCAACAGATGTGAATTAATAGGTACAAAAACCCCCAATAAATTACTGAAAGTTATCAAAATAACCCCACTGCTTTCAGAGCATTCCACCAGGACACAGCTGAGAGGTCGGGAGGGACGCTCCACCTTCACTAGCAACCTGAAGGGTGAGAAGATTCTGAGCAGCCAGCCTACTCCACACAGGGATTTTCTACAAATTTAAAGAGCAATGAATTTCAATAAACTAAAAGGAAAATAACTCCCAGAAACCAATGATAACGAGCAATTCTAGAGATGTCAGTAAAGGGGAATAGATTTGCCTTCTTGCACACCACGATTGTGTCACGTGCAGCAAAATCAAGAACTCACCTCACGGCCCTGCGAGTAAAAACCCATTAATTTAAAACCAAACAAACCAGTGGAAAAAAACCACAACCAAACCCAGAATTTCTTTTCTCAGGAAGTAGGTGAAAGTGAAGAGCTCTAACTTCTGTTTCAAAAAGGCACGTTGCTTTTAAAGGATACGGTCTGTACCGGGGAACAACGTTCTTCCAGTCAACAGCTCAGCCATAATGCATCCCACTGACCAAATGTCAACTGAACAAAATAAAACAGAAAACAAAATGTAAGGCAGAAAAATACAGCCTTGGTAGAATCGCCAAAACTACAACTAAATAGTCTGAAACAACCCGAGATACGTCGCAAGCTGATGCTGCTCAGTAACCACATCCAGGTAAAAGAATTCCAGAGGAGGCGAATTTCCCGTCCAGGGCAGAACGTGCATTGAACATCAGAGCTTGGGGTGGGGAATCTGCACAATCAGAGAGGAAGGAACCTCTTTGAGACAGCTCTGAGGAATTCATTTGTCTGTGGCTACCCAAAGGTTTGCTCTGAGGCAGATGCTGGCTCTCCTGTACAAGAACTGTGCTCAGCGTTTGCTTTTCTCCTCTGTGCCTGATCTGGAAGGGCTGGAGGGAAGCAGAGTGTGTTGCTGAGAAGATACGGGGAACTGGGAGGAAGATATAACTGGGAAGTGGCTAAGAAGGGAAAAGAGGAAGAGGGATTTATGTACTTTTGGGCATTTCTTCACACCATGACTCCAGATGCTTTTTAGTGTATTCCCAGCAGCCTCCTAGAAACACCCTCCTCTCCTCATCCAGGTACATTCCACTCACTTTAAAAACCACTGTGGTGGGAAAAATAAGGGCTAAATGCTGGCAACATTTTGCTGACTGCAATTTCCAAGGCTGGAAGAAGCCTTCTGAACGCTGTGAGAGTGATTCTTAATGGACACCTGGCAGACTGTGGTTCAAACACTACCTGTGTGTCTTCTCATCACCCATTCTGAGGGTAATCACCAATTTATGGGGTTGAACAGGAAGGAGCACATGCAAAGAACAACCTCTCTTTTCCCCACAGCTGAGGAACTGAAAAGCTCTGTGCTAGTTCAAGTGGGTGTTACCTGTCTGGTTGTAGTGCATCCAGTTCAGCATGATCTCGGGAGCCCGGTACCACCGGGTAGCCACGTACCCCGTCATCTCATCGTCCGTGTGCCGGGCCAAGCCGAAGTCCAGGATCTATAGAACACAAGAAAAAAAAAAAAAAAATATACACATCCAGCAACTACTGCCGTGGAACAATGCAAACCAGTTAGTGTAAATCACCAGGCACTTGTTGGATTGGGAGGAGAGGAGGTGGTGCAACTGCAATGGACGATGATGAAACTAAATTTCATAATCTGCTAAAAGACACCAGGCTACAACAGGTAGGACCCAACAATCAGAATCACCTCTGGGTATTTTGACTCTGAAACAGCTAAACCCAAACCAAAGCTGTTACCTTTTCAGTTTCACAATGACTCATTCAAAACACAGGAACAGACACAGAAAGGAAAAAAAACCCATCCTTACAGCCTCTTACAGCTGGGAAGGACATTATTATTTTGGGCTACAGAAGTATTTCCAGGAGAAATTATTCTGTCCGTTTAATTCCAAGGGACAGCCAGAAGGCATTCACTGGAATCACTGTCAGACCACTCAGACCTTGGGGCTACGTTACCTTCAACTCGCAGTCTTCGTTTACAGCCAGGTTACTAGGCTTTAAATCCTAAAAAAAAGTCAACAACATCAGCATTAGCAATGGTATCTATATGGTTTCAGAAGTCTAAGCTAAATAAAAATGTGAATGTAGGTGGAAAATAGATTTTTAACTGGCTGTAAACATCAGCTCTCTATACTCTGGAATATTTGACCCCAGAGTCAGCTCTTTGGGAAGCAAAAATGCACAAGGGCTTCTGGCAACAGCAGCGCTCCCGATGGGTATTTAACACAGAGAACCTATTTCACAAAGACACAAGCAGGAAGAGAAACTAAAGATTTTGACAAGCACTTCCCACGAATAATTCTTGGAAAATTCCTTCCTGTTTCTATCGGTGCTACGCTAAGATTCTGCGCTACGTTTTTCAAAGACGTTGGTTCAGCACAGGAAGCAACCTGAGGATAAATTTAGGCTTTCTCTTGGGATAAATACTCACCCGGTGTATGATGTCGGCCGAATGGATGTACTGCAAAAGCAAGACGACAAATTTTATGTAACAGTCCGAGCAGCCTCCTTCTCGTTTCTTCCCTGGACAGAACTGTCCTGCCCCATCCCACACAACTCAAATGCTACGGCTCGGCCGCAGGAGGAACCGCGTGCGCGTCCGTGGGTTTCGAGGGGGCAGGTGTTCTCCTTGGGAACACCCAGGAGCACTGCTGCCACGAGCGGAACACCACGAGTACACGAAACAGAAGCGATGGAAGATTCACAGTCAGAGAAGATTAGAGGGCAGCCGAGTTCCTAATTTTCCAGAGCCTGCCCATAGGAACATATAAAAATAGCTTCTTAAATGCTACACAAGGTACTGACAGAGCTCTCCAAAGAGGTGTGAAGGGAAGGAAAAATAAGAACAGGTCGTCCTACGATACATTAGGGAAGTTCAAGCAGCCTCAGTATGCACTGCTGAGAATCTCTGAGGCCACAACATTTGGCTAGAGCCTCCACCTCCCACGGCTGAGCTACCACCGCTCAGGTAGGACGGGTGCAAGTACCTTCAGCCCCCGAAGAATCTGGTAGATGAGGAACTGCACGTGGTCATCGGTGAGTTTCTGGCATTTCACAATGTTGTTCAGATCCGCTCCCATAAGGTGTGTCACCAAGTACCTAGGAACAAGAGGAAACGCAGCGGCTGTGACGCAATCCCTTCACAACAGGGTTAGGAGAAAAATTCCCTATGAAGCTCCAGTAGCAGGGCTGTTGCTGAACGAAACACAGTTCCCGGCACTAAATAACGCAGCGGATTAGTACGCGGATTCCTACGGCACTGGCCAACGAACCGCAAGCCAACCAGTTTGACGAGTCCGAGAGTTTAGGATGTCCTCATCCCTCTTGTGTTGGGACTCGGAACGGTTTGAGCAGGATGGCAGACAGATTAAAGGGGGGCAAATATTTCTGTGGTCATCTAGGAGATGGCAAGGAAGACACAAAAGCTGCTGGGTTGCAGTCTGCAGAGAAGTTACCTACACATCATTGAATTCTTCTAGTGACTTGGCAGGGGTGAACACATCCAACAAGCCAATCACCTAGAAAGAGAACGGCAAAGTGAAAAAGCTGTGAAGGACATTTGTCATACGCCACAGTTATTAAAACCCTTGGTGGAATAGAAACTACTCACTCCAGTAGATGTTTCCTTCCTAACTACGCGAATCGTTCAGACGTAGACAAATGAGGGCTCGTACAAGATCAGAAGGGAACGGTCGATTCTCGCGTCAACAAGAATTTAAAAGAATTCAGGTTAAAAACAAACAGCTGTCTTCACACCAACCAGCCACTTAAAGCATCCAAAGGCAGCCAGAAGAAAAGGAAACACTGGTTTGGAAGAGCTTATTTCAAAAAACAGCTGAAATTTCTTGAGGAAATAACTGGTTGAGAGAAATAAATAAAAAAAAAACACCAACTCAACCCATCAGCAGACAAAACTGTTTGGTCCCTGCTCAATTCTCAGCAGTACTGGTGACTACAGGTGAAATCAGAGCTGGGAGATGGTATTTGTTTCACTTGTAGTGAGTAATGGCTGGAAAAATTCAAGGAGCTGTAACACAAGCAGTGCATAATGATGACTACACTAGAAAAAAATCAGTCAGGAAACCCTGCAGTGCAGCGAGGACCTGAGTTTCATAAACAACTGACAGCTTCACACTCTCACTTGTCTTTTCTGCCCAGAGAGCAGAGACTGAACCTCTGATTCTACAGCTAAACTGTTCTGTCAGGGGAGAGAAAGAGGATATATGTCTGTTATTGGGTGGAAAAATACCTACAACTTAATATCATCTAAGTCATTTAAAAAAAAATAAATTAATATCCATCTGGTTGATGAAGTTTATTCTGCTTTTCACTGAAACATGCTGTTCAACCTTATTTTCCTTCTCTTAAGGGCAAATCACATTTTATTTTATGAATATATGAGACAGAGAGACAGCTTCTCTTCATCCATCTCCAAAGAGATGTTGAAATTTGCATCTCCCTTGTCTTGGCTACACAAGCATCACACGCGTCTCGGCAACCCCAGCAATGGCTCAACTGTGCAAACAAAACCCAGAGCTGGATTCCTGCGTTCCCATCCTTTTTATCTCATTATTTGCACTTGTCAAGGATGCCAGACAAAGCCGAGTTACCCTTCAGCAGAGAAACAAAGACAATAACTTGGGGGAACCCAGAGTATGGTTTTGGAGAAGGGAGCCAGTGGGTAGGAAATAAAAACCTCTGCCTAATCTATATTACAGATTACATTTTGTTGAGCACTTTCCTGCCTCTTGACAGAGATCACTGCAACTCCATTTCTAGAGGGACATCTTCAAACCCAAACACTCACATCCACCCTGTATAATAATCCTTGTGCCCACAGTTTCTTTCTCGGGCTGACTTTCCAGATCAGTTTTCACCGAAAATAAATAAAAATTTTAAAATAAATCATTTTTTTTATCCACTGGCTCAGCATGGAAAGACAAAACCTGACTTTCCTGTTTAGACTTCAGGCTTTTTCCATCTATCACTGTTCTCTGGCCACCCTCTAAAGCACAGTAGCAAACTACCCCCATCTACCACCGCGTTACACAAACGCTTAGCACCGTTATTCCGCAGAGCATCACTGACTCACTTCTAAGGAAGTGTGAACAGCAGCAGGCTCAGCATCCAACTCCTAACCTTTTGCTTTCCCCTCTCAGCATTTTAAGGTGTCACAGACTTTATTAATTTCTTCCTATGACAACCGCCCCACCCGCTCTGCCATCTGCTTGGTGCTCTCTCTACCCCAGCTAAGGCGGCCTCCTGGAACGCAAAGCACAACGAGGACGCGCTCCAGTGCTCTGCAGGTCCATTTATGTGCTTCCTCACGAACCAGAAGAGACACAGGACGGACAAAAACAATCCTGTGCTCAAGCCCCTTAACCCACCGCCCCTTCCAGAGGCGCTGGCGTCTTCTGTGCCACGGAAAAACCAGCGGTTTCCTTCCGACCCGAGAGCTGAAGAGTTCAAGACGCCGGCGCTAAGAAGCCCGCTCTGAACATCTCTGCGTCTGCAGGATTTTTAAACCACAACCTAGATAAACTTCCCACAGATAGGTGATGGTAGGATGGACTGATAATAAATATTTCTATATAGAAACGACTTCACTTCCTTTTATCCCCTACTCTTAAAGCTACATAGGCTCTTTTGCAAGACTAATCCCAAATATTAATAAAAGCCAGACACAGAGCTGAGGGAGCACCAGTCACAATCTCATTTTCGGGGCTTAACCTTATTAGCTTAGCCAAAATGGATTGATAGGTTGATTTTTATTTTTATTTTTTTAACAGATACTCAAAGCTTTCCTGTTTGGAGAATCTCTCAGCTACAAAAAAAAAGGTCCACAAAAACTCTCCAGGGGATGGGTATTAAGGAGGATCAAATGCTACCGCTGCTGTTGAGACAATGGGATGGTATCGAGGCACTGAAGAAGAATTGTAGCCTCGTGCATCGCAAGTTCCAGTTGCGTTAGCCCCACCAAAAACTCTGGGAATAGTTAGGGGACACTGCTAAGCAGTAATTTCCAGACGATCCCAGGAAATATTCAGATATTTAATGTAAAATATTATTAAGATGCACAAAATAATAAGCATTGAGATATTTAAGGTGTAATCATTTACGTATTTTGATCGGCACGCTTCGCCACAACTCTAATCCCTTGGATTACCGTGAGCTTTGTATTTGGTGCTGGTTAAAAAAAAAAAAAAATACGCAAGAAGATCTTTCAATGCAATCCTTGATGGATGCTCATGGGATAATCCAGCTGTAGATCAACCAACTTTTCCTACCATCTCCTTCCACTTACATTTTCGTGTTTCATGTGCTTCAGCAGCCGCAGCTCCCGGTAGGTCCTTTTGGCGTGGATGATGGACTGAAACGGTCGGGACAGCTTCTTTACGGCCACACGCAACCCAGTTTTTGTGTCGAAGGCAGAACTAGAAGAAAAATCAAATTATCCAAATGAACCCTTTAGAAACACCTTCAAACCCACACTTAGCAACTCCAGACAGCAGCTTTCTGGAGGACACTGAGTCACGGGCAATCCCACGTCTCCAATGGGAATAATTTCCAGGTATCCTGGTCCACAAGCTGCACCTCCACCTGAAATTCCCCACCTATTTATACAGCTGTTGGTTTCTACAGAAAATGTTGGAAAGAGGAGTCTTGTTCACAAAGCAAAGCAAAATTTTGTGGGGAAAAAAAAAGAAACGTTTGTCGTTTTTCCATCTAAACCCAGTTTCGCTCTTAAATATAAATATGGCAATAAAATATGAAGGGAGGAAGAGTACTTGTAAATATTATCTGTATTCCCAAACACATGTTCACACACCACATTTCATCACAAAATCCTATGCTCAAGATAGTTTTTATGGTTCAAGCCCATATAAAAAACCAAGGCCTGTGCCTCAAAGTCAACTAGAATGGTTGGCAATCACAACTGAAGCTGAACCCAAAGCTCTTCGGTAGATCACGTCTAACCCTAAACTCCTGTTACACCAAAATGTCGGTGAATAAGTGAGATCTGGCTGAGCTTTACTGAAAATTTGTGCTTTTAGCGGCAACCTGTACACGAAACCTGTGATTATAAACAAGGTTTCTTCTTAGAACCCATGAAGACCAACTCCATCCTGGTTGGTAACTTCAGTTAAATATATATTATATATATATAAAACTCTGAATATTATATATATATAAAACTGAATATTATATATATTTTTTCTTGATATTTTGCACTGTGGAATCTTTTGAAGTTAAGTCCTGTTACAACCTATCTATTCCTAATGGCAAGAAGCAAAATCCTGATGCTTTGGAAACTTAACATGCGAAGGACGACGTTAAATTTCTGATATACCGCATAAAATCCTCCTGAGCTTAGGGCTTGGATATGAGGAACTACAGAAATGCAGGTATTTAGCTGTGAACTAAAGGACTCTGCTTTCTTCTCTTCTTTGATGCTCTTATCTAAACCAGCTCTGGTTTGTCAAAAAAGGAAGGAGGAGGAGGAAGAGAAGATGTGAAATTGAGGTTACACGCGATTCAACATAAATAAGGGAGAGTAAGGAACGGAGAAAGTCAGAGAAAGCCAAGATTTGGTTATTTTCCTGCTGCATTTTGATTCAGGATGAAGTCTGGATTCCATTTCAAGTGAGCTCGTACTGGTTCTTGCTAAGCACCAGGTGAAAAGGGAAGTTACACATTTAGACACGTGAAGCAGCTTCGCTAACAGAAAGTTCAAATCCAGTGATCACAAAAGCAGTCCTGGAACAGACCCACAACGGCTCAACCCTCACCACACATCCTCCAGTAAATGTAGCAATTGATCCTTTTTAACTGGAATTAACTTAAAAAAAAAAAAAAAAAAAAAAAAGACACCTTAGCTCAAAGCTGCTCAGTTTCCAAGGAAGTTGCTATAGGAGGTTTATGAGGAATAGAAAAGAAACTATGAGTTTGCTCGGATGAGCAGTGATCCCTTCTCCGGGTCCCGCAAGGGGGTGGAGAACCCTTGCGCCTGATGGAAGAAGAGCAGCTCCTCCTCCCTAGAGGGGCACCTGCGGACACCGAGCAAGAGAGATCTCTGGAAAAGACACCGAAATCCAGCTGGGCAGGAGATCACAAGAGCACCAAACTGCCCCAGGTCTATCAGACACAGGTTTGGGATGGAAGAGACCTCCAAGCTCCTTTGCTCCAACCCCCTGCAGGGAGCAGGGACATCTACAACTAGAGCAGGTTGCTCAGAGCCCCATCCAACCTCCCCTGGGATGGTGCCAGAGAGGGGACGTTACTCAGACCCCATCACACTGTTCCAAAGAAGGCCAGTTATCGACGCCTTCCGCACACAATGATCTCCAGAGGTCCCTTCCAACCCCCACCATCCTGTGATTCTCTCCTCACTCAACCTGGGCAGAGGAGAGGCCGCTAAGCATTCGTTTTTTTAATCTTTATTTCCAGTCAGCAAGTTTTCACACACCATTAAAATAGCGATATTTAAGCTGCAACACTTCACAAAACAGCGAATTTCTTCTAATCTTCACCGTTTTGCAGTCTACTACAAACATACCTAACTCGGGCTGTAACTATACACCCGTATTTTCATGCTACTCAAGGTGTCTTCTAGGACTTAGAGGAGAAGAAAGATTAGTCATCATAATTCAGCACGTGCTGCTGTGAGTTAGTCATCAGCTTTCAAACATTTTGGGGACAAAAGGCAGCACATCCCAGTAGGTCTTCCACCCCAAGAAGGGGATCCTCTGCAGAGTAACCATTTTCCCAGCTTTTTTTCTCTTGGTTTCGACAAGATCCTCTTTAGAGGACTCTGAAGCCACCAGACTCAACATCAGCTGCTTCAGAGTCCGAGGGAAATTCAATTTCCCCTTATTTTTAACGCCAATTTTGGCATCAAGTCACCGCCCAGGAAAGAAAACGCTGCATTATTGCACATTTGCCATCTAGAACTAATCCTGAAGTCAGAAGAATTCTAAATTGGGTCATATTTAAGGCCTACAGACTATTTCCCTGCCGATAACGGTACGCCAAGGCATTTTCTGCCAGTACGGAGAACTGCCTAATGGTTTTCAGGAGCACGGAACACAGAGAAACACAACAGCTGTCGTGCTGAAGAACATTTTGAAGAACACTAAGCTGGTTTTCATCACTGACTTAAAACAGCTGCATTACGCTGATCAGATTGCAGCTAAAAGAGCCCGATCCGGGGGGGGAAAAAAACCCCAAACCTGCCTGAACTACAGTTTTAAAATCCCTTTTAAAACAAGATGAGCACAAATTCAGAATTTATCACAGCTTCCATGGGTTTTTTTAAACCTCTAGTGTTGAGCTATGGCACATGAACTGCATCTGCCTCACCCTAAGTGAGCTCAAACTGCAGTTCTGTGCTGATCTGCATCGAACCCAGAACCTAAAAGCTGGAAACAGCCAATTATTTCAGAGACCCTCTCCACTGCTTCAACTTCTGTCTTCTTTGAAGTGATATTTCAAGCAGCCTGAGGAACTGAAGCACACACAAAATTACTTATGAACTCCATTTATTTTAACTTTGGATAAGCAGAATGTCACATTTTTGTGCAAAGGCTGTTTTGGTGCTGGTTTGGAGTTAATTTATGCAGCCTCAATTATAGATTGG
The DNA here is from genome assembly GCA_013396935.1 of Baryphthengus martii. NCBI lineage: Eukaryota > Metazoa > Chordata > Aves > Coraciiformes > Momotidae > Baryphthengus > Baryphthengus martii. The sequence continues at coordinate 60,204 of VWZK01010988.1, forward strand.
AAAAAAAAAAATGCCATTCTTGGTATCTGACAGTAACACCAGTTACTCTGAGCTCGGCCTGCACACCCATTTCAACCAGTTACCCTGCCAAAAGAGGCACCCGGCCCTCCCAGCACCCGCACTCGGGAGGCGCTTGGTAAGGGAGAAGCCTAAAGCCACGCAGTGGTTAAAATAAAAAAAATCCACGGATTCCTGCAAAGGTGCTATTTAGGGTTGCTACTTCACTTCCTCTGGAGCCTGATGTTTTAATGTTTCTTAAATCCATGGTGTTCCTCTGCTAAAAAAGCAGGGAATTATCTAAGTATCTTCTTAATGCCCGGGAAATTCAGAGCCACTGCTGGTGCAACTGTGGGTTGAAATGGGAGGAAATGACAGGTTTTGGAAGGGCTATAGAACCTGACAGTCTACGAACCAAAAAAAAGTTACAAAAAAAGGCTTCCTCTGACTTGGGCACAAGGCAAGTCTTGGCTGTTTGATTACTTTCCAAATAGAGAGCCTGCAAAGCAACTGAACCAAAAACCTTCTTTCACCAAGGTGTCCAGAGAAGACGGAAGGAACTGCGGCAAAAAATGCAGCGATGAAGGAAACTCCTAAGGGTGTCCTGAGTCTGCCCTCAGAGCATTCCAGGAACTGATGGCAAAGATGGTCAGGACACTCCTGTGCTTCGCTCGGAGCTGGCTGAACTCACACCAGTTGCTGAGACTTCCTTCCAGCAGACACAAGAAGCCAAGTGATCTTCCAGCTGAGCTCTGAGTCACCCACAGCTCCCAGCTCCCTCCAGCAACTTCCCACTGCAAGAGGCTGCACAACCCAGGCCCTCTGCTCCTCCCAGGAAGAACTACAAGACTGACACCTGATGTTCTGTTGTAGACCTGGCTACAAAACCCTTCTCATGCCAAAGGCTCTGCCGCAGGAATAGCCAAAACCGTTGCAAGAAGAAATGAAAAGAGCGTTTCACGCAACAGATGCCGCAGCAATCGCTCCGTGACTGAGGAATGATCCATCTGAGGATGAATATCGACGTTTCTCGAAGGTTTGGAACTGAATCCCTACTTGGACCTCCAGATAATTCCAGTTTTGAAAACACAGATCTTGGAAAAACAGCCAAGTTGGCCGCTTGAACACACACAATAGTTCGGAAAACACAGGAATATTTGCTCTAAGTTGAACGCACGTGCCGTGAGTGCCTTAAGCTGCCTGCAGAAAATGCCTCTCTCTTCATCCACCGACTCCAAAATAAAGTCAGGTTCTTCTTACCAGGGTGTTCCGAGTCATCCTCCCATTAGACACCTCTGCAGCCCACAGCAGAGAGCTGTGTAGTCCAAATGATTCATCTGCTGGCTTCATTTTTTTTTTTTTTTAATGATTTTCTATAAAATTCCTTGTTTTCCAATGCCTCGTCCTGACAACTAAATAACCAGAGCGTTTTATTACGTTCTCATGTAATAATACACGGAAGTCTATTTAAACATTTGGTTTAAGGGTGGTTAAAACCCTGCAATTATCCCAACACAAAGGCCCTCCAAATGCAAAGTCTCGAATGACACCAGGTAACTTTTCACCGGGGAGAAAAAAAAAATAAATTAAAAAAATCTCAGGGGACAGAGAGTGAAACAACCGCTGCAGAAATATCCTGAATATTGTGCATCACCATTTCCAGCTTAAAATGACATATAAATCCAAGGGGGTGGTGGTGGGGGGGGGTGTTTGTTGTTTATTTTTTTAATTCTGACATTTCCATCTCATTAGTCTTTTGGAACCCTGTCTTTCCTGAACCCTATTTTCAGAAGAACTCAGAGAAAACCACTAACGTGACGGCGCTCGGGCCTGAAATCCCTTCCAATACCAAATTGTTTCGTCTCCCTCCGAATACAGTTGCACAATCTTTGAAAGTTTTGACACAGCAAAACAGGAAATTCACGGTGCCAACTCCTCAGTTATTAGCTGTGAAAACGAACTCTGGGAAGTTTTTACAGGCAAAAACGGAGAGGGCAAAGAGGAACGGGCTACACCGTGTAGGGGCAGCCTTAAAAATACAATGGACACGGAGCAAGTTTGCTTCCCATTATATTCAGGGAGTTAGTGGCACTTCCAGGGGGATTTATCAGCTGTGGCAGCCAGGCCCTTCTTTCACCTGTCTAGTTTCAAATAAAAAAAAAAATAAAAATTGGCAAGTACATTGGTTAATCCTGCTACTAAAACCACCCAGCCTGTGTCTTTTATGAAATACAAGCATTTGCACACTTGAGGCCCAGCAGTTTTAAGAAATGCAGGTTATTTACTACATAGGTCTTTATTAACCAATTTTATAACCATAGAAAGACAGCTGAGAACTTTATTTCTTTAAAACTGCAGCACATGCAAATCGACTCCTCCTCCTCACGAGCAGAGTGCCCTTATGCATCCCTCCTTCTAACGATATTCATGTTATATATTTGCACATTATGGTAATGACAAAATAGGCTCGAACACAGCAGCAGAGCAGCTGTGTAATTGTTATGCACCCGTACTTGAAAATTCTGCTCGCGCTCTGACAGAGCCACGGAGTAGAGAATTAAAAAAAAACAAAAACCACACAAAACGTTCCTGTGGAAAGACATCTCTTCACAAAAGGACGCCGCGATCCGCGGACGCTGCCGAAGCCTCGACGTCAAAGCGATTCAAATAAAACCTCGTCTTTAAGTTTAAACAGCGTGTGCAGCCCAGTTATTTCACGTTCAACAACCCAATGCACTTCAGCAGAGAAGCTCCAAAGGAAGGAAGGGCTGTATTCCGCACGTGTAACCTGTCATATGGTTTGTTCCCATTAGGTAAGCAGTAAAAACTAAGCTCTTATCCTCACGCTGTGTTTCTGCAGGTCTCGTACCAGGACTTTACTCTCCCAGGCAGCGCGCAGCGCAGTAATTCTGTCATTCTACCGCAATAAAACGAGCTTTCCTGTGTTAACCTACTACGGCCAAGAAAATAGGGACACTCGCAAACACACTGCTACAAGTCAGAGATGCAAAACCAGCCCTCGCAGCCTTCCCTCTATCCTCCTTGCCTATCAAGAGATTCCACTTAAAATTGTAATTGCCTCAAATAGAGTCTACCCTTCAGGTCCAGCAGGAAACTGGGACAAGAGCTGCCAGGCCCTCAGCCCTGCAAAGGCAGCTACGGGGGCCTTGCCAGGCTCCATCCCTTTCCACCCCCCACCTACTAACTGCAAGAAGCCGCGGTGAAATATGTCTATATGAGATCATTCGGGGAGCGGGGGGGGAGGTGGTGGTGGTGGAGGTTGGAACATGATTAGCTTCCCCTGCAAAAATGTTTCGGTGCCACCTGCCATGTGGTGCAATCCCCGACGCATTCCACAGACAGGACTGCGGCTTCCCGGCAGCACCGCTCTTCCAACTGGGAGGAAAAGTGTTTCTTGCTGGCCCAAAGCTGGGGAATGGGAACCCTCCGGAGGTCACGCCAGCCCCGCTCCGCTCCCCGAGGAGTCCGCCCTGCAGCGTCCCCGCAACCCGGGGCAGAGGCCGAGGAGTGGGCTGCAACCCCCCCTCCCTGGCACCCACAACCCTCTTCCCCGCTCCGGTCCCCTCCCAGCACTCACCAGACGGAGCCGTAGGCCCCGGAGCCGACCGGGGAGAGGTTCTGGTAGCGCTCCGGTACCTCCCACACCGTCTTGTTCAGCTCTTGCCGGTAGAACTTGGGCCGCTCTTGAGACATCTCTGCTCCGGAGCCCGCCCCGCCCGGCCCGGCGGGAGGGGGAGGCTCTGCCCGCGGCTGCAGCACCACCACCACCGCCGCCGCCACCACCTCCACCTCCTCCTCCTCCAACAGCAACGGCGGCTTCTTGCTTCCTTCCTTCCTCCTCCTCCTCCTCCTCCTCCTNCGGGGAGAGGCTCTTCTGGGGGAAATGAGCGGGAAATGTGAGAAACGCCGCTCCCGGATCGCCTGTGCAGAGAGCCCTGCTCGGGGGCCTTCCTTAGGGCCCCCCGCCGTAGGGTGTGATTTCAGTGGAAAAGAAAAGGAAAGTAGGTGAATAAGCTTCCCCAAGGCAGGCGCAGGGTGACCCGCGGGGTCCTGGTGAGGAGCCGACGCGGGCTCCGTGGTGTCTGTGAGGGGAACCGAGCTCCCGGACTGCCGAGGTCTTACAAACGGGCACTGGTCGCTCTTGTAAACTTCCTAAGGATACTTTGTTCCCTTCCAGAGGCTTCAAGCCAGGAGTGATCACAGAATCCCAGCCTGGTGGAGGTTGGAAGGGACCTCTGGAGCTCATCTGGTGCCACCCTCCTGCCAGGGGTCACCCAGCAGGGTCACCCAGAGCAGGGGGCCCAGCAGCGCAGGGTCCAGGCGCCTTTGGAATCTCTCCAGACAAGGAGACTCCCCAAGCTCTCTGGGCAGCCTGGGCCAGGCTCCAACCCCCTCCCACCAAAGTTGATCCTTCTGTTCTGCTGGAACCTCCTGGGTTCCAGTTGGTGCCCGGTGCCCCTTGTCCTGGTGCTGGACACCCCTGAGCAGAGTCTGGCCCCAGCCTCTTGCTCCCCGGGGGCCCTTGAGCTCTTGCTCAGCCTTGCTTAGCTCCCCTCTGGGGCTGCTCTTCTCCAGCTGAACAGCCCCAAGCGATGGGACAACTGAGCTCTCCCTGCCCCGATTTCCTAGTGTCCTGAGAGTTTGGAGAATAACCTATTTCTCAATAGTGTCCCAGGCCTTGGCAGTATCAGAGATCCGCACGTGCTCACTTTCAAATACATACCTGAGACTCCATGAAGTCATCAAGTGCTGCAGGTTTAAGCACATTTTAGAGTGGAGCCCATGGTGTCTTCACCAGGTAGTAGGTACAGAATGCGAGAGCAGCTAAATAGCGTTGGGGATTTGTGTTTGAGGCCACTTGGCTTTTCATCTCCAGCTTGAGGAAGATGAGTCTCGTTGGCAGTACTGCGCAAGACCGGCACGTTCTACTTGGGATACAGACGCCTGCTTTTCAAACGTGCCTTCCCACGCCAAAACCCTTCTCTTCCTCTCCGCAGCGTAACAGAGTTGGACCCTGTGAGTCATCACTGAAGGCCAAGTAACAGGAGTGAACAGCTGGAAGTTACCACTGCTTCCATCTAAAAAGTAACTACTTCTTGGTATGCTGGGGTCTTCCACGCCTTTGATTTGCAAACTCTAGCTCCTTATAGTTGTGCCCCTTGAATTGCTTGGCCTTGAGGAGAAAACATAAATCCCAATAATTTTTTTTGCAGGTTTTGATACTCCGAGTTTAGATTGCTTTCTGAATAGACTCTCAGCTCCTCACTCACCGCCGTTTTATATTTCCTCTTTTCTTTCTCTGTTTTGCCCATAGCAAAAAAAACCCCTCTGTGTTCCCACATGTCACCACCCTTCTTAAATGTACTTTCACTTGGTAGCTCTGGATTTGAAGGGTTTTTTTCTGCCTCAGAGCTTTTGTACTGCCTCAGATTGAGCTGCTCTCTGTGTGATTCAGACTAAGCCTTTTTCCTCCAGGACTGGAAACAAAGAGAATTCAAACTGTTTCCTCAGCTGTGGTAGGTTCATGGAGAGGGACTATATTTAGTTCCCTAAATACGGGCCTGCTTTTGGGATCACAAAATGAAGGAGATCCAGGCTGGTCTTGCCTGCAGAGTAGGAATAAGAGAAGTTCCAGAAGGATCCAGTGTTTCTACAACTGCTTCGTTTGATCCCAAGAGCAGCCTGTCTTCCGTGGATTTCAGTCTCCTGAGCCCTCCTTATCCCTGCTGTGACTCCTGACTTCCCAGGGGTGGTGTGAGGATGGACTGAAGTCAGTAGTTACTTCAGCCAGTGACCCTTGTTTCTTTCTTCCAGCCTCACTGCCAAGAAGGAGACCGTTGATGGTGTTCTCCAGCACTGGCTGTTCCTCTGGTGTTGGCTGCCTGTGGCCAGGAGGAAAATAGGGCACTTGACAACGATACTGTTGGTGCTTAAGGGCAACCAGCGGCTTACAGAGTCCACAGAGAAATGCAGACTGAGGAGCACTTCCAGGCACACCTTGAAAGTAAACTGTCCTCCACCTTGGAGCACTGGAGATCCCTGACTGCAGGTCAGTTCTGTGCTGGGAATTTATCAGGTGTCAAGAACCTAAGGAGACTCTTCCAGCCCAAGCATTTAAAAAGGTGCTTGTTTTCCACCACTGGTAATTAAAATGCTGCACTGCCCTGACTAACAACCAAAGGAGAACATCCAGTCACAGCAACTGGCACCTGAAGTGTCCAAGAGCAGTTCAGAGCTGCCGGAGCTGCCGTTTGCCACCTGCAGAAGCTTCTGCTCATGTTGGAACTGTGACACTGGGAGGGATATAGAAAGAGAACCTGCCAGGAGCTGTAGTTCCCTCAGCCCAGCTGTCAGACACAGGCCTGCATTTGCTTTTTTTTTGTCTGATTTGTGCCTTTTGATACTTTTACTTCTTTAATTTCAAGAGCCTTTTTCTGTTCCCTCATAGCTGGGGACGTGGGAAGTTGTACGGCTGAGATTGAACCGCTGTGGTGTTAGTTTGGAGCAGCGTTCCTGCGTTCTTTGAGCAGAATGGGTGAGACCAGAGTGCTGAGAGAGCATTCATGCTTCCACAGCCTCATTTTCCCACCTGCCAAAATCCTCTTTTGGGCATTATACTGGGAGTAGAAGCATCTCTTCTGCCCCAGGAGCCCTCCAGGCTCACCAGTAGGCACTCTTAATTGGCAGCACAGGAGAATTCCCGATGTTCTTCCAGCAAGGCAGATAGAATAAAAAATAGGAAGCCCCTTCACCAGCTTCCCTTCTAGCTTTGTTTGACTCTGAATCTCTCAGGTTTTTTTCTGAACCACTTTTTGGATCTGGAATGGGCTGTCAATGGTCATGGCTGTGGCTGCTCTCCAAAGTCCTCCTAAGAAAGCAAATAGAAAATCTCTGATTCATTCTTTGCCTGGGCTTTGTTTCAGCACGTCCGCTGAACGTCTGCTGAAACTTCACCTCTTTGTGCGGAGACCACGGCAGGACTTGAGCCTCGGCTCCAGCTCTGGGTGAGGTTCCTCAAGGTGTGGTGAGCTAATCTGACAGCTTCCTGCTGCCAGGAGGGCCAGGACCACACAGGGAAAGGGAAGCAGGAGCCAGACCTCTCTCTTTCTGTCTCCCCGGCTCTGAAACCAGCTCAGCTCTGTGTGGGACTGCAGCCTAAACCGATGGCTCACGTCTGACTTAACGCCGCTCTAAAGTCATTTCCTGGTGATAAGTGAAGGCAAACGGAGCCATGATTTGAGTGGCTGTTGTGGTTTCTAGTTTTCATTCACCGTGAAGGCTTGTCATCAAGATTAACTTCTGAAAGAGTGAGATCTTTTAGACTGCAATAGCCTCTGTCTTTTTATATATTTAAAAAAAAAAGTAGTATAAGGAGATTGGATGAAGTTGTGGAGTCAGAGAAAGAAAATGACTTGGTGCAAAGGGCTGAATTGTGCATAATGATGACACGTCCAGAGTTAAGTCTGTCCACCCAGAAATGCCTGCAATAAATGCAATAAAATAAGTCTTGCCCAGAGGTCAAAGGGAGACTTTTGCTCTAAAGTCATAGCTAATATTATTGGAAACTTTATCACTGCACTTGATGCTTCATAAGAAAATTTCTTTATTCCCTCCCCCAACTCGTCGTGTAAGAAGCGTGTCTGCCTTGCTTCCTCATGCTCCTTTCCCTGTTTCTTTTCCACTTCCCTATCTCAGGTGTTCTCTCTCTTCTCCATTTTCTATCCACTTTTCAGCCCAGTGCGTGGTCACTTTGGACAACAACGTGATGGAAAGGGACTCGGCTCTCTCCTGTCTCCGGGGCCAGAGCCCACGGCCGCTGTCCGAGGCTGCGGGGAGCCTCGGGCAGCCACCACGTCGCTTACCTTTGGTTTGTAAGTAGAAGATCACCAACATCTAAATGGGGAAGAAGGAGCACAGGGCCGTGGGGTTGGTCAGACCTACTGGAAGTTCTGATTCAAAAACATATATGCCAAATAAATCATGGAGGTCAAGTCCTGCTTGCATCCCCGAATCGCTAGGGTTGGAAGAGACCTTTAAGATCGTCAAGTCCAACCATTCTCCAACTCTCCCGGGGCCATATCCTTGAGCTCCGGATCTAGATGGCTTTAAAATACGTCCAGGGATGGCGATTCCACCACCTCCCTGGGCAGCATGTGCCAGTTGATGATAAACCTTTTTGGTAGAGAAGCTTTTCCTCATGTCCAACTTTAAACCTTCCCTGGCCTGACTTGAGGCCGGTTCCTCTTGTCCTGTCCCTTGTTCCTTGGGAGCAGAGCCCGACCTGCCCCTGGCTCCAACCTCCTGTCAGGGAGTTGTGGAGAGCCAGAAGGTCTCTGCTGAGCCTCCCTTTCTTCAGACTAAACAATCCTCTTATTAAATAATGTAACATGGGAAATATTTGACTATTCTGGGGAAGGTGGGATAGGCTTGGCTATTTTTGGCCCCCAGTTGTAGTGTTTGTCCTGGAAATGTTCAAGACCAGGTCGGATGGGGCCTTGAGCAACCTGCTCTGGTGGGAGGTGTCCCTGCCCATGGCAGGGCAGTTGGAACTATGTGATCTTGAAGGTCCCTTCCAACCTAAACCTTTCTCTAATTCTGTGATATGATTCTATGTTTTCCTTCTAGATCAGGAGGAATCAAAACACCATCTCCTATTTTTCTGCGGTGTTAATGAGGTCACGTAATTAGCGCATTCGCCGCTCTGGGCTCCCTCGGCGCTACCAGGCTATCATCCCAATGGCACACGGAGCATCTGCGATTCATCCCTATGGAATGCAAAGGCTCCAGGGGGGTTGCCTATGCAGGATTTGTCCGCTGGGCCAGCTGGAGCTGCCACAACCCAACTCCTGGGCGGGTTGACGGCGCAGAGCTAACCGTAGCCGTGTGGTTTAGAATCCGAGAAAATTCACCGGTAGGTAATTCCCTGGCGCAGTTAGAGCAGGAAGGAGAGCCAATGTCTTTGCCACGGCCAGTTCACACCGTGCTTTTAGGCGCTGGCACGGTGCAGTCTGTGGGTTCGATGGGTTCAGGGTCCCGGCGACCCGGCTGCGCATCGGTGTGAAGCTTGACGTTTGCCCAATGGCTAATGTTCCTTGTCTGCCTAAAATTCCCTGATAAAACACTCCACGTGTCTTCCAGCTGACCTTAAAGGGTGCAGGATTTAGCTCTAGAGTTTCAGAAATTACTAAATTCCCATAAACCCACTTTTTCAAAAAACCAAAAGCTCCGCTATCCACACAAAAGATGCAACAACCCGTCGTCCGTTGTCACCAGTTCTAGAATCACGGAAACTAAAAATGCATTTATAAAAATATCTAATTTGGGTTTTTTTCCAGTTTGGTTCTTTATTTTTATTTCTAGCTGGACACTTGAAAAAAATGCTCTTCTTTCCAAGTGTCAGCTATAAAACTACCAGCTGTCTTCTCCTGGAGTGATTTCGTTGTTATTGCTGGCTGCCAAATTCGCTTTTTCTTTGAAGTGTGCTTTGAACTTTTACATCTTCAAGTGGGGATCCCAGCCAATGGAGATCCATACTTAGCAAAAATAAATTTCATGGAGCTGTGCTTCTCCGAAAGAGACGGTTCCAGGTGGATCCTCAGTCAGCTCCTTCAAACTCTGGAGCTCAACTTCAAAAGGTTTCTGTTTAATAGCAGGTTAGGTGAACACCTATTGGGAATAATTGTGGACTGAGCTGTTGTCTCTGAAATCCTTGAAGGTTTATTTGCCACCCATTGAATGACCCTCCCGTTGGGAAAGAGGAGGTAAAGTCAAAGCTTTTCCAGATTTCTTCCAGCCCCAAATGCTGAAATTTTGTGATTCTCTGAAATAACGAGTTTCATTGCCTTGATAAAAAGGAATTAACAACTTGGAGAGCTTTTAATTACAAAGGGTCAAGCATTGAGAAAACAGTGAGGTTCTACCCACTGAAAATTCTGATTCCTTTAGTACTAAGTTGATACGTCTACAAATGTTGGACAGGAGAATTTGAGATACAAGAATAAGGATTTTTTTACAGAGATGAAACACCCCAGGGGAGGGCTTAGATCCCTGTTTATGTTTTATCCTCCAGTGCATTTGTGTAATGCCGAATTGCTCTAACGCCGTATGGAATTCTTTCCACAGATATCATCCATACGTTTCACAATCTTGGCATCACAGGCTTATCCCCGTGAGTATCGTGTTTGTTTACTAACATGGACTGATCTCCAAGGATAAATTTTAAACATCAGTGGGATATTTTAGCTGCACTGTTTGGTGCCATTTTTGCTGCTTTATTTATTTCCCCCTATTTTCGATAGCCTCTGTTGGTAGCTGATTTTGAGAAGAATGAATTTTTTGGCAAGCGTGGCCCCAAAGAAAGGTTCCTTCTCGCTCTTCACGATGCTGCGCTGGCTGCTTCGGATGAGCGTCAAAAGCCAGATGATGGGCTAGAACCTACTGCAGAAGAGTCTGCTGAAGAACCACCAGCTGAGCAGCAGCAGGTAGATTATTTAGCTCGTTGTTAAATTACCCTGTCATTGACTTAAACCTTGTCACGTGGCTGAGGAAATAGGGCAGAGCAGACGCCCTTTTGAATTCTCCCATTTTTCACAGGAACTTGCCTTTGTGCGATGGATCCACAATCCAATTTTTCTTTGAGTCCTGTCCTCCTGTCTGGGGAAAGGCATCTCTGTGTGCGGGCTGGGAGGGCACCCGGCTGGGTTTTGCAGTTTTGTTGCATTTTCAATTGTCTCCGTTTCTCCAGCAGAGCAAAAGCTCCACAGGTTTTATTTCCAGAGGCTACTTCGAGTTCCTGAAGAGCTGAAGTTGGTGCACGTGCTCTTTTTGTCAGTACTCTGCAAGAATTTTGAAGCTCCCTGGCTGTCTCAGCCACGTTCAAATAGGGCAGACGACTGCAAGTTCCAGGAAAAGCCCTTGTTCTAAGTAGAAGATTCCAGTGATTGCCCCACCGAGGGAAAAAACCCAGCCTTGGCTCATCATCCTGTGCATACTGCCAGGCTGGGGTCCTAGAGCTGAAGGAAGCAAAAATGAAGGCAAAACCCAATCCAAATCTGCAGAAAAACAGGGGTCTTGGGTTCTGCAGCTCACGGAACAACTTGATAAGCCCTCTTCTCTTGGCATTGTCCAGAATAGTCTGTATAAGGATATTGACCTTCTGGACTCTCTTTTTCCTAGGAAAAAAAAACTTAAAAGAACGAAGGTCACAGTGTATATTCACTAACCTCCCTTTCATGGACGTGGTGTTGAGAGCAGCTCCCAAGCAGGAGGTGACTGGCTCTCCAGGAGCCTGCTGCGAGATGGGGCAGGGCTGGGGGTGCAGATGGGACCCAGAGCAGCTCGGTGACCTCAGCTTCTGCAGCCCCTGCTCACGTCCTCAGCAGCTGGGGACTTGGCCCGTCCCCTGCTCCCACGCCAGCGCGGCCTCCTCGCTGCTCCAGCCACATCGCCTTGGCTTGGGAACGGCGCTCGAGCGGCTCGGCCACCCTTGGCTTCCAGGAATGTTTGGGGACATTTCAGGAAAGAAGTTTGCTCTTGAAGAAGGACAAAGCGGTGTTTTTCCGTCGCTGCAAAGCCCTCTGACGACAAACTGCGGCCTGAAGAGCCAATAGCAGAGAGCTGAGGCTCAGCCCAGTGTGAAGCGGAGCCAAGCTCCCTCCAGCGCTGGGATTCTCCACCCCTTCCATCGGATTTCCAGGACCCAGGCTTGGGGGAAGAGAGGGAAGTGTACCAGCAACCCCTGAATTGCAACTGCTGGGGAACTGAAATTTCAGCAGAGAGGAGAAAAATACAGTTAAACAACAGCCCTGGTGATTCTTAACGGCCTTCGATCCTCTTTTTATTCTTTCTGTCCCAGAGTTCTTAAAATAGGCAGCCTTCCCAATGCCTCCGGTAATTCTGTTGTTCTGCACAAAAAGCAACATTCATGTTGCTGCTTTTGAGCATTTTCAAACCTCAGTGCTCCCCGGCGATGTCGAAAGCAGAGAAATTTCGACGTATAAGAGAGTTCCGAGGCTCGTAGCCAAATCTAGCAAATTATTTGGGTTTGTTTTCGGAAATTCTGCAGAAGTTTCAATGTCCTAACTTAGCACTTCTTATATATTTGTTGCTTGCTAGTAAGTAAAATTAATCTGCCATATTTCAACAGATTACACTCTGGCAGCTTCATCGTTTTCCAGATGTATTTAGAATGATGTGAAGCTTCAAAAAAAAGCATTTTATGATTCCTCCTCAACGCTGGGCTGAGGTTGCTATTGGCTGTCACTAACAGAACATCATCTGTCCATTATTGCTCCCTCAGCCCTGTTCTCATCCACCAGAACTAAATCCCAGGAAACAATAAAATATATTTTTTTTTTTTTCATGTTTTTGTAGCGCTGTACGGGATTACTGAAGAATGATTTATTTGCTCTGTGCTGAAGAGCCAGGAAAATTTTCGACTTAGGTGCAGTTAGCACTTGAGAAAAAAAATCAACTCACTTCGTTTTCTGTAGATCAGCCCAAGAGTTTGATGCAGTAACACCAGGACGGAGGTGTGAGCTACAGTTCCACCGAAAACAAAAGGGGTTAACTACCAGCAACACCCATCACAAGGCTTCACCGGGCCCTCGTCCGGAGGATTATCCCCCGGCACAAGTTTCCTGAAGGTGAATTCGTTGTGGCTGGGTGGCCAGCGCCGTGTATTTACCCACCTTTCAGAGCCCGTTTTTAGGGCAAGATTTGGATTTCACCAATGGATCTTCTGTGCTCTGGGTTAACGCGGGAACGGCTCTGACTTTTGCTGCCGGGCATCGTGCGGTTTCTGGCTGGGCAGTAACAGCCAGCTGGTGACTTCTGCTGCTCCTGGCTGCTTAATTTTAGCAATGATATGATGGCCAATAGGAATATTAATATTAAACTCTCTGTCATCTAGTCCAGTGAGTTCTAATATTTTTTTTTTTTCATTTTTTCTATTGAAATCTTGATTGTTTCCAAGCTGACGCTGCGCGTGTCGGCTGCAGCGGGGAAGGATTTTAGTGACCATTCCTGTGCAGAGCTGCTTATTGTAGAGGAAAGCGAGGCCTGGAAGCCTCCTACCTTTTGGACTGAAAGACAGGAAAAACTGAGAGCTCAAACGGTGTTGAGTAATTCCCAAACCACACACGCTTCCCTACATTGTTCGGGACAGTGGCTTCGCGCCAGGCTGCTCTCAGCTCTGTTCAAAACAGGGTAATACAAACCCCGTGAAAAGCACGGCCCTCGCTTCCAGATTCCGCTGGCTCTCCGACGGCAGCCTTGATTTAAGACGGAACGACATTCCCGGCTGTCGGCACCGTCGAAAGTCTCCACTGCAAACGTCGGTTTGTTGGTCGGTTGGGCTTTTTTTTCCTCTCTTTTGGCTTGTTCCGCCAAGTGCTGAATCTTTCCTTCCTACCCCAGCGCTGAGCACCGGGGGACAGCTCAGACGTCAGCGTGTCAGCGCTCGAATGACGAGTATTCGCCTCGCAAAACAAAGCTTTGGCCCGAGGCAACTCCAGAAGATCCTGATCTTTTTCCCTTCCAGCCGCGCGGTGCCGTCGCTCCGCTCCCGCCCGCCGAGGTTCCCGTGTTCAGCCAAGCCCAAAGGCCGGGACGCCGGCTGCGAAGTGACCCAGCACGTCCTTTCTGGCCAAGGACTCCACCTCTAGCTCTAAAAAGCCGCAGAAGTCAAAGAGTTCAAAGGCCTGTCCGTAATCACGGGTTCGGAGGCAGCTCGACGCTCTCACCCGACCTACTTGCGACAACCACCATCGGGTTGCGCGCCCAGCAGCTTTTTCACGCCCTCCCCGGCTGCTGGGATGTTCCCCACGCTGGACAAACCCCAGCAGCAATTCTTCCGCATGGAATTCGAGGATACAGATCCCCCAACACGCCCGTTATCACTGCAGATGGTGCAGAGGGTTTTTAACCCCCACCACCCCCTCCAGCCCCATGGTGGCTTTATTCACTTATTAAACCGGTGCTTAAAAACGGCAGCAGAAGACCCAAAGCAGCTGAGGAAGCCGAGGACTCGCGCAGAGCGTGGCAAGAGCAGCCGCCGGAGCCACGCGTCGCGCTGCGCAGGGAGCCGGGAGGAAGGACCAGATAAACCAGTTACGTCCAGGGATAGTTTGGGGTTTGTTTTTTTTCTGCTTTAAAATTTAACGTCAGGCTGGTGGACGAGTTCACCATGAGGCAGGAATGTGCCTTTCTGGCCAAGGCCAAGCTTGGGGTGCGTGAAGAGCGTGGGCAGCAGGTCAAGGGAGGTTCTTCTCTCCTTCTGCGCTGCCCAGTGAGGCCAGCTCCGGAGTGTTGTGTCCAGTGCTGGGCTCCCCAGTTCGAGAGAGACCGGGAACTACTGGAGAGAATCCAGTGGAGGCTACGAAGATGTCGAGGGGACTGGAGAAAAGGAGGCTCGGGGGTCACCTTCTCGCTCTCCGCAACTCCCTGGTTGGAGCCAGGGAGCGTCGGGCTCTGCTCGCAAGGAACAAGCGCCAGGATAAGAGGAACCGGCCTCAAGGAGCCGGTGAATTCCGGGAATGCCGATTTCTAGGAAATGTGGCTGGAGATCGTGCGCTTGGTGAAACCTTAGCACGTGTGATACCTGTCTGTCCTCAGCCCGGGGTCGGACATCTGCATCCCATTCTCCACTCGGAATTTTCTCCTGTTTTTCCAGGCTGGGAGATGGCGACTGGGAGAAGGAGGGATTGGAAAAATAAGGAATTTGGGTTTA
>VWZK01010988.1:75592-101318 GCA_013396935.1 Baryphthengus martii
CCCTCCTCCTCCGGCGGCTGCTCCCGCCGCCGCTTTGTTACCCCCGAGGGGAAGGGGCTGCCGAGCCCCGCGGCGGAGGAACGCGCAGCTCCTCCCGGGCGTTTAGCGCGGGTTTAATTGAAGGCACGGTTGGCGGGGCGGGCAGGGAGCCGGTGCCCCGGGGCGACGTTTTTGGGTTGTTTTTTTTCCCGCCCTGCTCCCCGCCTTTTGGCCGTCACGATCCCTCGGCGTCCCCTCGTCGCGGTTCCCTTGGCGGGCTCGGGGCGTGAGGAGGCTCCGTTCGCTCCCTCTGCCCCGCTTGTCGCCCTTCGTGTCGCAGGCTCCGTCCCTCGGGGGGGGTTGCCGGTGTCCCCTCCTTTCTCCACCCTCCAGAGCTGGCTGTAGGAGCCACCTTCTCGAGTCTCTCTCCCTGCCCGGCTTTTTTTTTTTTAATATTTAAATTGTGCTCTAAGAACGCTCCGATGTGCTGTTTACTTCTTCCTCTAACTTTGATGCTCTGCTGTGGCTTCTTCCCTACCGCAGGAATGTCGCGAGGCTTTATATGTGGTGAACTTTTGGCTGCAGATAGAAAAATTCAAAGGTTTCGAGTAAAGGCTAAACAAAGGCTCCCACCAGGCTACGTTTGGTGCTGCTCGGGGGCTCTTCTCTAGTGGAAGGTGATGTAAATCCTAGAGCCGGTTCTGTGCGTTCAGGAAAACGCTGCTTATTTGTGTGAAATCTCTGGTACCTCAGGAGGTTTGATGCTCGCTGGGGCCTGAGAACCAAAAGTCTATAGTGAGTAAGGCTTTGGGGGGATGAGTTGGAGGAGTTTTGCTGTAGGCCTCGAGTAATGCTTTCTTAGTCACTTCCTCAGACAAATCACAGGGGGGTTAGGACGTTTTCTAATTGTCTCCAGCAAAGATTCAATTCCAATTGGGATTCTGAGGAATGAAGAGCACTAATTAAACGTCTTGAGAGGTGTGCGTTACGTTTCTGCGCTCTGGTATTTTTTTCTAAGGTAGCGTTAGGATCATTTCTCAAGAGCTCTCCTCTTTCTACCCGCTAATTTCTGAATTAATAACTCCTTGTTTTAATCTGTACCTGTTCCTTTCAACTTTTCCTCTTCACCCGCAGACAAACAACACTCATCTTGCCAACAGAGTCTGCAGTTGGAAAGACTCCTTTCTGTAAATTTTGAGGTTGCTGAATGATAACTTTCAGTGCTGAGATACATATATATTATTTTTTTATTATTATTATTTCTTTTTAACCATGTAGCCAGAACAGATTAACTGCCCTGCTGGTGAGCTGTTGATTTCACCACTAACCTTGAGAATACTACTTGTAAAATGCTGGTTTGTTTTCTTAAACTACGCACTTCAACTCGGTGTTCTGGTACTATAGGTACCAAAATGAAAGGAACTTGTATGTATTTTAATGCTTCACATTGTACAATAAAAAGAACCCAGAGCCAGCCTCTAACTTTAGGTGCAGTTCCACGACGTTTCTGCTGTTTAAACACAAAGCTGCTCTAGTTAAATCTTCTAAAAGAAGCTTAACTGGGGTGGTGTGAGACTTTTTCCATAAAATCTAAACTGGAAACCCTATGGAACGTCCTTTTAACTTCTTAACGTTCCGTGGTGATTGGTCAGATCGTACACATGTCATTTTTGTCCGTGTGAAGGGCACTAAAAAGCGTGAAACAACTGCTTTTGAAAGGTTCAGGTTGGTGAGTACCAGGAATTATCTTATTATGGGTAATTCTAAAAATGCAGAGAATGTGCTGAAAGGATTTCAAGCAATTCAAAACACCTTTCCCTTTAGAAATGAACCGCGCCTGTCAGCCCAGTCAGGGTAAAAACAGCACCAAAAACCACTTGGAAAGGTTAAAATAATCAAAGCAGCCTGTGTGTGGTTCAAAACTGGAAAGTTATCACTTTTTTTCGTCATTCAGGAGTTAAAATTGCTGCTATTTAGATTCAGACAAGACCAACCTGAACTGGTTAATTACAGCAAACCCTTGTAAATACTAATTACAGTTCTTTATATAAGATTTTTTTTATTTTAATGGGAAGGTCAACTGAGTTCTTAACTTTCTGCAAATTCAGGATGTTCCTGTTTCTTCCCATCCTTCTCATCTTAAAAGTTGATACCAGTGAAGGAGTGAGTGTGTTTATCCAACATACTCTCCTGCAGAAAGAGAGCAGGCAAAGTTTCTCGGCTCTTTCAGAGGTGAGATACCTGTGTCTTCCTGCTCCAGTAAAACTTCCCCGAATCTCGTGGTCATCTGGAAAAACCATTCAACCGACTGTCCCAAATCTTGACTTAGGGAGCTTCTCCTTGCCCAGCTGATCCCTTTGTGGGGTTGGAACAATGTTGTGCGAGTGCACTTTTTGCCCAGCTCCCATTTCTATGGGAATGGAGGAGAAGGAAGGACGCGGAGAGCGATGGCCGAAGGCCTTGGAGGGGCAAAAAGCCAACCTAGAGATCCTGAGTTCTCACGCTGACCGTCGCTGGGTTGCTTTGAGACCTTGAGTGAAGCATTGATTTCAATTTCCTCTTACTCAGCCTTTTTTTTTTTTTAATCAAAAAGGCAAGGAATTAGTATTAAAACTGCTCTAATCTCAATTATTTTTGAAAAGGAAGGACGAGCTGCTTCTCGGCCTTTTCCTCCGTACGAAGAATACGTCAGAAAATATGTACGTCGGCTCTAGTTGCAAATAAAACCCAGGGAGCTGGGTACGTAGGCTACTGTGATGGGTGTCGCTGCCCAAAGATAGCTTTGAGAGCTCTCTGGGAAATATGTGATGCATTAGTTTTATCATTTCATGAGGTGTGAACATCTCTGGCGCTAAGAGGCTCTCAAAAAAAAAAAAAAAAAATCTGTCTTTAAAATAGGAGCTCGTAGGCTTACGAGCTTTTTTCTTCCCAAAGCTTTACCAGCTTAGGCTGTAAACTCTTCAACTGTCTCTATCTGCTGAGGTGCCTTCAGGTATTTTTGCCCAATTGTCAAAAATGCAGGAGATTTTTTGCAATCCTTTAATCATTGGTGGACAAAGTGCGTGTGGCATAATCTTGCACTGGCCCCTTCGGGGGATCGGGGAGCTGCGCGGCGCTTCCCTGCGAGCAACTCTTGTCCCGTTACTTGTGTGACTTCAAGGTGGGTTGCTGCCAGCAGAATTCCCTTGTTGTGGTGCTCCCTGAGCCGTGCTGGATGGAGATCTCCAAGAACCGAGAGATGGGTGTCCCAAGGGTTGGTTCAGCCTTTCTTCCACCACGAGGTGGCTGCTGTTTGCCGTGCAGGTCTCGCAGCACGGGTTGGATCCACTCAGGAAGCGGTGCAGCCTCCTGGGAAATAAATTTATTTTATTTTATTTTTGAAGGATTCATGTGCTGTTTGGAGGGGAACGGTGCTTTGGGTTATCTCTGGTGTGGGCAGAACGTTTGTGGCGCTGGAGCCTTCTCTGTGTGGTTTCGGTTTTGGTTGAGAGAGGTTCAGTTCCTGTGCTGCATGAGCCGAAGCCTGACATGTGAGGACAGATCTGGCATTTACTTCTGATTGAAAATACAGGCTTGTGTTGGAACTAAAATGCAAATATAGATGTGTTTTACTGGTGGCTCTGGTAATTTGTCGTGATCAGGCACTGGTAACTCTCAGACCACAACTGCCAGTAAAATACTGCGGGTTTTTTCTGTCTGTGTTGTATGTTGCAAACCCTTAGAAGCTCAAACTGTTCTCTTTACTCCAGGAAGAAAAATGACTCTCTAGGTTACTACTGAGATTAAGACCCAGAGTTTACAAACTAGGCCCAAAACCCCATCTAGATTCAAAGCACTTAGAGAAACAGGGAAAGAACTGAACAAACAGCCCTTGATCATTTTGTCTGAAATGGGGGGGGTGAAAAGTATTACCAATTGTGTCTCAAAGCAGAACATTTTATTCCTGTAAATGTGAATAAACACAAAGGTAGCAGCAGCTGTACAGTTACGGTGGCGGGCTTGTACGTGATCTGAAGTCCTTTCTTCTAATTATGTGCACCAATTAATTGATTTAATCCTTTCTTACAGGAGATATTTTGGTTTTTTGCAGGACTTTCAATAGTCCCTCTGGAGAGAGGGCTGTGGCAGAGTTGCTTCCTCTCCCTCTTCCCAAATCCATGCGATATTCAGTGTTTTCAAGAAGCTGGTTTAGTTATCTGTAATTTTCTGGCCAGACTCTTGATGTGCAGTGAGGCCTCACTTTTTTCCTCCTCCTCAATAGAATTGCCATGGAGAGAGACGAGGAAGTTGGTAATTTTTCCATCTTTGCAGTCTGGGGAGCAGGAAGTTCCTGGTAGAGTGATACTTTACGGTTATTGCTCCTCTCCCTTTCCTGCTGTCTTTGAGGAGCCCTGGAATTCTGACAGGTTCTTCCTCAGCTTCCAAACTTTGCCTGGGATTGGGATCTTGAATTGTTTTCCTCACTTATCTTCATAACCAACACCAGGGCTCCGTCTCTCTAAGTATTTTGAACAGAAGTTTAAGGTAGATTTTTTTTTTTTTTTTCCTTCAAATACGGAAGTGATTATCAGACTATGACAGGATACAACTGTAGATCTGCTGGTTTCCATGGAAGCCCTGTGGTTTGGAATAGCTGGAATAGCAGAGGGTTCTTCAAACAGCTCGTTAAGTGCTTGTGTGGGGGAGTGGGTACGAGGAGCGAGAAACTTGATTGCCTCTATTATTTGGGCATTAGTACCGTTCTCATGAGAAATTCATGACTATTTATCTTCGAACTCAACTCCCACAGATCCACTGAAAAGAAGTATGTCTTGGTGCCTCCGAGTGCTGTTCTTTCAAAATTAAATGTTAGACCATCTCCAGGCCTCTTCGGTTCCCGACAAGGGTATTCCGGTAGCTCTGGGATGGCTGCCCTGCAGCACCAAGTGTTGAATCTGCCCTGCTGGCAGAAAATCCTTGCTCTTTAATTCTTGCATTTTGTATTTTTCTGCATAATGACTTGCAAAAATCACAAACTAATGCTGATTATAGACTTGCAAGTCCTCCACAATGATTTGTAATTCCCCCAATTCCCCACAAATCCTTCAAAAATTTCTTGAGCGTGAAGATAAAAGCGTTTGCAAGCAGGGAAGTACTTCTGTCGTTTCCAACTTGAATTTGTACTAAAGTTGTGAGTCTAACAGTATTTATGGGATGTGAGATTTGCCAGCAGATCCGTACGTAAGCGTGTTGGAGACTGGCACCAGAAGCAGTCCCGTGGCTGGATGTGCCTTAACATGAGCCTTGGAATTATAGGCACCCTAAGGAAGAGGAACAAGATGCAGCCTGGCATGTGGATTTCCCTTAGAGGTGTTGTCTTGGGGCACGGGTGTGGACGTGGGAGAGAGGTTTTAAATCTTGGCTTTTCACCATGCCAGATGGAGTTGTGTTTTTCCCCTGTCAAATCATAGAATGGTTTGGGTGGGAAGGGACCTTAAAGATCGAGTCCAACTCCCCTGCCAAGGGCAGGGACACCTCCCACTAGACCAGGTTGTTCAAAGCCCCATCCAGACTGGGCTTGAACACTTGCGGTGATGGAGCGTCCACAACCTCCCTGGGCAACCTGTTCCAGTGTCTCACCACCCTCGGATTCAAGAACTTCTTCCCAATTTCCAATCTAAATCTACCCTCTTTGAGTTTGAAGCCTCTACCCCTCATCTTATTACTCTAAGCCCTTGTAAAAATTCCCTTCCCAGGTTTCTTATAGGCCCCCTTTGGATACTGGAAGGCTGCAAGAAGGTCTCCCCGGAGCCTTCTCTTCTCCAGGCTGCCCAAGCCCAACTCTCCCAGCCTGGCCTCCCAGCAGAGGGTTCCAGCCCTCCCAGCATCGCTGGGGCTCCTCTGGCCCCGCTCCACCAGCTCCCTGTCTCTCCTGGGCTGAGGACTCCTGAGCTGGAGCCAACCCTGCAAGCGGGGTGTCCCCAGAGCCCTGAGAGCAGAGGGGCAGGATCCCCCCCTGGCCCTGCTGCCCACGCTGCTGGGGATGAGCCCAGGGGGCCAGGGGCTGCTGGGCCTTGAGCACCCGGAGCTGGCTCAGCTCCAACTCCTCACCCTCAGCCCCTCCAAGTCCTTCTCCCCAGGGCTCTCGATCCTTTCACCCCCAGCCTGGGCTGGTACTGGGGTTGCCCCAACTCAGGTGCAGGATGTTGCTCTTGGCCTTGTTGAACTTCACGAGGTTGGCCGGAGCCCACCATGAAACCAGGAGTCTTTTAACAGCACAAGATGTGGCTGTGGTGGTTGTACCACCCTTGGCTGGGTGGTTCAGGGGGTTGCTTCCTTCGGCAGGAGTCCTGAGGGTGTGTTGTACCGCTCTTAATCCCTGTCTCCTGCATTATGAGCTGGATTCGTCATTAGTCTTACGCTCCCTGATTTGAATTCTGTTTGGGGATGTTTCCCCGTCTGTAATTTGCGCTCACAAATAAGGAATGACAGTGTTTGTAAAGATTGTGCTGCGGGCGGCTTAAAAATCATTTAGGAAAAGCAATTTGCTACAGACGAGGCGTCATCTCTGCCTCTATCAGGGGATCAGCAAACTGAGGGGAAGAGGAGTAAGGAGGAGGATCTTTTTTTTTGTGTGTGTGTGTGTGTTTTGTTTTGTTAGCACTCGGGGAAGGGTGAGAGGTACGATTTGGATTAACCGTGTGCCTCTTGCCGTGTCGGAAGGTGAGAGGGCTCTGCTCTGGTGGGGGTGATATTCCTGCTGCTTTGGGCACAAGGGAAAACGCTCATTTTCTGTACAGAAGAGAGTTCTGGTGAAGTTATCTTCATGCTCTTCCATAAGACAACCAAACACTTCTCTTTGAGCATTTTATTACTGAGGTGGAGAAGACAATTTCTGAGTTTTGATGGTGATGTTGCCCATGGAGACTTGGCTGCTGGGATGGCTTGACTGGGGATTTACAGAGGCCGGCAGAGAAGCCCCTGTGGGTCCCGTCCCTTGGCACGAAGAACGCTGCTCTGCTCTATGCTCTATTCTGACCAACATGGTGATCACGTTCCATCTTCTCCTCCTCCTCCTGCCACTGGATCTACCTCGGTCCAAATCCCTAAGAACACACCGTGCACCAGCGAGGCTGCATAATTCTTTTTCACCTTATTTTTAATCCCAGTCCAGGGATTCTGTTGGAAACCAGCAGGAGAATATGAAAACTTGGGTTTTTTTTTCCCAAAGTCTTTGAATTATAAGGAATAAAGGAGTGACTGGAATCTTAGTTCCTGCCAGTAACTGTTGCTGTCCCTGGCAGAGGTGGGCAGAGCTGTTGGGTGATATGGTCAGTGAATGTGGAGCAAAATCTTCTCTCCAGTGGAAAATTCTGCCTGTTTTCAGCACCTCTTCTGATACAAAGAGGTTTGGCCACACTAAACTGTTAGAAGGATGTTCAAACCTCAGGGAGCTTTTGAGGTGACGACATTTTAGATACGCCATCGGATGAATCCAATTCTTTAAACCTCTTGCTTGAAAACTGTCGGGGCGGTTTCAGAGCATCTTGCTTCATGGCAGAGAAAATCTCTGATGGTTACTTGTTCTGTTGGTGGTGGTGACTTGTTTCCCCTCTCCTTACATAAACCAGCAGGATAAACAGGCGCAGGAAATGGCTGGTAGTTCTTGTACCTCCTCGAAAAAGACTCGCTTCACCTTTTTAAAAGAAGATTTGACTCCTTCTCCTGGTTTTTGTGCTTACTTTGAAGCATCAAGGCTGAAGTTTTTCTTGTAACTCTGGATGGGGAGGTTTGGAATGACTTCAGAAAACTCTCTTTTAAATTTTTTTTATTTCGTGCCTTTGAACGCCCTGTGCTTGCGCCGGCGTTTCTGTATCAAGCGCCTTCGCCTGTCGGCAATTACCGTCATCCCGGGCTCCATCCCAGCTTTCAATCCAGCGGGATATTGAATAGGCAAATCCAACCGGCTCCGTCGGGGAGATGAAACAAACTGCCCGAATCTCTCATTTCACCAGAAGGACCATTGAACCAGGTAAACATCCAGAGGAGAAGGAGGAGGGAAGAAGAGGAGGAGGAGGAGGAGGCAAATCTCGTTCTGCTCAACCCTTCGCTCGCAGGAGGCTGAGCCGAGAGCGGCCGCAGCCCGGCTGCCAGGCCCGGCACCTGCAATGCAGCGCAGCGCAGTGCAGCTGGCCGCTGGAGGCAAAGCCCTCTCCTCCCTCCCCTTCCTCCAAAGCTCAGCTGCCTCCCTGCAAAACCGACCCCTCTCCCAACCCTCCATGTCCCTCAGCTTCCCAACCACCCCGGCGTCGGGTTTTTAATGGCTCTTTCGAAAACTCTTGGGCTCTCTTCGGGAATATCCGTCTCGATGGGAGGCCGCGCGTCGTGCAGGTAGGTCACTCTCGAGCGTTACTTCCCTTTTTATTTCGGTCGTTTGCCGGTCTTCAGGCGTTCCTGAGAGGATAAGGATTTGGGGAGGGGGGTGGTGTTTGTGTCTCTAGGTGTGGGTTCATCCAAATTCCGTAACCGCTCCGGTGTTTTGCCGCTCCGCGTTATTTTCCTCAAGTGGAATAGTTGCAGAGACCCTGCAAAGCCAGGGAATTGCAGGGATTGATTGGCACCTTGAGAGCGCAAAAGGAAAAGGTGATCAAGGTGTTCTGAAGTAGAGCAGAGGTGGCTACAAAAGAAGTATCTTAGAACACTGATGTTTTTTTTATTTTATTTTTTTAGTGTGTAAACTATCAACCGTTTTTCATCGGCTCCTTATCGATGTTATCTGTGTTTTGCAGTCTTGCTGACAGCTGTTTCTGCTGTCAGCTTGAAATACCGAGTGGATTTTTTTTTTTTCTGCTGTCTTTAGCAGCCTTTTAGAATCCTGCCTGTGAGAGCGAAGCAGACAGGGGAGGGTGGTGGGTTTGTGTCTCTTTTTTCTTTTTTTCTCTTTGGTGTTAATACCAATTAAGTCTCTTAATCCACATCTGCAGCTGACACGATGATTTTGAGGGAAGAAGGTGGTGGGAGGTAATAACATCTGAATTTTTGCAGGAAGGCAGAGGGATGAGGTGCGTTACGGAGGCGATTTCAGAAAGGAAATAGCACTGTAAAAATGTGTGGGACCTGGACCTGGTTTTGCTGCCACTTTTATTGGTTTGTACTAGATGATAACGTACAGGTGAAAGGTTTTTTGGATCTCCAGCACAGATTGGGATGCAGACTACAGGGTGTGTCGTGGGGCTGTCAGCAGCATTATTCGTCAGCCCCTTCTTTGGAGGGGTGCAGAAAGCTGCTCCGAGAATGGGGTTTATTTAGCGCTTCCAGTAACTTCTTCCTTTGATGCATGAAATGACTATTCTTGTAAAGCACTGGGACTGCAGAATGGCAGGAGGTTTCTCTCTGCCTGACTGGTTCTTAAGATGAATTTTCTTTTGAATCCCTTCTAATCCCCTACGTCTTGTGCGGTGACTAAAGCGAAAATCTTGAAAGCAGCAGTGGGGAGAATGACTCTGTACTAGTTACGCTCTGGGTGTGGCTACTGGCCTTCGATTCTCCTTTCTGTCCAGTTCTGCCTTCTGGGGCTCTTTACCCCGACTACAGGATTTGTTCTGTAGGAACAACCAGTTTCCCCTTCGGCCACTCTGTCCGTCGCCATTTCTTGCCTTTGCTGCCTGCTCGTTATTTGGGGCTAATCTGATTTTATTCGTAGCTCAGCTGCCCGCAAAGGAATGCAGCAGTTTTAAGGTAGCCTTTTGACCTTCAAGAATTCCCCTCCTTCCCCCACGTTCCTCCTTTCTACCTCCAGCTTGCAAAAAGTCTAAATACTAAATATCTTAGGACTGGATCACGCTGCAGGGCTGTTAATAAATGTCTCTTTAGTCCAGTAGCAGTGAACTGGACAGCCCGACAGTCTTGCTTGAAGATTTGAGACCATTAACCTGTGCTGCTCATCTGCCCCTGAATTAAAAAAATCAGGAGCATCTCCAGGCTGAAATAAAGGTCAAGTGGTTTGGTTGTGCCTGGGATAACTTTTGTAGCTCCTCTTTGCTTTAATGAACTTCAATTCCAGATGTAGAGTTCATCAGGATCAGATGGGAGCGTGTGATTATTTTTTAAATATTTTTCTCATTATTTTTTTCTTTATGCTACGTAGGTATTTAAGAAGATTGTAGTTGTAATGTGCAGTAGTGCATTTGCTGCATTAGTAGGTAAACACTAAACCTTCATTCTGCATTAGTAGGTAAACACTAAACCTTCATTCTGCTATATGACTACTCAAAATTGAAATACTAAATTTCTCCCGTGGATTGAGACAAATTAAAGCCACGATACGATGCCCAGGACTCCGGCTGGGTCACAAGCTATAAAAAGCTTCATCTGAAAGCCCACTGACAGAACTGGTGACTGTCTCAACGGTTACTCCTTTGAGCAGAAGGACTTAGGTTTGGGATAGGCTGGTGGAAGGCGTCGCTGGCATCTCCTGCTTCGCTGGGGCAATGGTTCCAACACAAACTTCTGCTCCTTTACCCTGCCAGGGAAGCTCATTGTAAAGAATGTTCTATGCTTGGGCGTCACTGCTGTGAAGAAATTTGTTGGACAACTCCATCTTTTTTTTTAACACTATCTCATACTTCTGAGGAGAGAAAGCTTAGTGGTAATATCCTGCGGTACTTTGCCGTGAAATGGTGCCGCTGCCCATGGGCTCGAGGTGCTGTCTTCATCAGAAACGCTTGCTTTGTACCAAAGGTTATGAAAGATTAAACTTTGTGAACAATTAACCATTCCCTGCCGTATTCTGTGAAGTGAGGAACTTGCCTGTTCCAGTAGCAGCATTTCCCTGGGTGTCTGGCTGGCAGCAGCGAGCTGCCGCGAGCGAGGGGCGAGCGCCTAAACAGCCCCAAAAGGTTCCGGCTCGAACGCCGTTTAAATACCTGAGAGCAACCAGGTGACCTTTGCCATCCTGATCTTCGCAAGCAGGAACTCTGAGTAGCACATTTGGTAAAAAAAACACGCACACAAGTAACGTTGCAGTTTGTGAACGTGGGAGTGAAGAAGAAATAATCCCTCCTCGGGGCCTGGTTTCAGTCCCTCTGCAGTCACGCGCTCGCGGAGGGATTTACGGAATATCTGCGCCGTAGATTCCCACCCCTCCTAGTTCAGGCGACTCTAACAAAGCTTAGGTGAAGAGTTTCTAGTTTAGCTGACTAGAAATGCAGCCTGCTACAAGAGAATGGGGGGATTGAGGGCAGTATTAGGGATTTTAGAGTTCTAAAGTATTAGGATTGTTACGGGTTCGTTTGATCTTGAAGGTGAAAGGGAGAAAGGGCACAAGTTCTAGAACACTGGTTTGATCTTTTTTTTTCCACAGGAGTGAGAATTCATTGGTGTTAGGCTTTAAAATAATATTCAGCAACATTTGTATCTTCAGATTTTGAATGGGAGAACATCCTGAAATAGAAATTTGCTTCCAAAAAGTCCTTCCCGAATGAAAGGCTGAGAAGGGTTTCCCAGAGGCCGAACTTTGGGTGGCATCACGAAGCTTTTAACTCACTATCTTGTTAAAAATTGTTTCTAGCTACTTTTATACTGGCCTAGGAGTGAAAACATTTAAATGTGAAAATATTTCTTCGGAAGGGTGAATATCGCATCTCCTCCCTTGTCAGCAATCCCTCCCCCCTGGCATCGGAGGGTCCGGTGTGAGACGTGCCGTGTGTTCTCTTCCAGACCCGACACCCAGCACCGGGGCCCTGCTGCTCAGTCTGAGAATGAGCTTCCAGAGCAAGAGGAAGAAATCCTGGGATCAGATGATGATGAACAAGAGGATCCAAATGATTACTGTAAAGGTGAGGGCTTCTGGCTTTTAAGAGGTGGGATTTTCAATGTCATCAGGAAACTCCATCCATTTCCCATCTACGAATGAAAATAGTCTCCCTCTTACTTTAAATATTTTTGCAAGCTACATGATGATAACAACATTTTTGAAGCTCACTTGCAATGGAGAAATTATTCTCCAGGGTTCTCTCTGTTATCAGGCAAGATCTGAGTTGAAGAGCTGGTTTTAATGTGTGTATTTAGAGCTGTTAGCTTTGCTTTCAAAATTCCAAAAGCAAATTCAATTTCTTTCTGATTTTCATCAAGAAAAGGACGCTTTCAGATCCTTCGAATCAGTTTCAAATTCTCCACTGCTTTCTGTTGAAGATCGTCATCTTGGTGTCCGTTCTTCAGATAACTTGGTGTCTGCAAATAGAGTCTGTTTCTCTGAGTAGAAACTAAATAGCAAACAAATGAAAATACCACCTTCAATATCAGCAGTCACAATTTCTCCTCTTCAATCTGGTTCTGCTAATTCCCTTGGCCCTTTGTTTGGCTTTTCACGTCTTTGCTTCCGTCATGGAATCCGCCTGCGGAGTCAGCAGCTGGAGAGATACGAGGGGTACAGGGAGGAGACTTTCCTGTTTTCAGTGGTGATGTTAAACGGCAAAGAGCCTGGCAATCCAGAAAGCAATTGCAAGGGCAGCTCTGTTGGGTCCTTGAGTGCAGAGCATTTTTGTGTTTTTGGGGATAGAGTGTGGAAAAAGCTGGTATTGAGCCGTAAGATTCTGATACGGAACATCAGGAGCTGTGTTTTCCAAAGGTGCCCAGCCTAGCAAACTGCAGGTGCTTTCACTAAAGAAATAATCTTTTGTGGTGCTGTGGTGCCGACCTACATTGAATTAGAACAACTGACTTTTCCTTCTTTTCAGTTCTATTAAAACTTTTCAGTCAATGAGAGGGCTGTTCACAGCTTTTCCTCTAACATTCCATGTACTTGTTTGAGCAAGATCCCAGTAGAGAAACGTTTGCATGTGTTTCTATGATTAAAAACGTAAACAAATCAGTCTCCCTCAAGTTGTGATACTTGTTCCAGGTACCTGCTCTTCAGCACTTGCCTGATCTCTTGATACATCAACTTGTCTCTCTTTCTAGGTGGTTATCACCTTGTGAAAATAGGAGATCTCTTTAATGGGCGCTACCACGTGATTCGGAAGCTGGGATGGGGCCACTTCTCCACTGTGTGGCTGGCTTGGGACATCCAGTAAGTGGTTCTGTTCTAGCTGGCGTTTCTGGCACCAGCGTTGCACGAACGTCATCAGAAAGCATCTTCTGACTTTTGGCTAAAACCACAAAAGACAGCTGTCTGCATCTGAACGCAGATAGTTCTTTCGATATCGGACGCGAATGAGTGTGGGAGGGAGTTCACAGGACAAACCACGTGTGTGGAAAGAGTGCTCGTGTGTGTTCAGCGGCCTCTGATCTGTTTCATCTTATCAAAAATGACTAAACGTGAGTGTTTTATAAAAAGGGCCCCAAAGACAATCTTCACGAGTGCTTAAACCTTGTTTTGCCACCGAGCCTTAAATAAGTGGCGCTCCCATATACAAAAGAATTAGGGTAATCCTGGGGAATAAGTTCTCTGTATGAGCATTAACAGTCTCCAATTTACTTGCCTTGTGTGTGCAGAGGCAGGAGATTTGTGGCCATGAAGGTGGTGAAGAGCGCCGAGCACTACACAGAAACTGCACTGGATGAAATCAAGTTGTTAAAATCGGTGAGTGCCTGAGAGTGGGGTTCAATTTTTTTATTAAAAGTTCATTTTGGAGAGTTCAGGTGCTTGATATTTCTGGATTTCAGCGAGGAGTTTCGATAGAGACCTAATAGGAGTGTGGTAGATCTGAATTCAAAATATTCTTGCCTGGCAATTACTTCAGGACACACAAAATGAATCCTCTTTTTTTCTCTACAGGTCCGCAACAGCGACCCAAATGATCCAAGTAAAGAGAGAGTTGTTCAGCTCTTAGATGACTTCAAGATCTCAGGAGTTAATGGTTCCCGTATCCTTTTGTGGAATAAAGGCAGAGAGCTGCAGAAAGGTGGGAGTTGGTCAGTAGCTGTCACGGCAGGGTGGTGAGCAATACCCGGGGTTCCTCTCCCTGCTTGAGGAAATTTGCTGTGGAATCCTCTGCTTCAGAGCTGCCTGCTCCGCTCGGATCCAGAATGATCATCCAGCCTGATGTAATGAGTCGTGGAGCCAGCACTGCTTAGTCATGATGTGCCATGGGAGGTGAGGTGGCTGCTGCTGGTGCGTGAATCAGGACAGAGTGGCTGAGCGTCCAGGGTACCTCTGGGGTAAGAGCCTGTCTGTCTCAACCCCTCCCCATTTTGCAAGCAGCCTGCTAATAACCCCTGATTTAAATGAATTTCAATGTTATGATCAGTAATTAAAACCAGCGAACACATGCAGTCTGTAACTTGAAAATAAGGTTCATTTCTAGTTCTGGAAGCATCTTACCTCACACTTTATCAGCATAGTGAGGACATTTAAAGTATATTGCTTTGAAAATCGCCTGCAGTTCTGTGAGCAGCCTTCTAATGATTTGTGGCAAGCCCTAATAATGCACCCTTCAAATTTGGAAGTTGGCCCCTTGCGCGTGTTCCTCCTTTGCCACACCTTGTAGTTTACTTCAGGGAGAATTTCTAGGCTGCTTGAGAGAATGGAGCTCTAAGTTAGAGATGTTCTAACACCTTTGGAAAGCAGTAGCCACAAAATATATTTCCACTATTAACTTTATTCTGGTGCCTAGCGCTGAGGAAACGTTGACTTGATCTTGTGTTTCTTTCATTCTTGTGGAACACGAACATGCTTTCTGCCACTGTAGGAGAAAAGCAGCCTAATAAACTTCTAGAAGTTTGGCTTCCAAAGTAAATACAGTGACTAGGTCACTAGAGTGACTGTAGCTGTTGAGATCTTCTAGACAAAACCCAGGTAATGTAAATACTGTCGCAGTCCAGGCTTGTGAAAAGTTCTTTTTGGTGGTAAAGAGGCAGAGGAGGGCGGAGAAAGTAACTTAATTGTTCTGAAGATGACTTCTGAAATGGAAATGTTATTGTCTTTTCAGGTAATGCTGGTACAGAGAGATCTGGCATCGTTTTGCCTGGGGTAAGAGCCTCAGATGTTCCAAAATACACACAGTTGGCTTGAAGGTGTCTCAGTACTAACAGGAAACACTGACACACACTTGCTGGTGCAACTGGCTCCCCCTCAAAGCAGGAGATTGAGACTGCTGCATGAGGACCCTTGGCCTAACCAGCTC
This sequence comes from Baryphthengus martii, assembly GCA_013396935.1. Classification (NCBI taxonomy): domain Eukaryota; kingdom Metazoa; phylum Chordata; class Aves; order Coraciiformes; family Momotidae; genus Baryphthengus; species Baryphthengus martii. The sequence goes on from VWZK01010988.1 coordinate 90,676, forward strand.
CATCCCTCTGGATTTGGGGATCAGATAACGTGTAGAGTAGGATGGTGCCGTTGGAAGGCAGCTTCCCAAAGTTGTGTCAGAAGGATGAGGGTTCTTTTGATATCGAGCGCTTAACTGGTGTGGATTTCTTCTGGTCCTCAGTCCTGGGAGTTCAGGGCTCCTTGGGTCAGGATGTCTGTCTTTTTCCTTGACGGAGTTCCAGATATCTGTATGGTGTTTGAAGTTCTAGGACATCATCTCCTGAAGTGGATCATCAAGTCAAACTATCAGGGGCTTCCACTCCCTTGTGTCAAAAAGATCATCAAACAGGTAAGTTCCAGTTCTGTCTGCACCGTTCCCTTTGACCTGTTTCATTGATCTGTCTCAGATCCAAGAAGACAAGCTAAAAATCAGTGATGTATCCCCTTGTGCAACAAAATCATCCTTGGGTTAACATTTCCTTTCTCTCCTGCAAAAACCTTCTGATACAAACCATGATGGGAGGCTGGCTGTGCTTGTAACCTCCTCTTACCCTCCTAAGTTACTCCTCATAAGTGCAAGTTTGTACTTACTGTCTGAGTTAAAAAAAACCCCAGTGCTTAAGGATGGGAAGAGCAAGAGAAACCTGTTCTTCCTACTGGATGGTTGCCTAAGAAGAGACATCTTTCTACATGTGGAGGGGAGGAGGAGAGCGTGAGTTGTAAGGATGTTAAGATTAGGTTTTCAACTGGTAAATTATGAGGGTAAAGAGACAATCTTTGAAATCCATAGCTAAAATCTGGATGTGGATCTCAGGTCTTCTGGAGCTGAGTAGTAACCGCTGATCACACTGCCTCTAATCTGGAGCATTCTCAAACAGGTTCATCGGTCACCCTGGGCAATTTTTGCATTTTTGTTTTTTTCTTCACTCTCAATTTGCTCATTCTTTGCTTCTTCTAATGATTGAGTTCTTTCTTTCCTGTCTGCAGGTTCTTCAGGGTCTGGATTACTTGCACACCAAGTGTCGAATCATTCACACAGACATCAAACCGGAGAACATTCTCCTGTGCGTTAACGACCAGTATATCCGCCGGCTGGCTGCGGAAGCGACAGAGTGGCAGAGATCTGGGGCTCCCCCACCATCTGGCTCTGCAGGTGTGCTTTTTTTTATTTTTTCACACTGCTAAAGTGATTTCCAAAAGTCTGAAAATCTTGTAGCAGAAGCAGCTTCCTTGAGGTGCTAACATCCTGAAAAATCTGAGAGCAAATTTTTCTCTTGTTCCATAGAATCCTAGAATGTTTGGGGTTGGAAGGGACCTCTAGAGATCCATCGAGTCCAACCCCCTTGCCAGAGCAGGATCACCCAGGGCAGGCCACACAGGAACAGATCCAGAGGGGGTTGGAAAGTCTCCAGAGCAGGAGACTCCACCACCTCTCTGGGCAGCCTGTTCCAGGCTCCGTCACCCTCCCAGCAAAGAAGTTTCTCCTCCTGTTGAGGTGGAACTTCCTATGTTCTAGCTTAAAGCCATTATTTCTTGTTCTGTTGCTGGGCACCAGTGAAAAGAGATTGTCTCCTTCCTCTGCACCCCCACCCCTCAGATATTTATAGCCTTTAATACGATCTCCTCTCAGCCATCTCCTTTCAAGGCTAAACAGCCCCAGTTCACTCAGTCTCTCTTCACAGGAGAGATGTTCCAGTCCCTTCATCATCCTCGTAGCCTCCATTGGACTCTCTCCAGTAGGTTCCATGTTCCTCTTGAGAACATCCCCCTGTACCAGGGTGTAGTTTTCAAGAACTGGTGCAGTGTGCGCCGGAGGCTCTGTCAGTTGTAATCTTGCAACGCCAACGTTTAGCTGAGCCCATCATGGCACAGCTTAACTTAGGGAAGCTCCCTTAATTTGACTATTTTAATATTTTAGTTTGCATTTTCTTCTCAGCAAGTTGCATAATCCGTGGAGTAAATGAAGCTGCATGGCAGGAAGTTTAAGTCTTTCCTATCAGTCAAGCAAGTCTACTCCCTGGAATTTTGATGATGCATTTACTCATTTAATGTTTTTCTCTTCTCGTTCTTGCTGCGATCGTGTCAAGAAACGAACCTTGAAAATAACCTTGTAAATTTATCAGCAAATGTTGTTGCTGAACCGTAGAGGAAAAAAGCTCACCTAAAGATAAGAATGCAGCTGCAGTTTTGGAATCTAAACGTACTAATTTGCTGATCTTCCTTTCCCTTTCAGTGAGCACCGCACCCCAGCCAAAACCAGTAAGTGTCGTAGCTTTTGTGCGTAAGTATCCACCTACTTATAGTATCTACGGCGTTGCTTTGTAACGCAGTCAGCATTAAGGACGAGCCACCTTGTAGCAGAAGGAAATGTGACTGGGATTTGTTGTAGGCATTGGGTTTGGTGGTGTCTTGGAGATAAAAGTGCTGGTGGCTCATCACCAGAAGGAGTAGTCCCCTTGGTCTCAGGGCCTGTTTCTCAGATCAGGACAGAAATGCGCTGATGAGCCAGAGACAGCTGTGCCAAATACTTCAATATCTGCTTTTTATTGAGAAGAACTGTCTTTGGAGTTTTCATCCCAGACAGCTTCCTCAGCTCTAAAATAAATTAAGACTTGACGCATCTTAGATTTATTGAAATATGAAATGCTATGTCTAATTTCTCCCCTTGCTTCTGTGTAGGCTGACAAAATGTCAAAGAATAAGAAAAAGAAGTTGAAAAAGAAGCAGAAACGACAAGCTGAGTTGTTAGAGAAGCGAATGCAAGAGATAGAGGAAATGGAGAAGGAAGCAAGCCCTGGACAGGCACAACCTGAAGAGGAGGAAGAAGCTCCTAGCCCACCAGAGGAAAATGTCAGCAAAAAGACAGGTATGGACCTAAAGTGTTGAAGCAGCTCAGTGTTGTGCCAGTGTGAGTGGAAGGAGAAGTAGAGTGAGCACCTTTAGGAGAGGTGACCATTAGGAGAAGTGACCAGTGTTGCTCCCAGGGAGGTAGTTCTACCCATCTAAAGCGTCTCTAAAATTTCCTGTTACAAATGGAATGAATGGCTGATTGTGTTACATTTTGAGAACTACCCACTTCTGAGGGCTCCCTTGAACAACTTCAGCTGTTACTCCATTTAGACATATTTTGCTATCTTCTCTTCTACTTTTCCAGCTGAAGCCGTCCAAGACCAGTCCGTTCTGATGGAAAGCAGCGTGGAAAAACGTGTGACAGAAATAAACTGCAATGGAGTGATACAAATGACGGACTTCCCAGACTCCAGCAACCAAGGGTCCGTGCGACTCGAGGATGACCTTCACAATGCCAATGACTGTGGCGACCACCCTCACGCGCAGAAGAAGGAGAACTTCCGTAGCTGTAACTACGGTCAGCGTAACGGCGACATGGAGAACAGGCCTCAAGAAGCGATGTCGGACTCGTTCGTGCCCTTAGCTTCCGAAGATTCCATGGTGTGTCAGCCCACATCCAACGAAGAGAGATCCTTCAGCGAGCAGGAAATTAACCATTTGCAGGAGAGCATCCGGACGGAGATACCTTCAGAGGATGAGAATGAGAATAACGGCCCGTCAGACAACAAAGGTAGAAGAGGAACCCTGTGAGAAAGGGGCTCCTTTCTCCTTGGTGTAGGAGAGTTGTTACAACTCTTCATCAGTGTTGATAGAAACTGCTGTCTTGTAGGTGATCAAAACCACCCACTTGAACCTCTTCCTGCCAAGAGTAACGAACCTGACAGCCCTGCTGTTTGTAGCTTCCAGTTGTAGTTGTACCTTCACTCTGACTGAATGTGGAAGTATTCCCGCTTCCTGAGGGTAGTGGAACAATGGAACAGGTTGCCCAGGGAGGTAGTTGAGTCCCCAACCCTGAACATACTCAAGGTCAGACTCTACAAGACTGAGCAACCTGCTCTAGTTGCAGTTGTCCCTGCTCCCTGCAGGGGGGTTGGACCAGATGAGCTTTAGAGGTCCCTTCCAACCCAAACCAGCCTGTGATTCTCAAAAGCACCTTGATGTGGGGTTTGTGGTATTGGGAACGTTCCCTCCTCTGTTTTGGGTGTTGCCTCTGTGATTTTTTTTTTATTTTTTTTTTCATGAATTGGTAGAAAACTACAGGTTGCCTTAAGTGATGGGATAAGTGCTGCTTAACATGGAGCACAGTTCTTAACATGGAGCACTGGAAGCTCCTCTCAGTTACTCAAGTAAATGTTTTCCCAAAACTGGAAGTTCAGCCAAAACTTAGACAGCATAGGGGAAAAAAAACCCACTTTATGCTTTTGTTTAAATACAATTTGATTCAGAGGGGAAAAAACGAAGTCTTGTAGGTTTAGGAGAACCTTAAGGCACACAGTGTTGTACAGCAGTTAAAAACACACACAAGGAATGTGTTTAGAAAGCTTGAATCAGTAAAACCATCCTTTTTTTTGACATCTTCAAGTCAAGGTCAGGTGAAAAAGGAGAGAGAAAAAGGAAAAGGAGAGAGAAACCAACACTTGTGCTTCATTTAAAAAACAGTTGTGTGGCATTTTCTCTGCCGACCGCGCTGAGGAGTTCCAGGGATGAAAAGCAGCAAGTGAAATTGAAACATTTGAAAACTTATTATGCATTTAGGGGACTGCCCTGGATAGATATTTAGGTGTAGTTTGCTTTTTTCCCAGCTCTCTCCTGAATTGCTTTGGAACTAAAGCTGGATGTAATTCAGTGACTTAATAGTTTTGCTCCTCGCTGTGTCCTTGAGGTTTTCCCAGTATGTGCCATAGCTCTGGTAACTGGCTGTGTTGCAAAGGTGAGTGATGAGTAGGTCAAAAAGATGCTATTATAAGTAGACTCTCCTTTTTTTTTAAAGATCTTGGGAAACTTCAGGGCAGAGAGGCTTGTTTTGTGTCTGGCAGTGCCCTTATTTACATCTAGACAGGCTTTTTAAACAGACTTTTTAAGGCTGTGCAGAGAGTGCTGGGAAAGAGTCACTCTTGCATGGGCTGAATTATCCTTCTGCTTTGTAACACCAGTCAGGTTTTACTGGAGGTGGTTCTGCTCATCACTGTCCAGACTGATGTTGATTTTTCATTCCTAGGCTTCAAGGAAGGAAAAGGTCTGATCCAGAAGGGAAAAAAACCCCTCGCTGGGTAATGAGGGTTGTAGGATTTAGGTGACAGATGGTGACACTGTCCATGTAGCTTTAATCAGCTGTTGTATGTCTTGCCTCTAGGAAAATCAGCTGCTGGGAATTTCCTTCTTAATCCTCTTGAGCCCAAGAATGCAGATAAGCTCAAAGTGAAGATAGCTGACCTAGGAAATGCCTGCTGGGTGGTAAGTTTACAGTCTCCTCACGCTGTTTAAACCTGCTAATTCATTCACAGTATGCCAGGATGGAAAAGAATCTGTAAAATAGATTCTTAGTCCTGCTTCTGAAAGTTTGAAACTATGTTGAGGGAGGGGAAAAGAGTGAGAAGCAGACACACTGAAGCAACGGTGCTCTAACGTGGGAGGTCAGCCTGTGCTCTGGGTGCCTCATGGGTCGGTAGATTCCTGTGAACAGGCTCTAGTGTCACATATAATGTATAGAAATCTGTGCATGTGAAACTTCTGGGGGAGTCTGTAGCTCTCCTGGAACCTGAAAGCTGCAAACAATTCTTCTGATGTGTTAGTTCTGCAGTTTATCAGTTTGTCAGACCCTTCCAGTGGATTCACGAACACATGAAAGAGGCTCATAAATACTTTTATCCTTTGATGGCTGCCCTGCTTTTAAACAGTTGATGTTTCAAAAGGCAGAAATGTCTCTTTTACTTGGCTTTTTAAATGGCAAAACACTTTAGATCTTATGGGAGAGTCTCAAGCTCAGAACTGGCTCGCAGTCAGTGGTGCTTATCTGTGCTATGGTCGCTGAATCGTGGCCTGTCCTGCTCGTCCTCATCAGCTTGGAGAGGCTGCAGCTCCTGAACCAGTCTTCCCTTATTTTATTTTAGTGATTTGCTTTCCTTGGAATTCCTGGGGTGGTTTACTTGAGGAGTCTCTCATGTAGAGCATTTAAACAGCATTTGTAGGATTCTCAGGAAATACTTCATAAGGATTTACAGTTCAGAAGAAGTATGATGGGAATGGCCTTCCAGGTCAGTGGTTCTCCTCTTTTACACAGTCCTTACCCAGTCAGTAAAACATTTCTCTTGTTTAGCACAAGCACTTCACTGAAGACATCCAGACGAGGCAGTACCGCTCCTTGGAGGTGTTGATAGGATCGGGGTATAACACCCCTGCCGACATCTGGAGCACGGCCTGTATGGTGAGTGGGGACAGCTCCAGGGGATTAGAAACTGTGTCTGCAGAGCAGCTGACGGACATTCTGTGTGCTCTGCACCCTGGACTGACAAAAACAAAAAACAACCAACCTTGCATGTGTTCAGCCATCTTCCAGACTTGCTGAATAATACCACGTTTCCATAGCAAAGCTGTTGGGTTTATTTATTTGTTTAGCTTCCCTTTTGAAAGTTCATTTTATTGTACAGCACCAACTGATTTCACATAGAACTGTGCTTTTGACATCATGCTTTGGGGAAAACCAAGACAGCTGTGAAATTGCAAAGACCAAAATCTTTATATCGAGAGCGTTTTTGCCACGATGTCTTCGGTATAAATTCATTTTTTTTAATGATAGGCGTCCACTGCACGTGTGGAATCATTTCTAGTCTGGGTAATGCTTGAGACAAGGCTGATGTGGTTCCTCTAAAAGCTGACAAATGTAGAATATGATGATTAGAAAAAAAAAAATCATCAGTCTAGTCAAGTTACTGCGTGTGCCTCTGCGGTGTCTCCGTTCTGTATTTTCTCCAAATCAAAGCTTTGGGTTTGGTTTTTAAGCTTGAAAAACAATAAGCGATGAAGTCATTTTTTGCTGTCTTGGAAAACAAGCTTGTGATTTTTTGAGGAATGTAGGAAACCAGAATGTGGTAGGATCACGTTGTCTCTGCAGAACGTGCAGCCAGGGTTCTGCAGCGGTTACTCTAGTGCCTAATTCAAGAGTTAAGACTACAACAGGCCGTAAAGAAAACGAAGAGAACAGAAGGTCAGAGGTGCTGTTTGGAGTAAGAGTGAAAACGTAACCGGGAAAGGTCCCTTCCAACCCAACCCGTTCCACGAACGTGTCACACAACTTGGAGTTGAAACAAATAAAAACATTTATCTCATTTATAACGTGGGTTTTGTATCTTCAGAAATGAGCTGTTTGAAAAATGTCTTTGGAATATCTGAGATGAGAAGGGAGGAGAGAATATTTGTAAAAAAAAAATCCAAAGTTTGGATGTGACATCATTTAGCAAAATGCTGTTGAGGCAGAAGAGAGGCTGAGGGTGTGAAATGCCTTCATTTTGTACCATTTCTCACAAGCATGATCCAGAGTTCATCGTAGGTATGCCCAGGATGTGGTTTTTTTTTTTTAATGCATTCATTAAACAGTGGTAGAAGAATGGCACGCCGTAGGAAGGCGATGGAACGTTCGGGTTCTACAGGTTGTTTTTCCCACCACTTGGCTTCTGGCCCGCAGAGGGATGCAGAATCGACCTGCAGCCCATCTGACAACGTGTGAAGTGTGTTAAAGTGGTGTAACCTGCTCCTTTCTCGTTGTTTAGGCCTTTGAGTTGGCAACAGGAGACTATCTGTTTGAGCCTCATTCTGGGGAGGATTACTCACGGGATGAAGGTGCGTTTTCTACATTTTTTAAATTGTTTTTTTTGTGAAAATACTTGTGAAATGCAGTGCATTGCTGATTCTGAAGCAGCATCCAAAGGCTCCTTGCAAAACACTCCCTGACAGGAGGTTGGAGTCGGGGCGGGGCGGGCTCTGCTCCCAAGGAAGAAGCAACAGGACAAGAGGAATCAACCCCAAGTTGCCCCAGGGGAGGTTTAGGTTGGAGCTGAGGAACAATTTCCTCCCCACCAGGGTTGTCCAGGCCTGTCCCAGGCTGCCCAGGGCAGGGCTGGAGTCCCCCTGATCCCTGGAGGGGTTTCCAAGGCGTGGAGCTGTGGTGCTGAGGGACAGGGGTCAGTGGTGCCCTCGCAGGGATGGGGGAACAGTTGGACTCTGTGATCTTGAAGGGTCTTTTCCAACCAAAACAATTCTGTGATTCTAAAAAGATTGTTTGCCTAAATCAGTGGTATTTGGGAACAATTGTGCTCAAGCCCCTGTAGTAAACCCCCTGTGCAGTAAAGTCTGTGTTCTCTTTTGATGTTTTCCATTCTTCCTACCACTGGATTCTCAAACTGTTCATGCCTCAAATGGCCTTTGCTATTTTCCCCCCTTGGCTTTGTCCTTGTTCAGTGTAACGTGATTTCAGGTGAATCTCTGAAGTAATTCTTAAAGGGGGATAATGTCTTTGTCCTTGGATCCCAGAGAAGGAAACTGGGGCTGTCTTCTGTGGATGTGCCTCATTGTCTTGTCTTTTCCAAAAATGCAGATCACATTGCATTGATCATAGAACTTCTGGGGAAAATACCTCGCAAGCTCATATTGGCTGGAAAATATTCCAAGGAGTTTTTCACCAAAAAAGGTAAAAGGAAACAAAGCGAATGTCACTTACCTGCTCATCTCCTGCCCCAAATAGACACCAATGCCTTCCTGGAAATACCAATTAGCAAGAGATGCCAGCAAAGATGCCTCTTCAAGTCTTTCCTTTGTTTTATAAAAGGCTTTTTCAGTAAAACCACAGCTAAATATAAGACATTCTTGTCTAACCGCTCAAAGTATCCTACGTTCTAGGACTTGACATCTCAGGGTAGATCAAATGCAGCGGGTAGAAAAACAGTACTTCTTGATTTGGCTTTACTGAGCTGATCTTTGTCAAGTGAAGAGGTGTCGACTCACCTTTGAAGTCTTCTCTAGACACCTTGGTTCCATTTCCAGCCTGCCAGTCACATCGACAGAGCCCGAGCCACGTTGCTCGGGACACATGATACCGTTACCACAAAGCCCTGAGTACCCCAGAAACAAGTTGAGTCTCAAGAAGTTTTTGACCTAGTTTAATACTTGTTTTTAATAAAACAAACCCTTTTTTTTGTTAGTGTATCGCTTCCTCAAACACTGGGCTGTTGACTTTGGAATCCATGCAGCGGTGTTTGAGGAAGTGATACACTAACAAAAAAAGGGGTTTGTTTTATTAAAAAGAAGTATTAATCTGTCCTGTCAACTGGTATAATTGGTGACTTAATCAAGCTAAACAATATTTGCTGATATTGGATCAGAAGTAGGAGGGGGAAGAAGAGCTCTTCAGGGAAGTACATTTCTAGAACAGTCTTCAGAAACAAATAGAAAAGGGGGTTTAGTGTAACTTATTCCTTTCTTCAGCACGTTGTACCGTTTTATATTCTGTGGCCCATGGTTTGGGATGACTTCTGGGTTTGGCTCTTGATCTCTTTGGCTTGTTTTCTCCAACTGCTCTGCTCCCACGCCTGACACCTCGTCTGCCTTTGCTTTGCAGGTGATCTGAAGCACATCACCAAACTGAAGCCTTGGGGCCTTTTTGAAGTCTTGGTGGAAAAATACGAGTGGTCCCAAGATGATGCCGCTGCCTTCACAGACTTTTTATTACCTATGTTGGAGCTGATCCCGGAGAAACGAGCTACGGCAGCAGAGTGTCTCAGGCACCCCTGGCTTAACTCCTAGAGGCTTCAACCCAAGGCTGCAGCACTACACTCTGGTTTACAGCATAGCGTACGCGCTCCCAGCTGCCCCTTCCCAGATCCGTTGGGGTTTTGTTATTTTATTTTTTTTTTTCCCCTCCCCCTTTTGTTCATTTCCAGTGTGAAGTTCTTCCTTCGAAGCTTCCAAGGTTTTAGATAAATCTAACCTGTTCTGCTGAGTTTGCTTGTGTGACTCACTGGGGACTCTCCTCGGCCGATGGGCATCGTCGGTGGTTTGCCTTGACCGGGCTTCACCAAAGACTAATCGACTAGATGCCGCCGTTTATCCTGAGTCTCCTCGCTGTTCCGCGCCGCCTCTTGCCGGTGGGAGCTCGCCTGGGCTCAGGGAGCGCTCCCGTAGCTTAATTTCAACTCCTTTCTTCACGAGGAGAATGTAAAGATCCAAACGCCTCCTTGTCTCGCTTGACTCGGGAGCCCGTTTCCCGCTGTCCGTCCGGTAGCTGGCGGTGGGGTGAGAAGGAGCAGATGGCACCGAGGTGATGCGAGTTCCTTGTCGAGCAAAGACCTCCAGATCCTCCGTCGTTTTCTGGATGTCTACTGTATTCTCTGCTTTCCGGTTCCCATCACTCTTGTTTAGTTCTAGCTGCTTCAAATCTTTCAAAAAGAGCTCTTTAAAACCTAGATTTTTTAGCATCCTCGATTTCTTGCTCCCGAGTGCCCTGCCCTTTCCTTTTCCCTGTGCCCAGATAGTCAGAATAGTTCCTGAACTCAGCGACATTTTCTACTTCAATGCTTGCGCCTGTCGGTAAAAGGTGACAAGCAAAAGCTGGGGCTGACTCCGCACAATCTCCGGCGTACGGATGGGTGCGCCCTTCGGCTGCCTTGTTGCAGGCAATTCTTCGAGCATTTTAGTCAGCTGTTAAGTTGGGGGGGGTTTGTGTTTTATCCCTTACCAGCACTTTTTTGCCTTGCTTGAGGCAGTTGCTGTATCTGTGGGAGGCTTTCACTGATGCAGGCTACTCTGGCTCTTCATTTTCAACCATTTACCTTCCCCCCCCCC
>VWZK01010988.1:121479-162113 GCA_013396935.1 Baryphthengus martii
GGGGTCACGGCGTGGGGTCCGCGGCCCCAGCGCGGAGCTGCGGGTCTCGGGTGGGATCCCAACGTGGGGCTGGGGGGGGTCCCTGCGTGGGACTGGGCAGGGTCTGCGTGGGCCCAGGGGTCTGAGATCCACGGCGTGGGTCTCGATGTGGACCCTTGTATGGGGTTGGGGTGCTCTGCGTGGAACTGCGGGTCTCGGGTGCCCTGCGTGGGGCCCAGCGTGGGGCTGGAGGGGTCTGCGTGGGGCTGGGAGTCTGAGGTGCCCAGTGGAGGTCCCGGCGTGGGGCTCTGTGTGGGGCAGGGAGGGTCCCGGCGTGGGGCTGGGAGTCTGGGGTGCCCTGCGTGGGGCCCTGCTTGGGGCCGACGGTTGCGAGCGTGGGGCTGGAGGCGTCTGTGTGGGGCTGGGGGAGGCTGAGGGATGCCCTGCGTGGGGCTGGGGTGGGAGGGGGTCTGTGGGGTGCAAAAATACCGTAGGTCTGGGTGGGGGGGAGTAGCGTGGGGCTGGGGAAAGGCGGCGTGGGGCTGAGGGACCCTGCGTGGAGCTGTATGGAAGGGTATTGGGGTCCTGCATGGAGTCGTGTGGGGATGGGGATGGTGCCCCCCTCCTCCTCCATCCCAGCTGTGGGGTGAGGGTAGGATGGGGGGGGTCTCCGGGATGGAGACCCCCCCACCCCAGTGCAGAGGATGTGGTGGGGGAGTTGATTTAGAGTCACCCGAGCGTTGCTGGGAACACTGGTCTGGGAACCTGGGATGGAAATGAGGTGACATCAACGGGATGGGGTCCACATCCCACCCTTTGTGCCAGGGGTGGTGCCGGGAGGGGAGATATTTCTCTTTTTTCCCCCTTTCCCTCACAACCCGAGGTCCCTCTGCTCAGCTGTAACGTTCCCTCTGATGCCACCTCCCAAAAATACCCTCCAGGGTGTGGACAGAACTGGAGTTTCACTGGTGCCCGGTGCAAGTGATTGCACAAGGTAAAGGTGAATATTTTTTAATTTTTTTTTTAAAGCTTCTGCTATTTTTTTCCCATCCTCTCTAGCCACAAATTCTCTTTCAAACCTCCTGTTTTTAAAATGTTTTTTAAGAGCTCTCTGGCTCTTGTCACAAAAGAATATTTGCTGCGATGAGTTATAAGAGCTCTCGGGGTACGTCCGTCCTCCATGGGTCCCCGGCCGGTGGCTTCCAGCCGAGGCTCCAATGCTGTTCCTGTCCTGGCTGTGCTGAGCAGACGAGGCCGTGGTGCCGCTGGTGGAAATAAAACCTTGAAAAATGAGAGAAAAAAACCCCAAACCAACCAAAGCAGGAGCTGATATTTTAGGGTTTTGAAGGGAGTTTAAATGGTGTCTCTCCTTAATGAGCTGTTAAACTTTCGAGGTGAATTTGGGACATCGCTGGGACGTCGAACCCAGCGTGGAAACTGGGATTGCAAGTTGAAAAAGAAGCGTTGAAAGTATAAATCCTTCCTTCCTTTAAAGTCCTGTGTCCCTCCTGTGTCCCTCCTGTGTCCCTCCTGTGTCCCTCCTGTGTCCCTCCTGTGTCCCTCCTGTGTCCCTCCTGTGTCCCTCCTGTGTCCCTCCTGCCTCCTTCTCTGCCCCACGGGAGATTGGGGGAGGAAAATCATTCAATCCATCCAGCTGGGGTCTTTGGTGGGACGTTGAGGTTCCTTGTTGGGGACGCTGGTCCTCAGGGAGGTGCTGGGGTCCCTTGTCAGGGATGTTGGAGTCCTTGGTGGGATGCTGGTCCTCTGCTCCGTGATCTGATGGGTGCACTGGAGCTGGGTGGGGTGCTGGTGGACGAAGGGGTGACCGGGAAGATCTCCAGGGGGTTTGAGGTGATGGAGCGAGCAGGGCTTGTGCTGGAGAAGGTGGGTGATGGCGTGGAAAAAAAATAAAAAAGCGGGTTTCTGGGGAATTGGTGGCGAAGTTTCCGTGTCTGCTGAACCTCGCCGGGAGGGCCTGCGACACGCAACCTCTCCTGTGGTTTTGAGCTGGGAGGATGGAGTGGGACCGGTGCTGGAGGGGGTCTGGGGGGCGAGGCTGGCACGATGCTGGCTGCTCCGATGCCCATCCTGCCCGGAGCGGAGCTGTAGCTTCCCGAGGCTGGATTTTCCTAGCACATGCTTGAATTCTGTTGAGGTCCTTTCCCAGCACTGTGAGAACATCTCCCCCTGGGCTGAGCCAGCAAATCAGGACGATTCCGGAGTAAAAACCAAACCGTGTCCTTCAGGAACATCACTGCTGTGTAATTAGGCGGGTTTTAATCACCTCCTTGCGGCAGGAGAAAGTTGCTGTGAGGCTGGAGGTGCTCAGGGGGGGAAATATTTTCCACGAGTTTGGAGATTAATTCGTTCTCCGTTATTTCTGCTTTTATACTACTTAATATTTTCTTTTCTCAGTTCTTTAAAGTTGTCGCAGCCCCTTGAGGGAGCTGCGGAGCTCGGACCGATCTCGCGGGCATCGCAGGGAAATAATAAATCACTTGGCAGGTTTGTTTGTTGGGGTTTTTTTTTTTGAATTTATTTTTATTTTATTGCCTTCTGTGGGCATCAAGAAATGGCCACGAGTGCTTAAGGTACCTCTTCTTTGTGTAACTTGCTGGTCGTGGAGGCTTTTTGTGTAATTGGGAATCGTGATTGAAATAAGTTTGTGAGATTTCAAGCAAGTGTCTTGGAAAATGGTGGTAAAATATCTGTTGGCGGTGGAGTGAGGGGGTGAGGAGGGGCTGCTGTCAAATCAGCCTTCATAAAATACTAGAATTAGACAGAATTAGGAAATGAGCCTCGTGGAAAGCATTCCCATGTCAAATATTTTCGGCTTCGTGTTGAATTTCATCCCGTAATTCAAAGCGAGGAGCAAACGGCGTCATCTTTGGGGTGCGAACCACCCTGGTGAGGGACCCCCGTGGGCCGTGGGCTCCGTTCGCGAGGCGCTCCCGGCGTTTCTTCGTCCTCTCCCGGTTTGGCTCAGGAACGCGCTGGGATTTCACAGCCTGCCGGGAATTGCCCGTTAAAGAGTTGATGTTTCTAGACCGTCGGTGCAGATGCGGCTTCAGGAAAGGGTTATTTATTTCTGGGGATCCCCCCTCCAGACCCTTAGGAGTGGGGGTTGAATTTCCACAGCAGGTCACGGCCACCTGGCCGGAGGTGTGTTGGAGAAAGCCCTAAACTCGTTTCAAGCACTGAGCTGCTTTTAGAAATTAAAAAAATATAAAAAAGTGGAAGAAATCCGGGTTTTAGTTGTCAGATTTATTCTGGAGACCAGACGAAATTAGAAGAGGGTTGGCAAACAAGGCGTTTCTTGTTTATTCCCATTTTGTGCGTCTTTTCATTCCCCCCAAGCTGCCTCTCCAAAGGGAATTTGCTCGGCGTTGGGCGTAGCGGGAGGACGCTTTCCTGGGATGCCTTTTCCACTTCACCTTGAACAGCCTAGAGGTGGAATATTTTCCCTGCGGCGTCCCGAAGAGCCCGGCGGGGATCCGATCTCCCGTGGGTTCGGACCGGAGGAGAAGCCCCGATGAGCAGCCTGCTCCTTTTCGATAGCAAAAACCCCGCTTAGAGGGTGCCAGGGAGTGGGTAGTGGGATGTCAAGTACTTTCACACTTTTTAAAGATGGTTTATATAAGCTACTTGGCTACATTATTATATTTTTTAATTTTTTTTTATTTATTTTTTTTTTTCCCCTCCAGTTACATAATCCTAATTTATGAAAGCCTTGGGAAATTGCGTGTTATGTGTCTGGACGTAACGGCCTCTGAGCTTGTCAGGATGCCGTCCTCAACCCCTCTGCCTCCTGAGAAGCTCAGGCAGGTGTGGAACAATTCTTTATACGCTTCTTATTTTGATGATTTTCATTATTATTATTATTATTTATTTATTTTTACCGTCACCCGATGCTGTGTCAGCCCCTCCAGGAGGGGACAGCTGCGGGCTGCTGCCTCTCTCCCTGCAGAGCAGAGGCTTTGCCGCCAGCACCGGCGTTCCTGGTTTTTCCACTCTTTTTTTCGGGATGTGCCGCTTGCGGCAGAGGCTCCTGGTGATTTTTGTGGTGGGAGAGGCTGAAATCTTTGCTGGGGCCAGGGGTGGGGGGTCGTAGAGCGTCGATGGCAGCTCCTCAACAACCCAGGAATGTCTATGGATTTTTGCTTTCCCCAGTTTGTTTGTATTTTGAAATAAAGGAGGGGAAAAAAAATAAAAATATATATACTTTTTTTTTTTTTTTTTCCCCATTAAAGTGGAGGGTGCTGTGCCTCTGGGTCCTCACCCTGGGATGGGCACTCCCAAGAGCATCGAGCCCAGAGGAGCTTTGTCCCTTCGAGTTCTTATTTTGAAGCAACCTGGGGAAAAACCCCACCAAGCAAACACTTTGCTGGTGCCAGATCAGTTTGAATATTCTAGGGGTAGGGGGGAAAAACCCTCCCTGCTGGTCTTCTGCACGTGGCCGGTGTGGGTCTCCTCTTGCTTTCTCCTGAAATATTTATCCTGGCCGGGAGCAGCGAGTCGTCCTGCTCACTTGTTCCTCTCGCTGCGGCTGAAACTCGAGGGCAGCCTCTTATTCAACATATTAGAGGGGAAAAAAAAAAAAAAAATTAGGGAAAGAAAAAACATAGTTATGGTTTGGATCTTAACCGAAAACCACTTCAGAAGCTTCAAAATATTAGCTGGGCAAAATGATGAAGCGAGTGTGACGGGAACACGTAACCGTGGGGTTTAAGTTCCCTTTTCTCCCTTTGTTATTCTCTTAGTTGCTTAAAAACCTTCCGCTGATGCCGCTCTTTTTGGATAGCACCCCTACCTCCTGGCCCTGGGAGGGGGGGGATCGGTGACTGCGTCTCTCTCCTCGGTGTCCCCACGGTGGCCGGGGGGTGCTCGGGGGATAGATGCTCAGAGGGATACTCAGGGGGTAGATGCTGAGGGGATAGATGCTCAGGAGGATACTCAAAGGATGCTCAGGGGGAGATAGGGGGTAGTTGGNGGGGCGGGGATACTCAGGGGGTAGATCCTCAGGGGGATACTTGGGGTAGGTGCTTGGGGGATGCTGGAGGGGTGCTCAGGGGGATACTTGAGGGGTGCTCGAGAGGTGCTCAGGGGGTATATGCTCAGGGGGATGCTCAAGGGATGCTCAGGGGGATGCTCGAGGGATGCTCAGGGGATGCTCAAGGGATCCTCCAGGAGTACTGGGGGGGTGTCAGTGAGTAGAAGGAGCTAACCCAGGAGCAGCGCCCAGCCGTGAATAAAGCAAACCAGGGAGTTCACTTCGGTCCCCCCTCGGGAGTCAGGGTTCACCCTGGAGGATCCTCAGGGTGCTGGGTAATTAAGGCAACTCTCTTGGCATTTTGGTTTGGGATTCTTGATTGATTGATTGATTGATTTTTGTTGTTGTTGGAAGCAAAGTTGCCACGCCTGGCCCGCCGGGACGCGAGCTGCTCGCACAACGCGCACGCTAGGAATTAAATCCATCCGTGTGAGGCTCGCTCGGCTCAGTGAGAATTTAAATTTCGTGGCTTCCCCATTTGTTTTAAGGGAGTTGGGGGGAGAAGCCAAGCGGCTGGGATTTAAAAAATAAAAAAATGGAAAAAAAAAAAAGAAAAAAAAACAGTTGATTTTTAATTCAAGCTTAATTCGAGCGTGAGAAATGGCACTCGGTGTCTTCTGTGTTGGGATGGAGCTGAGGATTATGTGGAGCTGCCTCGCTGGCCTTAAGAAAGTCGTTATTTTCTTAGAAATCCCAATTTTAATTTATTACTGACTCAAACACCCTCTCCTCGGGTCTCTGCTCCACAGGCTGGAGTCGCAGGAGTCTTAAAACCACATCCTCTGGGGAAAATCGCTGCTCTGGTCTTCCCTCTCCTGCTGCACCGGGACAGTTTGCTCGGTAAGTGGGTATTTTATTGGAAAAAAAATAGTGCTGGTGATCGAGGGGGAAGCAAAACCACAGTGGGGTGGTGGAGGGAACCCAGCTTCTCGAGGGGCGATGCTCCCGGGGATTTGGGGGTGATGCTCCCGGGAATTTAGGGTGATGCTCCCGGGGATTTAGGGTGATGCTCCCGGGGATTTGGGGGCGATGCTCCCCAGGATTTGGGGGCGATGCTCTCCAGGATTTGGGACCCCACATCCCCACTCCTGTGCGGTGAGATTCGTTATTTTTGAGCTTGTCCTTTGTGTTTTCAAGAAAGCGCCTCCGGTGTTGCAATCCGGAGCTTTTTGGGCTCTGGTGGGGCTGTGGAAGCGAAAGCGCTCGGTGTTCAGTGGGTCTTCAAAACCAAACCTCAGAGCAGTCGGCTCTTGTTTTTCCATCCTGTTAATTTGCATGCTGACTTTCAGCAACGGTCAATAAAAAAGTTGGACGGAAAGTAGCTTTTGAAAATTTTTTCTTTTTTTTTTTTTTTAAGCCGATGGTAAGATGCTCACCGCTGTTTTTATGGAAAGAGCGAGTCAAAGCATCTTCCCGTGGCCGCGGGGAGCCGAGGAGCTGCCACGGGAGGCTTTGTCCGTGGTCTCTGCCCATGGTGGAGCCCGGTCTGCGGCTTCAAACCACTGTCTCAGTTCTCCCTTCTTCTTAAATCCTGTTTTAGAATAAAGCACTTGTGGTATTTTTATTTTATTCTTGTATTATTCAGGTTTTTTTCTCCTCCTCTTACCAGCTTCCCCACCGTGTCTCTGGGTGGGCGCCTCCCTGGACCTTCAAAGCTTCTCCAGCGATCGCATGGTAACGAGGTGAGACCCCTCGAAACCCTCCTCAGGCTTTTCTCTTCCCCGCCCCTCCTCTCCCTTTCCCCTTCCCGTCAGCCTCCGCCTGGGTTCTGCGACGTGAAGTTTCCATTTGGAGCCGGCGAATTCCGGGAATGCCGATTTCTAGGAAATGTGGCTGGGGATCGTGCACTTGGTGAAACCCTAGCATGTGTGATACCTGTCTGTCCTCAGCCCGGGGTCGGACATCTGCATCCTATTCTCTGCTCGGAATTTTCTCCTGTTTTTCCAGGCTGGGAGACGGCAACTGGGAGAAGGAGGGATTGGAAAAATAAGGAATTTGGGTTTACAGGGTGGGTGCCCGTGCGGCGTGTGCTGGTGCTGGGCACGCACGTCCTCCCGGTGCCGAGTTTTCGGTGTTTGAAAGGTGCGTGGGAAGGGGAAAGGGCGTCGGGATGTGCCTGTTGAGGTTCTCCTGGGAATCCATCACGGTTTAATTACTTGTGGACCGTGTTTGGTTGTGTCAGCACCAGTGTGGCCAGCAGGGCTAGGGCAGGGATTGTCCTCGTGGACCTGGGTTTGTTCAGCCTGGAGCAAAGGAGGCTCAGGGGAGACCTTCTGGCTCTCCACAGCTCCCTGAAATTCAGGAGGTTGGAGCCAGGGGCAGTCTGGCTCTGCTCCCAAGGAGCAAGCACCAGGACAAGAGGAACAGGCTCAAGTTGCCCCAGGGAAGGTTTAGGTTGGAGCTGAAGAACAATTTCCTGCCCTTTGGGGTTGTCCAGGCCTGTGCCAGGCTGCCCAGGGCAGGGCTGGAGTCCCCCTGATCCCTGGAGGGGTTTCCAAGGCCTGGAGCTGTGGTGCTGAGGGACAGGGGTCAGTGGTGCCCTGGCAGGGCTGGGGGAACAGTTGGACTCCAGGATCTTGAAACGTCTTTTCCAAGCCAAATGCTTCTGTGATTTCATATTAATTAACGCTGCAACAGTTGCACTTGAAGGAGACATGGTGTCCAGAGTTTGAAACCTCTGGATTTTAAAGCCTGTTTTTCATACCTCTGAAATTACAGACTAAAGAGCTACTCTGAATTTTCGGATCACCCGTTAGAGCGGCCACTGATGAAAACCAAACAAGTGAGAACCCCCAGACCCTTTCCTTTAGCGGTGAGGAACGACTTCCCCCCTTTTGTGGGCCTCGGGGAGCCTGGGGCTGGAATCTCTAGGTCCCCGTGGCTCCGTGGCAGCCCCGTGCCCAGCCCCGAGCGCCCGGGCGGTGGCTGGAGGTACAGCCCAGACCCCAGCATCGAACTCGGAGCTCGAGCAGGGGCACATTTGGAGGCTTTATAGGCTCCTATAAGGGAATTCTCTTCGGAGTGGGAAGAATCAAACCGGGCAAAACTGCCCCAAACTGGCTTCGTTTACAGGCCCACGACGTTAAGCTCGTGGGTAACGGCAGCGGGCGAGCGGGAGCTGATGGGGTGTCGGAAACACCCAGAGGCTTTTGCCACGGGGTTAATTAATTACTCAATCTCCTCCCCGTATCCGGAGCACACGTGGCAATCCCGGCTCGGACCCTTCGGGCAGCTTGCCCTGCTCTTGCAGTCAGTCCCTGGCTCCTTGGGATTTAAATCTCAGATTTTATTTTTGATTTTATTTTGATTTTTTCTTTTTTTCCCCCCCTACAATTGTTTGTTTCAAATTAATTGGGATTCTGGCCCCCAACCAGCCTCTTCCTGTCGCTCGGAGCTGGAGATAAGCGGGAGCGGCGCGGTCTCTTCTCTAACCTAGTTGGAGCCGTTCTCGCTGGACGGAGGAGCCTCGAGCTCTTTCCTAACGTGGAGCACGTCTCAAGAGCCGGTCCTGTGGGCTCCATCCCTCCCACTGCTGCTGACGCAGAGCGTCTCCCCTCCCGCTCGCCTTGGCCAGCTTCCCTGGATGACTCCACTAATTGCTTACGTCGAAAAATAATGAGAAGGATGCGGGTGATGTATTTTTAGATGTCTCTCGGTGAGATTTAGCAACCGGCGAGTCAGAGCCAGCACCTCCCCGTCCGTCTTTCCGCATCTCAGCGGTGGCTGCTTGGTGGACCTGGGGAAGTTCTGCCGCAGGGAGGTGGCACTCATTTTGCAAGCTGCTCCTCCTTTTTTTTTTTTTTTTTTTGGGCACCTCCTGGTCCTGAATAAATGGGTGATGGACGCTGCGTCCCTGGTGCTGTGCTGGATCTGTGCTGGGAAGTTCTGAGCGTGGTGACTGTGGTGTGATGGGCACCACCACCTCCTTGTTCCTCTCTAGGAGGAAGACTCTGGTGGCTTGGAGACCATCCCAGCACCCAAACCAGACAGTAGTTTGGGTTGAAAGGGACCTTTCAAGCTCCTCTGCTCCAACCCCCCTGCAGGGAGCAGGGACATCTGCAACTAGAGCAGGTTGCTCAGAGCCCCATCCAACCTCCCCTGGGATGGGACCAGGGATGGGGCAGCAACCACCTCTTGGGGCAACCTGGACCAGGCTCTCACCACCCTCAGTGTTAAAAATTTCTTCTGAAGTAACCAATGGCACATTTTCCTGTGTAAATACCCACAAGATGAGGAGCCTCACCACCCAAGCTGCCTTTTTTTGTGTGGGGTGTTTTTTTTTTTTCAGGTGTTTCCCTTGAAACCTGAGAGAGGCGCAAAACTCCCGTTAAATATTACCCCCAAAACTGTGAGAATTGAGCAGTGCAGCGAAGAGTTCCCTTATTTTTCCTATTTATCTTCTTCCATTGCAGGGCTCTTTGTGTCTCGGTGGCTTCCTGTGCCGGGAGGGGTGGCGGGGGGGGCTGGGCTCCAGCTCTTCCCTTCCCCCTTCCTTGGGCGAGAGGTTCTCCTTGGAGCTGAAAACATCCTTTCTTTACTCATTTTGCATCCCTCAAATGAATGGTTTCTCCTGCTGGTTGCCATCAACTTCCACACCGAAGGCTGTGGGGAAGCTGTGCAATTGGAGCCACTTGAATAGATCTGGTTTATGTCTTAAAAATAATAATAATAATAATAATATAATAATAAAAAAAAGCGACCGACCAACCCATCGCTTTCTAATTCTCCCTCCCGTGTCTCCTCGATGACGTGTCGAGCGGCCACGGAGAGAGCCTTACAATCTGGAGGAAATTGTCAGGAAATATGGTTTGGTTTTGTTTTTTTTAAACCATCAGCAATTCTTTTTGTACCAGGCACCGTTGGAAAAAAAGCGTTTGACCAAAAAAAAGTGGCTTTTCTGGTGGCTCGCGCGCTGGTGCTCCAACAACTTGCCCCAAAAACCCCTCGATTTTTCTTAAAGTCTCCCTGTGAATTTTCCCTTTCTTCACCCAAATCGTTGGGATTCTTTCGGTGTTGGGTTTGCTTTTGGTTTCGGAGAAGGTGTTTGTTGTGTATTTCCGTGCAGGGCTGGCCGAGACTTGGAGCCTGTGATGGCTTTTTTGAGGTGTTGTTCGTGGGCAGGAGAAGGTGGGATTCGCCTGGGGTTGAGGTGCTGCTTTCTGAATAATAGACAAAGAGGTAATTCCTTGTGGAAAATGACCTTGAACTCTAGAAAATAACTCCAGAGGCAAGCGCTGGGCTGGGACACGTATTTTTAGCACCTGTACCCAAACGGCGCCCATTTCTACGTGAGCCAGAAGGGACGAGTGTTGGCCCTCAGCCCTTTGCTTCTCACGTTTTCATCTCTCCTGGCTTCACTGCTGCCCTCAGTGTCTCCTGGTGTAGGTGCTTTGGTGCTAATCCTGTGTCAAAATGGATGCTCAGTAGAACATCACCACAGAAAATCCCGGTGGTTTGGGCTGGAGCGTGGCCAGAGAAGGGCAGCAGAGCTGGGGAAGGGTCTGGAGCAGGAGTGTGGGGAGGAGCGGCTGAGGGAGCTGGGCTTGTGCAGCCTGGAGAAAAGGAGGCTCAGGGGAGACCTTCTGGCTCTCCTGAAATTCAGGAGGTTGGAGCCCGGGGGGCAATAGGACAAGAGGAACAGGCCCAAGTTGCCCCAGGGGAGGTTTAGGTTGGAGCTGAGGAACAATTTGTTGCCCTTTGGGGTTGTCCAGGCCTGTGCCAGGCTGCCCAGGGCAGGGCTGGAGTCCCCCTGATCCCTGGAGGGGTTTCCAAGGCCTGGAGCTGTGGTGCTGAGGGACAGGGGTTGGTGGTGCCCTGGCAGGGATGGTACAACGGTTGGACTCGTTGATCTGAAAGGTCTTTTCCAACCAAAACAATTCTCTGATTCTGTGGTTTGGTTGAAGCACCTTGAGGCGACTTTCCACATTTTGCCTGGTGTCAGGAGTTGGCCGCTGGCACGTGCGTTACCTGCTGGTGCTTTTTTGGGTAAAAGTCCTGCTGAGGGAGCCTCCCAGGGGAACTTCGGAGGTCCTCAACTTCCCTAGGTCATGAGGATCCCCATGGCTGCGGTGTCGCACGTCGGGGTTTCCTGCACCCTGTGGTTTGGCAGAGCCTGGGTGGCCCCTGGGAAGGGATTTTCCGCTCTGCACACTTGAGATGTGCTGGAAGCTTCCTGCCCCAGCCCTGCAGCACAGCGAACGGCCTCTTTCTTTAACCCTTTCCTCTTACCCCACCTCCCGTGGTCCTGACAAGGTGTGTGCTTTGTCTCCTCAGGTCCAGGGCTTATGCAAGGAGACCATGACCACTGATGAGGCCACCAAGAGCGAAGGGGAGGTGCAGGCGGCGGCTCTCGCCGAGCGGGGGGAGGACATCACGCCGGCTCGAGACCGAGGGGTCCTGAAGGTGAGCGGGGCTGCCGGGAGGGTCCTGCCTTTCATTCCACATTTTGTGGGGTGTGGTCGCGTCGGTGAGGCCACATCTCCAGCCCTTGGGACCGTGTAGCACTTCCAGGGCTGTAGGACTGATTTGAAAGGCAAAGGAGATGATCAAAGGAGGAGCCCTTCTTGGGGTAAAGCAAAATAAATCAGTGAATATCTCCAGAGCTGGAGGCTCCACCACCTCCCAGGCTGCCCGGAGAGCTGGCGGAGTCTCCGTCTCTGGAGACATTCAAAACCCACATGGACCCATTCTTCTCTAGGCGAACCTGCCTTGGCAGGGGGGTTGGACTCGATGATCTCCTGAGGTCCCTTCCAACCCCTGTCATTC
This sequence comes from Baryphthengus martii, assembly GCA_013396935.1. Classification (NCBI taxonomy): domain Eukaryota; kingdom Metazoa; phylum Chordata; class Aves; order Coraciiformes; family Momotidae; genus Baryphthengus; species Baryphthengus martii. The sequence continues at coordinate 133,274 of VWZK01010988.1, forward strand.
TGTGAGCCTGTGTTTGAGACGGTCGGGCTCGAGCCGCTCGCTGAATTTCGCTGCCGTTGTGGTTCCTACCGGGTGATTAGCTGCGAATCCACGGTTTGCCTGTGACTCAGAGATGTGAGGAAGAGCAGAGGGCTGAGGTCATCCCGTCTGCTCCACAGCCCCTTTTTCATCCGCAGGGCTCTTTCTGGATAGTTCTGCTCCCCGGCGCTCGCTCTTTTCCAGTTGAATAGGACCTTTCCTCTAAGAATAGCATCCTCCCCTGCTCCATCCTCAGCTCGAGAACTGCTTGTTCCAGGCTGTAGCATTCAAAAAAAAAAAAATAAAAAAAAAATGTGTTGACAAGAAGCAAGTAGTGAAATGACACACCCCTGCGAGTGAAGTGCGGACGGACGGACAGACAGACAGAAACTGAGCATAATTGCATTTGCTTCAGGTTTGGAGCCGCTGGGTTTATCCAGCCACCTCCACAAAGCCCTGGAAGGTCTTTACATCCAGCCCTGTCCCCCTCCCACGTCCACGGCTCCGCTTTGGGATTTCTTTGTAGGGACTGGTGGAAAAATCTCTTCTCCCAGGTAACCAGTCTTAGGTCAAGAAGAAATAGGCTTAAGTTGCACCAGGGGAGGTTTAAGTTGGATATTAGGAATTTATTTATTTTTTTTTTTGCTGAGAATGTGATGAGGCCTTGGAACAGGCTGCTCAAAGAGGGGGTGGAATCACCATCCCTGGAGGTGTTCAAAAAAACCGTGTGGATGTGGCTCTGCAGGACATGGTTTAGGGGTCATGAGAATATTTAGTAGATCGTTGGACTTGATCTTGAAGGTCGTTTCTCAACCTTAACGATTCCGTGATTCTACAATGAGGACAAACCGAACGGATTTGCAGACGTGCGTCTATATAACGATGTCCGTCTGTCTGTCTCTATTTCTCTCCCCACGTGCACCCTTAGCTGTCCCATCAGCTCCCTTCTCACGGGCGGTTTCTCTCCCTCAGATCATCAAGCGTCCCGGGAGCGCAGACGAGTTGCCCATGATCGGGGACAAGGTTTACGTCCACTACAAAGGCAAACTGGCCAACGGGAAGAAGTTCGACTCCAGCCGCGATCGGAACGAGCCCTTTATCTTCAGCCTGGGCAAGGGTGAGGTGGTCTGGGTGGGGGGTGCTTAGGGGTGGGATGGTCTTGGGGAGGGTGGGATAATCCCTGGGTGGAATAGAATGATCCTCCAGGGGAATGGGGTGATCTTTGGGAGGGATTGGGATGATCTTCCAGGGGAATGAGATGGTGCTTGGGGAAAACGGGGTGATCCTCCAGGGGGATGGGATGATCCTGGGGAAGGGGGGATAATCCCTGGGTGGAATAGGATGGTCCTTGGTGGGGATTGGGATGATCCTTGCAGGGAATGGGGAGATTCTGAGGAGGGTGGTGTAATACTTGGGTGGAATGGGATGATCCTGCAGGGCAATGGGATGATCCTGGGGAAGGTGAGATGATCTTCCAGGGGAATGGGATGGTCCTTGAGGGGAATGGGGTGATCCTGGGGAGGGTAGGATGATCCCTGGTGGGAATGGGGTGATTTTTCCGGGGGAATGGGATGACCCCTGGGGGCATTGGAATGATCCTTGCGGGGAATGGGGTGATCTTGGGAGGGATGGGTTGATCCTCAGGGGGAATGAGATGATCCTGGGGTAGATGGGACCCTGTTGCAGGACAGGTAGACAGTGTCAGCCCTGCCTTAAGTGACTTCCCAGAATGTTGGGTTGTATTTTTTTTGGGTGCCATCTTCACAGCACCCAGGCTGGTTTGGTGTTTTTTTCCTGGGCTGCCGGTTGCTCCCCCCTGCCTGACATCCACCTCTCTCTCCTAGGTCAGGTCATCAAGGCGTGGGACATCGGGGTGGCTACCATGAAGAAGGGAGAGATCTGCTACTTGCTCTGCAAACCCGAGTACGCCTACGGCTCTGCTGGCAGCGCCCCCAAAATCCCCTCCAACGCCACCCTCTTCTTCGAGGCAAGTACCGGCGGCGAGCCGGCGCGTGGCCTCGCTCGCTCCCTTTCTGCCTTGCCAGCCAGCTCAGAAATGAGGAAAAAAAAAAACAAAAAAACAACCCAACAAACCCCAGCTTGGATTCCTGAAACGTGTCCCTCTGCTCCAGGAACTGCTGCCAGGGTTTTCTCAGAAATGTGTGTCTGAGCTGGGAGGTTGGGACTGCAGCTCCGTCTGGGGAGAGCCCCGGGTGCCAGGGGGTGGAGCGGGCAGATTCCCGCTTGAAAAATGTACTTGGGAGGGAGAAAGCAGCTGGGAAATGCCTCTGGGTGCTGAAAAATGATTAGCGCCGCGGGGCGGGAGGAAAGCCGAGGTTTTTGGCGTGGCGCTGGTGCTGGGCAGGGCTCGTCAGGACAAGGCGGTGGGGCGGGAGGAATGAGTCCTAAAATCTGGCCTAAATTAAAGCTTCGTCTTTCCAAGCCGAGCCGGGACTAAGCCGTGGGTCGGAGCTGGTCCCGTCGGAGAACGGAGGGGGAAAGTCCTGCCCACGCTGGTCTGGGGCGGCTTGGGCGGCGTCTTCCAGCAGCAGCCGTCTTGTTACCCTTAGAGGCTTAATAAACTTATTTTTGCCGTTACTTTGTGTTAGGCTTCAGGTACTGGATGTGTCCCAGTTTCTCATAAATCGGGTGTATTCTGCTGTGGCTTGGAGCTGGCTTTTATGGGCAACTTCTGCTGGTCAGCTGAATGGAGAATGAGCTGGCTTGGCTCTCCAGCCAGAGGATGAACTGCTGCTTTGTGGCTTTTCTGTTTTTCTCTTCTCCTTTTCCCCCCTGCTCCACCTCCCCGAGCTCTGCCCACCTTTTCTTCCCGGTTTGATTTTTTTTTTTGTAGGTCGAGCTGCTTGACTTCAAAGGCGAGGACTTGTTTGAGGATGGAGGGATAATCCGGAGGATCAAGAGGAAGGGAGAAGGTTACTCCAACCCTAACGAAGGCGCCACGGTGGAAAGTGAGTGGTGGTCCCTCCGTGAGGGACCCTGCCCTGGAGCAGCCCCGCTTTCCTCTCTGTAGTGCTGCGTAGGTTGTAGGTGGCCGCGCGTCCCGGTGGGATCTCTAGATGGGATGGGATGGAGAGTGTCTGGGAGAGCTGTGGATTCCTGCCTGCTAAGGATTCTGCTCTGAGCTCTCCCTGGCACAGCCCCGGTGGTGGCTTCGCTGGGAGGGTTGGTTGGGAAGCCCCGAGCTGTGGGAGCAGGGAAGCGATGACGGAGCGACCGCTCGAGCGGAATCCGCGCTGGTCCCGTAGTCGTGGTGGCAAACGCAGCCCTGCCGGCTCTGGAGCTGCTCGGCTCGGGGGAGGATGGAGGGAGCAGATCCCCGTGGGATTTTGGGGCTCTGTCATCTCCTCTTGTGCAGTGACCGAGCTGTTCCAGGATGATGCCGGCTCCCCAAAACCCCATCTCTGCCTGGCCTCAAAAGCATCGGCAGGCAGGACGCCGTCCCTCGATGCCGTCCCTAGATGAGCGTTCTGAGCCCAGACACAGGCTCTCGGCAGCTTCCTTGCCCTCCCTGTTCCAGCTCCAAGGGTAGTTTGGGTGGGTTTTATCACATCTCTTCCAGAGTGGAGTTTTTTGGTTTTTTTTTTTGTTTTTTTTCTCCTCCAGCTGCTGATGGAGGGAAGGAAAATTAATAGCAGGGGTTTGCTGGGGCCGGGGCTCGGCTGATGTGGAGGATGAAGAGCTTGGGTCCATCAGGCTCTCCCTGTTCTGATCATTCTGGAGCAGATGTTTCATGGGGCTGGACAGGGAAGTCAGGCTCTTTTTTTTTTTTTTTTTTTTTCTCTTTTTCCCTTCCCAAGAACCTCTTGGCCACAGACTCACAGAGCTCACTCTGTACAGGAGGCATTTACTTTCTCTTCTCTTTTCAGAGCTCCCGTACACAAAGATTAACTCCCCTTAGTGAGGGAGAAATTGGATCTGAGCTGCAACAGCTCATAAAGCTCCTTGCCTTAAACGGCTGGTGCTTCTAACGAGGTTTTCTTTTAAGGAAAAATGAGGTTTTGACTCAGATTCGACTGCCTGTCTCTCCTGTGGTGAGCATCCGAGCTGGGAACCAGCCGTGAGCTGAGCTCCAAGCCAGCTCTGCTACCCCAAAGATTAAACTCAGAGACCTAAATATAATAGAAATCGTCACAGACTCAGCACTCAGCTTTATTTTGATGAGGTCCGAGCGCTTTACAGCACCGCTGTGCCCGATGAGGAGGGTGAGGAGAGCTGCTCTTTGCAACTCAAGGCTTTCTGGAGCGTGCTGATGTTTTAATGGCTCAGGAGGGAACGGAGGGAGGGATGGGGGACACTCGCCAGGACTCATCTCTCTGAATGGACATGAAGAGCTGAAGTGTGGGGCTCCTGATGTCCCCCAGCTTGTTGTCTCTGCTTTGCCTGTTTCAAATGAATGCATCTGATCGGAGCCAACACCATGAGTGGGAGCGTGTGCGTGGTCAGAGTTGTGGAGGTGGCTGATGCTCTGCCAGGCCGTCCTGTCCCCCTTGAGAGGGGAGCTGATCAGTGCTGAGCAAGAGCTCAAGGGCCCCCGGGGGGCGAGAGGCTGGGGCCAGACTCTGCTCAGGGGTGCCCAACACCAGGACAAGGGGCACTGGGCACCACCCGGAACCCAGGAAGTTCCCTTGAAACGGGAGGAGCAACTTCTTTGTTGGGAGGGGGTTGGAGCCTGGCCCAGGCTGCCCAGAGAGCTTGGGGAGTCTCCTTCTCCGGAGAGATTCCAAAGGCGCCTGGACCCTGCGCTGCTGGGCCCCCTGCTCTGGGTGACCCTGCTGGAGCAGGGGGGTGGCACCGGATGATCCCCAGAGGTCCCTTCCAACCCCCACCAGGCTAGGATCCTGTCACAGCAACCATGGGACTGTCACATCATGACAGCCCACCCTGGGGCAAGGCCATGGCCCAGGGGAGCAGCGCTGGTTCCTCTCCACCGTGTCTTTGAGAGGTAGAAAAAAAACCCACTTCCAGGAGCAAACATCTGCAGGCTGGAGTTTTGAAAGCTTTTTTTTTCTAGGTTGTAAGTTTTACAGACCCTAATTCACAGTTTCACTCCCTAAACCTGGGCTGCAGTCGAAATCTGTCAGTCCAGCTTTTGTTACAACCTTTCCCCCCACTCTTATCCCTCCTCCTTCTCCGTTTTTAATCTGAGTACAAATTGCTGTCAGCACATCAAGTTCGTGTGCCAGCCGCACTCGGTACACTCTGTTCTCAGCTCTTCAAAAACAAAATCGCTGCAGGCACCGAGAGAACAATAAGTCAGAGCTGCAACCGGAGTGATGTTCCTTCGACAGATTTTTTTTTTTCATTTTTTTTTTTTTTTTCCCCTGTAATCCAAGAGCGACTGCAACCAGCTGACCTGCTCCTGGAAACCCGAGCGGAGATTTCCCCCCCTCCCCTCCCCTTTACCCGCCGGATTTTATGCTGCGATTAAAATAGAGCGAAACTCTCCCCGAAGGGGAGGATTCGCAGCATCCTCCCGCGCGTCCCGTTTGAAAGCTGGATGGTTCCCGTCCCTGCCGCATCCTGCTGGGGATGGGGGACTTTTGGGGAGTTTGGGGATGATTATGGGGATTGGGGATTCTGGATCTGTGCTCGCTGGGAGGGTGGTGGCGTGAGGTTGTTGGGTTGCTTTGTGTTTTAGGCTGAATTTTCCACTTTCCTATGCCTAAGAAAACAGGCGGCTGCCCTGGGGATGGGGCTCTGCCTGTGGCCTCAGCTCGTCCATCTCATCCCGGGGACTTTCCGTAGGTCCCGAGGCAGGGAACTGTCCGTGGGCCAGAGCCGGGCAAGTTCCTTTGCCTCGGGCTCCGTGCTTCCTCCACCGCAGCATCTGCTTTGTCCTCACCTCCTGCCACCCAGCATGAGGTGCTCAGCGCTCTGGCGGAGCTCGGGTCGCATCCTGCAGCTCCACGGGGTGCTGGAGGGGCTCTGAGAGCAGCCCCTGGCCCCGAGGCTGGTTTTCTTCCCGAGCATCCCCCCTCTCCCTGCTCCAGCAGCCCTTGCACAAGCGGTTTCGCCTCTTTGCTCTGCAGCGAACAACAGGTACCGCTCATCTCCTTCCAGGCTGCTGAGTCCTTATGCCCAGTTGTGATGCCTACCATGAATTTTTTCCTCTTAAAAGCCTTTTTTTTTCCCCTTGCCCTTTTTTTTTCCTTGCTTTTTTTTTTTTTAACAATGAAACTGCTTACGCTTCATACCTGCCCGCACACGTGTGCCTTGTGCCCTGCGAGCAGAGCCCATAAAACTGTCCCCAAAGCCCGTAACGTCTTCAGGAGAGCGAGTAAATAAAGAATAATCTCGCTGTGGAAACCCAGCCAGGAGTACCAGGTGGCGAACGTGCCAGGTACCCGCTGTCCGCTCCGGCTGCGCTTCTGCCAGCGTCTGGGACTGGAACAGCACGGTTATTGGTTGAAGATTTAAAAAAAAAAAAAAAAGGGAAAAAAAAAGTAAAAATAATAATAATAATAAAAAAATGTTTATCTTGTACTTTGAGTTCTTGGAGGCAGGAGAACATAGCCTTGTTTTCGAGGTAGCAGGCGAGGCGGTATAGAGCTGTATAGGGGATTTGTAATCGCCGTGATAAACTCCGCGTGGCGCCGTGCCAGGAGCAATATCCAGTTCCAGTAAGGCCTGACTCGTGCAGTTGAGTACGAGGGGAACATATTAGTCACGATGTTTATCTGTTGTCTGGTCCTTGGTGAGGCGATTTATTCCTGCCTTGCTTTTCAGCGGCGCTTCCAAGCTCTGCCCCATCTCTCCCTGCTCGCTCGGGTTCCTGGGCTGCTCCCAGCCCTGTGGCTTCTCCCTTTTGGGGCTGGAGGGTTTGCTGGATTTTTATAGAATCGAAGGGTTTGGGTGGGAAGGGACCTCTCAAGCTCCTCTGCTCCAACCCCCCTGCAACATCTGCAGCTAGAGCAGGTTGCTCAGAGCCCCATCCAACCTCCCCTGGGATGGGGCCAGGGATGGGGCAGCGACCACCTCTCGGGGCAACCTGGGCCAGGCTCTCACCACCCTCAGCACCAACAATTCCTTCCTTTTCTCTCATCTAAATCTTTTTCAATTTCAAACCCATCCCCCCTTGTCCTGTCCCAACAGGCCCTGCTCCAAAGTCTGTCCCCATCTTTCTGACAGGCCCCTTGAAGCCCTGAAAGGCCCCCAGAAGGTCTCCCTGGAGCCTTCTCTTCTCCAGGCTGCCCAAGCCCCTCTCCCAGCAGAGGGTTCCAGCCCTCCCAGCATCGCTGGGGCTCCTCTGGCCCCGCTCCAACAGGTCCACGTCCTAAGAAATTTTGGGAGATACGAGATGTTTTCTTTTGGAGCCCACCTTGCTGTGGCGCGGGCGGCTCCGGGTTCCATCCTGCCCTCTCCCCCCGGTGCAGTTCACCTGGAAGGATTCTGCGGCGGCACCAGGTTCGACTGCAAAGACGTGAAGTTCGTGGTGGGCGAAGGGGAGGACCACGACATCCCCATCGGCATCGACAAAGCCCTGGAGAAGATGCAGAGGGGAGAGCACTGCATCCTCTACCTGGGGCCACGGTAAGGAGCGTCCCGCCGGGAGTGCTGGCTAACGGCATCCGAGGTCATTTTAGAACTCGTGGAAGACGCCGATCCTCAAAATTGGACTCTCCAGGAGAGCCTCGGGTTAGTGATGCCCAAAGGGATAACAGGAGAGACCGGTGGTTTGTTGACAGGAATCTCAAGGTGCTTTTAAAAAACCACATAAAAGGGATTTATCCGAGTCCTGGGGCTGAAAGGAAAATGTCTCGCCAGAAATCGCCAGGGCTGGGTCGTTACGCTGGGGAGAAACCTCTAGAAAAAGCTGGATTTGATGCGGCCGCAGAAGAAGATTCCCAGTATATTAAGCATTTTATTTTATCAGATATCTTTGCCTGTGAAGAAAAACATCACCCCGGCCCCAAAACGTTAGAAAAACGAGGGTGAAACCAGAGTTAACGACCTGGATCTGTATTTCTGGCCGGGCGCTGCCAAAAGGAAGATTTTTTTTCTCCCTCCTCCTCCTCTGACGTCTCCTTCCCGCCCTTCCAGGTACGGCTTCGGCGAGGCGGGGAAGCCGAAATTCGGCATCCAGGCCAACGCGGAGCTGGTCTACGAGGTTACACTGAAAAGCTTCGAGAAGGTGAGGGCAGGAGCGCGGGGGGCCCTCCCCGGGGGCCGGGGACACGGGGGCCCTTGGCGGCGTCCGTCCACCCTTTGTCCCTGGCGGGGCTGAAGGGGAGACGTCACCAGGGATCTCGGTGTTCTGAACTTGTTCTTCTCGCTTGCTTTGGTTTATTTCTCTGGCTGGCCTCCAAGGCTGGTCCTTTCAGTTGTTCCTAGCCTGGTTCCTTTTGTACTTGCCTTTTTTTTTTATTACCCTTTGCCCTTTATTTTCCTTATTTTAATTTAGTTTGTCTTTTTTCCTTTATTTTCCCTTTTTTTCTTTTGTTTTTTTCCCTTTCTTTTCCTTTTATTTTTCCTTTTTTCCTTCTCCTCTTCTTTTCTGTCTCCCTTTCGTTCCCTTCCTTTCGTTCCCTTCCTTTCGTTCCCTTCCTTTTCTTCCCTTCCTTTCGTTCCCTTCCTTTCGTTCCCTTCCTTTCGTTCCCTTCCTTTCGTTCCCTTCCTTTCGTTCNCCCTTTTCCATCTCCTTTTTTTCCTTTTTTTTTTTTTTTTTTTTTTTCCCTGGGCTGCACAGATGACAGTTGTCATGCCCAGCCATCTGGCCTGGAAGAGCCCGGCTGCTGTGCCCGAGGCCGGGGGCAGGATGCAGGAGATGCCCCCAGGCTGGGGCAGAAGATGCCCGGGGGCTGGGGCAGGTGCTGCGGTGCCACGTCCCCAACTGAATCTCCTCCCCACCTCATCACCCTGGCCAGGGTGGGAGCGAGATCCACCACATCCCATCTCTCCCCACCCTCCTTTTCCCTTTGGGGGCTTGTTTTTCGTTGGGATTTTCCCACCCCCCGTGGGGTTGTGGTGAACAAACCACTTGGCACAGGGTGAAGTCCGTAAACGTGGCGGGGGGTTCTCTGTTGTAAAGGTCTCCAGGTTGGTACCCCCAGGTGGCTGCTCATCCCCAGCCCTGCCAATTAAAAAAGCTGCTGGATCCACTGTCCGTAATACTGCCCTGACGAGCCCCGGTCGTCGTTAACAAGCGGCCCTGGAAAGCTGCGCGGACCGCCGGTGCGATGGGCTGCCCTGCTCCGCTGGGGTTGAGCCGGACGTTTCTTTGCAGGCCAAGGAGTCATGGGAGATGGACACCAAAGAGAAGCTGGAGCAGGCGGCCATCGTCAAGGAGAAAGGCACGATGTACTTCAAGGTTTGTAAACCTGGGGATGGCGGAGGTGGAGTGAGGGAGCTGGAAAGAAATTGGGGGTGGCCGTTGGATACGTGATGTGGTAGCTGTCAGTGTGAGTGAAGCCGTGTTAGAGAACCACGGAATCATGGGCTGGCTTGGGTGGGAAGGGACCTGTCAAGCTCCTCTGCTCCAACCCTCCTGCAGGGAGCAGGGACATCTGCAACTAGAGCAGGTTGCTCAGAGCCCCATCCAACCTCCCCTGGGATGGGGCCAGGGATGGGGCAGCGACCACCTCTCGGGGCAACCTGGGCCAGGCTCTCACCACCCTCAGTGTCAAAAATCTCTCCTTTCTCTCCAGGCTGCACAAGCCCAACTCTCCCAGCAGAGGGTTCCAGCCCTCCCAGCATCGCTGGGGCTCCTCTGGCCCCGCTCCAACAGGTCCCTGTCTCTCCTGGGATGAGGACTCCAGAGCTGGACCTAGCACTCCCCAAGCAGCAGTGGAGAAGGCGAGTCCTACCCTTCCTCTGCCTTTTCCTCGCTCCCTGAGATACCTTCTCCTTTCCCAGCATTGCCCATGTGCACTCCCGGCGGAGGAGATCGCACCCTTCCCAGGGGTGGGTGTAGCCTGGGCTGATGCCAAGAGGCTTTGCCCTTCCCATGCTGGTGCTCCTGTGCTCTGCACTGAGGAGCCCAAGCTCTGACCTGGCTTTTCACAGGGGCTGTGCACCAGCAGCTCCAACCAGGTCCTGGTGTGTTTGTGGGTGTTCAACGTCCTCCTCCCTTCATTTTCTTCGTTAACACGCTGCGATCGACTCGTCACCTGTTTGCAGGATGTTTCGGGAGCAGAGCGAGCGTTGTCGGTGTGGGTTCCTCTAACCTCTTCTTCTTTGCTCCATCCCAGGAAGGCAAATACCTGCAGGCAGTGATCCAATACGGGAAGATCGTGTCCTGGCTGGAAATGGAGTACGGCTTGTCTGAGACAGAGTCCAAAGCCTCCGACTCCTTCCTCCTGGCTGCCTTCCTCAACCTGGCCATGTGCTACCTGAAGCTGCGAGAGTACACCAAGGCCGTCGAGTGCTGCGATAAGGTAGAGGTGCCCGAGCCCGGGGTTGTTGGAGAATCACAGAATTGTTTGGATTGGAAAAGACCTTTTGGATCATGGAGTCCAACCGTTGCCCCATCCCTGCCAGGGCACCACTGAGCCCTGTCCCTCAGCACCACAGCTCCACACCTTGGAAACCCAATCAGGGGGACTCCAGCCCTGCCCTGGGCAGCCTGGGCCAGGCCTGGACAACCCTTTCCATGGAGAAATTGTTCCTCGGCTCCAACCTAAACCTCCCTTGGGGCAACTTGAGGCTGCTTCCTCTTGTCCTGTCTCTTGTTCCTTGGGAGCAGAGCCCGGCCTCCCTGGCTCCAACCTCCTGAATTTCAGGGAGTTGTGGAGAGCCAGAAGGTGTCCCCCGAGCCTCCTTTTCTCCAGACTAAACTCTTCTATGTTTTCACTGGGAGTTTAGTAGTTTTTGAATTTCTTTTCCTATTAGAAGCAGTTTCCAAGCAGCAATGGGACGGTGACATCCCTTCTGCACCTCAAGGTCTCCATGGGTGCTATAACATCAGAGGCCACAGGAGCAAAAGTGCTTTGGGAGTTTAAAGATCCACCTGGACATGTGCTTAACGGATGGATCCCATGTGGACCAGCAGCCTTAGATCGCTGTTTAGGTCTGCGGGAGCTACAGCCAATCTCCATGTCCTTTGAGGGCTGGGATGGGACTGTGCCAGTCCCTAAAATGGCTGCAACCTTCTCTTGGTCAGGAAAATATGAATTCTTTCATAAAAGGCTTAAATTTAAGCAGTTTGCCTACGGGAGAGAGTAAAGCTGGTTGCTTTATCCAAAAGTAAATCATCTCCAAGAGGCACGTGTGGCTTTTACTAACGGAAAATAACATCACTACTAAAGCAGGGAGAGAAAACCACATTTAATCCATCAGCTCCCTTGTCTCCGAGCTCCCCGTGCTCCTCAGGGCTCAGGGTTAGCATCTAGACCTCGTCTGTGGGTTCATCTCCCACCGACTCTGCCACACTCAGGGGGATTTTGACCAAGAAGTAACTCACCTCACCTCAGTGACCTGCCAACTGCTGGTGGAGACGATCTTTGCTGAGCAAGATGCAAGTGCTTTGGGGACTTGAAGCCACCTTGTCCTAGTTTTTCCAGGTTTAATGAGGCTTTGATTGCAAGGAGGTCTTTGGGGGATCCTCAAGTTGCTAACTGGGACCTTTGTGTTTCCAGGCACTAGGACTGGACCAGGACAACGAGAAGGGCTTGTACCGGCGGGGCGAAGCCAGGTTGTTGATGAATGAGTTTGAGCTGGCAAAATGTGACTTTCAAAAAGTGCTGGAAGTGAATCCGCAGAACAAAGCCGCCAAATCCCAGATCTCCGTCTGCCAGAAGAAAACGAAGGAGCACAACGAACGGGACCGGAGGATCTACGCCAACATGTTCACAAAGTTTGCGGAGAGGGACGCAAAGGTGAGCGGCGCCCGTTTTTGGCCAACCTAGCAGGTCGGGCTGAAGGCTGCTCGGCAGGTTTGGGATGAGATGGGTTAAAACCAATTTAGAGATTGGGCTGAGGATGGAGGGATAGAACCTGCTGCTGTGGGAAGAAGTGGTTTGTTTCTTGGTCTCTCTTACGCAGAGGCTGCTTTATGCAAATGCTCAGTCATCAGTAAAAGTCACAGAATCCCAGCCTCGTGGGGGTTGGAAGGGACCTCTGGGGATCATCTGGAGCCACCTCCCTGCTCCAGCAGGGTCACCCAGAGCAGGGGGCCCAGCAGCGCAGGGTCCAGGTGCCTTTGGAATCTCTCCAGAGAAGGAGACTCCCCAAGCTCTCTGGGCAGCCTGGGCCAGGCTCCAACCCCCTCCCAACAAAGAAGTTGCTCCTTCTGTTCTGGTGGAACCTCCTGGGTTCCAGTTGGTGCCCAGTGCCCCTTGTCCTGGTGCTGGGCACCCCTGAGCAGAGTCTGGCTCCAGCCTCTTGCCCCCCGGGGGCCCTTGAGCTCTTGCTCAGCCTTGCTCAGCTCCCCTCTGGGGCTGCTCTTCTCCAGCTGAACAGCCCCAGGGCTCTCAGCCTTTCCTGGCCACACAGATGCTCCAGGTCCCTCAGCATCTCCATAGTCTCTGCTGGACTCTCTCCAGTAGGTCCCAGTTTCTTCTGAACCCTTTGCACTTGAGCTCCCAAGGGCTGGTAACAGGATTGGCATTTGCACTTAATTTTGCTGTTCCCAGCTAGTGACTGTTGGTGACCTCCTGGTCACCAGTAAAATGAAATGTCATCCCATGTCTGGCAAGGCCAAGGGTATTTTGAGACATGATAGTATGGATTTCCTGAAGCTGGTAAGGCAATAGCCCGCTCCTCTGCTCCAACAGAGAGATCGCTGGCTCGTAACGGGCTCTCATCCAAAATTCCTCCGAACAAAACCCGGTGTGCTGTAACCAGAGAGGACACGGCTTGGCCAGCCGGCTACGCGGGTCACTTGTAGCGTAATCTCTTCTGAACCGGTGCCTGGAGGTTGAGGCTGTGGAATAAGTGCCCGGTGTGGGCCCTGGGGAGCAGCGTGCTGGGGGAACCGGCTCGGGGCAGGGAGTGGAGGCACCCCGGCTGCTGCTGGCTTTGCCCTGCCTTAGTCCTCCTCTCCTGTATCCACCATGGGCTGGGTTAGATCATGGAATCATGGAAGGGTTTGGGTGGGAAGGGACCTTTGAAGCTGCTCTGCTCCAACCCCCCTGCAGGGAGCAGGGACATCTGCAACTGGAGCAAGTTGCTCAGAGCCCCATCCAACCTCCCCTGGGATGGGGCCAGGGATGGGGCAGCGACCACCTCTCAGGGCAACCTGGGCCAGGCTCTCGCCACCCTCAGCACCAACAATTCCTCCCTTCTCTCCAGTCTGAATCTCCCTCTTTCGGTTTATACTCAGGAGGTTGGACTAGATGAGCTTTAAAAGGGTTTCTCCCAGTCCAAACCAGTCCGTGACGCTCCGATTTACTCTTTTGCAGGAAGCAGCCAGCAAAACCGGGGTCGAAAAAGCAGCGGAGAAAGCAGCTTGTGAAAAGGGACCGAAAACTCCCGATGCTGAAGGTGAAGAGGCTGAAGGCCACGTATGATGGAGGAAGAGGGGAAGGGAGACCCTCCTGCCCTCAACCCACGCAGAAAAAGGTTGCTGCCAGACCTCGGGCCTCGCCAGTGTTTTCTTGTAAAGCTTGTTACAGTTTGTGTGATCGTGGAAGCAAAAAGCACCTCGCAACGAAAAATAAAAGAACCCCGTCCCACCGGCCCGGGAGCGGCGGGACGCCGTGGGACCACCACCCGTGGAACAAAAAGCTTCGAAACGGAGAGAAAGCGAGAGGGGAAAAAAAACAAAACAAAACAAAAAATAAATAAAAATTGAAACTCTTGGCTCTCGGGAGGTTTCCGTAGACAGCTCCTCCCGGCTCCCTCGGCCCCGTGTGGGCTGTCAGCGCAGCACCCCAGGTCCTCGAAGTTCAGCTGGGATGCGGGAGCAGCTCGGTGCTGCCTCCGGTTGTATCCGGCCCACGACTGCGCCCTCGGCGCCGCCTGCCCCGGTGCCTCCATCAGGGCGGGGGCTACTGGATCCTGAGGGTGGCTCACGGGGTCCCAGCTCCCTCACCCGTGGGTGCTCGCTGGGTTAGGGAGGAAATTGGTTTTCTTTCCTGGTGGCTTCTCACCTATGGCCGAAGAGGTTGGGATGCTGCGGGGGTGAGGATCAGCATCACCCCCGCTGCAGCCTCTCGTGCAGGGCCCTCACTTGCTTTTAAAGCACCATTTTGAGGGCTGGATTTTATCTTTTGAAGGAGCTGGTTCTAATTTCCTTGGAGAGGAAAAGCCTCCTGTCCAGCTCCGCCGCTCACGGGCGCCCAGTCGCGCGCCCCAGCTCTCAGCTCCCGTCTCCAAAGGGGAGTTTTATTGCTTATTTGGGGGGGTGGGGGAAAAGAGCAGGTTGAGATGTTGTGGTTCAGAAAGCTGCCTCTGTGCTGGTACCGTGGGTTTGCAGCTCATCAGGGAGTAGTTTTCTTGGGGTGAGGGAGGACTCCGGGGTGAATCGTGTCGCGGCACCGGTGCCGCTGTCACTCCCGCCCCCTCCATCCGAAAGGGACATCGGCGCTGCCGTGTGAGAACAGCTTTCTGGTTGTGACTTTTCCTGCCTGTTCGTTGTAATACCCCATTTGGAGCTTGAAAATAAACAACTGAAAGAAAAAAAAAAAAAAAAGGAAAGAAAAAAAAAACCAAAAAGTGCTTTTTCTCTGGCTCCTGCTCAGCAAAGGGGGTGGCCGTGGGGACAACGAGTGCTCTCCTCTGGGTGTTGGGTTACTCCTTTAAGGTCTTTTTCATCCTAAAATGATTCCAGCTCCAGTCGAGGCTGTGTTAAGGAATTAGTGGTGTCCCCAAGGACTGGTGCTGCCCCTTTTTATCAGCACCATCATGCCAGGGGGAGGCAGGGAAGGGCCAGCTCGGGGGCACCTGGCTGGAGGATGCTGCTTGGGGGTCTTGGCTGTTTTTCCAGCTTGGGAGGGGTTAATCCTGGTGTTTTTGGGGCGTATGTTTGGAGGGGGCACCCAATTGGATGGAGGAGGCCTTTGTGCCCCTTGCAGAGAGCCATCCTTGTGGGGTCCGTGGTCTGTCCATCCCTTTTGTACCCCCATCCCCCCAATGTGGGGAGGATAACCCAGATTCGGTCAAAATTTCTCTTCTCTGGTCCATCAGGTGGTACCTGAAGCATCATTCCTGAGACATTCCGGTGTCAGATGGTGGCTACTCATCCAGGTCTCCAGTTTTACAGCACCTCCAGGGGTGGTGTAGCCAGCAAAGCATCCCAGTGGGTGCTGCCTGGGGAGGGTTCTGCGAGACTCGGGGGCTCTGCAAAAAAATTGCCTCTTTTTTTTCCCCCTGTGGACAGAGAAAAAAAGGTCGTTTCAGGGCAGCTGAAACCACTTTTTCCATAGGAAACGACCCTCTACAGCAAAATAAAAAACCACAACCCAAGTCGTTTTGCCTTTTCTGGGCTTTCCCCTTATTTTTAAGCAGATTTTTTGGCTTATTTTGGCTCGGTGCTTTTCTCCCCCTTGGCAGGTGATGAAACGCGGGAAGCCAGGAGGGTTTTGGAGCGAAGGTTTGGAAGCCTTGGTGCTGGTGAGTCCTGGCTGTGCGGTGCTCAAATGCCATCTAGTGGCACTGGGCACGGGGTGGGAAGTGGGGTGGGGAATGAGACAGTGTGGGGGGGAGGTTTTGGGGTGGCTGAGGGGGACCGGGCAAGGCTGGGGGGTCACTGGGGGCACTTGGCTCGTCCGGCTTTGACTGGAGAGCATCTGGTGATGGCCTTGGGTGGGGATTGTTAGCAGAAAAATATTCATTGGTGTTAATAAAGAAGGGGGAGGAGGGGGAGTGGAGATGTGGAGGGTGTGAGACTTGTCACCTGAAGGGACCCAGGGATGTGGGACCAGTGTTGGAGCGGAGCCGCGGCCCGTAGGGAAGCCTTTCCCGGAGCTGGGGATGCTGCTTCCCCTGCCCGGGCTCCCCAGCGCACAGCTCAGGCAAAGCCAGCCCCAAATCCTGCTTTTCTATCACTGAGAAGATATTTTGGGGTGAAAAAAAGGCACATCCAGGGAGAGTAACCCTAAAGGAGGTCAGGCAGCATCCCTCTGCCCATCCCAGGCTGGAACGAGCAGCTCCGCTATGCCGGGGATCCCACCCAGCATGGAGGGGGGCTGTGCACCCCCAAAAGGTTCCCAGGGTCCGAGTGACCCTCCTGTGCCCCACCCTGTGCTCCCACAGGGCCCACTTTTCCCAGGATTGCCTTTTTCCGGGATTGCCTTTTCCTGGGATTGCCTTTTCCTGGGATTATGGCCTTGCCAGCTGCTCTCCCAGCAGCCCCTGAAATCCTATTACTGAGTTTCAGGAGAAATAAAAAGTTAATAATCTCCTCCACCTGCTCTTCCTCCTCCTTCTTCTCCCAGAGAGGCTGACGGAGGTGGCCGGGCCGATGCTGTGAGGCCACTTGGACCGGTTTGCTTGAGCCCATGGATCCAGCCCTGGGCTGGTAGGGACTAAAGTGTCAGGAGTGGGGGGGTCAGTAGCCGGTGCTGGGGGGGGTCAGCGAAGGGAAGGAGGGCAGGGCAGAGCAGGGCAGAGGAGCCATCCTGCCGGACGCTGAGCTGGGAATCATGCCGCTGCAGACCGAGATCCTGCGCGAGGTCTGGGCTGCCGACAGGTCAGTGCCGGTGGGCAGGATGCGACCCGTGGGGTGGGCGATGGGTTGATCACACCTCACATCCCCCCCGCCCCAGGCTCCCACCCCCTCAAGCACCTTTTTCTCCTATTTCTAATTTAATTGTATTTTAATGAGCTGGTTTCTCAGTTTTTCTCGCTCTGGGGGGTCAGTGCGGTGATGCTCGTTGGTTTACGGGAAGGAAAAGTGTTTGTTAGAGGGGGGGGTCCCTAAATTAACCTCGTTGCTGTCACTCCTGGCCAAGGCAGAGCCTGTCCTGGGCTCTTTGTTAGGAAAGGTGTTGTCAGCTGAGCTCAACCCTGTTGAGACAGGGCAAAATGCTTCTGGAAAGTTTGATCTTTCTCCCCACCAAAAAAAAACAACCCAAACCTGGAGCAGTGCTCAGTGGGAGGGTCTCAGCTCCCCCCAGGAGCTGCTGAGGACTTGAGAGCTCTCAACCCTTGGCTTTCTGTGCCCCACAGCCCCAGCGAGGAGCCCGGCACCCCCCTGCACAAGCCCAAACAGGTGAGAAAAAATTCTTCTCCCCCCCCATCCTCGGTGCCACTGTCCCCTGCTGTGGGTTGTCTCCAAGGACTGGGGACATTGGAGACCCCCAAACCCCACACTGAGACCGACTTGGGGCTGAACGGGGCTGTTCCATCGGGGTGATGCAGCCACTGGGGGGGGGCATGAGCTTTTGGGGACCCTCCCTCCAGAACAAGTGGGTACATGAAATCGCACAGCCCCCTCCCACTCCTTTGTGCATCCTCCCAAACCTTCTCTCCACCTGATGAGGTGAGTTCCGTTCCTAATTAGCGCTTTAATTAAGCCTCTGGGTTAAGCCGTGACTCACTTTCCCCAAGCCCTGACCCCAAAGGCCAGACCCCTCCGCATTTCGGCACAACCCTCGGCCGCCGCCCGGCCTTGGAGGGGGCTCGGCAGCGTTTCCATCGACCACCCAATTTAATTATCAGCACCTCATGGAAGGGCTTTGTTAAGTAAGGAAGAAAGTGGCTGTGACCCCCCCACCCCCCCACCCCAGCTGCTTAAGGGATTAAAGGATGTGAAGGAGCTTTTCGGTGTGAGCTGATGGCACGGAAGAAACCAGCTGGTTCCCAGCTCTGCCGTGGGACCCCTCAGCATCCCCCCACCCAAATCCGCAGCACGGGAATCCCGCTGGATCCCCACTTCTTGCAAAACACCGTCACCCACCGCTCTGGGGCACCCGGCAGGGACAAAACCCCTGAGAGAGGGGAAGGTGCTTTGCCGGGTGGCGGGTGCCCTGGTGCAACTGGATTTGCTTAAATCACTTTCTGAGGCCCCTGAGCTGACACCCACTCCCCAAATGTCTCCTGTCTGGAGCCCGGCGCTGCCCCACTTCCCCCGTGTTTGGTAAATCGGGGTTATTTATAGCCCTGGCTAACTAGGATTAGGTGCTGCGCCTAATCCCTCCGCTTCCCCGCTCCCACTGACCTCCATCCCGGCTCCTCGCCTTCCACAGGAACCTTTCACAGGAGCGGATGGAGGTGCGGAGCCTGCCCATCCCCGTGTCCCCTGTCCCACCTCAGGTCTCCTGGGATGCCCGGGGCGGCTCTTGGCAGGGGTCCTTATGGCACAGGGTGGCTTGTCCCTCCGTGCCAGCGTAGTCCATGATGTCGGGGCGGTGCGAGCAACATGTCCCTCATTCCTGGGGGTGGCACGTGGCCGTCTGTCCCAGCGCTGATGTCCTCCCGTCTCTGCTAACAGTCCTTTCTGGTTTTTTCTCCCTCTGCCTTCCCTGGGGGGCTGCCTGACGGTAAGTCATAGAATCGTAGAACAGCTTGAGTTGGAAGGGAGTCGTTTGAAGGCGCGAGTGGCATCCCTGTGCCTGGGTCCCCGTCCCTGGAGCTGGTCCCTATCAAAGTTGGTTTGGGTTTTGTTGTGGTTTAGTTTGGTTTGGTTTGGTTTTTTAACTATTAAACACTTTGAGCGAGATGAACACACCCTCTCCTGCCAAATATCTTTCTCTCTGGAACTACAGCAGAACTGGAGGTAGCTACACTTTCTGGTGGACAGTATTAGGATATCCTCTCCAAAATGCTAACAGAGAGAAACAGATTCTGCTTAGCATGGTGTAGCAAAATCCTCGTGTGGCAGTGACCGAAAACTGCTTCCTTTGCTGTTTTTCTCATCGAGTTTGTTAATCAGATTTAGATGGATTTTCTCACTCTCCGTCTCGGCGTAGTTAAAGAAACGGGCAGTCCTCTTTTATGCTTTTTTTTTGCTGGGGCTGCCTGTTTTTTGCTTCACAGTAAGATCCAAATTTAGTCCTTCCCAATGAGTTTTATCATGTAGAACAGAACTGGGAGGGATTGGTTTGACGGCGCGAGCGGCATCCTCGTGCCAGGGTCCCTGTTCCCGGAGCGGATCCCTACTCCCCACGCGGCTGTACTTCGGAAAGGGAACCGGAGCTGGATGAGCAGGGGTTGCCTTGCAAAGGGAGAAGGGATTTAAGGCTGGCATCGTCTGCACAGCTCTATCCACGGGGGCAGAAGGTGAAGAAAAAGCGGCAGGAGCCTGTGCCGGAGTCCGAGGCCAAGCCCCGGCGGCTCCGGGTGAAGAAACTGGGTGAGGCGGGGGCTGCGGAGGAGCCCCGTGTCGCGGCACAGGGTAAGCACAGAACAGCACCCCCCCACACCCCAAACACAGCTCCCGTGGAACTGGGGGGACACGCTGGTCCCCACCGCAGCCCCCATACTGCGCCCGCGGTGCTCACCTCTTGAAACGCGCAGGGGTGAGGAAGGTGAGGAAGAAGAAGGAGGAGAAGGGGGAGGAGGAGAACGATAAGGATCCCGGCTCCAAACTCCCCAGGGAGCCTCGGAAGAAGAAGGAGAGTCCAACCCCCCGATCCCACGGGGCCAAGGGCTCCAAGAAGCAGCAAGGTGATGGGGGAAGCACCCACCCCTCTGTGGGTACCCACTCGTGGCACCACGTCCCTGTGCACCATGTCCTACCTATGCCATCGATGCTCGGGGTGTCTGCAGGGGCTCTGGCCGTCCCTGGTGGGGGTGGGAGTGGGTGGGGGGTTGGCCAAACCCCAGCTACTCACCCGGGAGAAAAGGGGATGTGGCAAGAGACCCGCCTACCTGGCGTTGGCTGGGGAGTTGGGATTGGAGGAAAGGGGACACGGTCCCTGGGAATGTGACAGTCACCGGTGCCACCAGCTCCCCGGACATCTTTCTGGAGCGAAAAGATGGGATGGGTAAAAAGATGGGGATTGTCCAACACCCCCTCTTCCAAGTCCCCCCCACCCCGGGGCTGCAGCCGCGAGGTGGCGATGTGGCCTCACGCGCTGTGGCTGCCACCGGACGTGTCCGAAGTGTCGCCGGTCCCCGTGGCCACCCATGACCCCAGCACCCTGGCCCTGCTGGGGTGGGTGCCCACACCAGCTGGTGCTGCCAAGGGAGGCTCCCCGCTCGCAAACCCCAATGCAAGAGGCCGTCGTGTGGCTGATGCCACCGTGTCACCTCTGGGCAGAGCCGGCAGAGGACTCGGAGGATGAGGAGGATGAGGAGGAGGAGGAAGAGGAAGTGGAGAATAAAGACCCACCGAAAAAGCTCAAGAAGAAACTGATCAAAGAGTCCCCCTCGGGTGAAAGCCGGGAGAAGAAGCTGAAGCCAAAGGGTGAGTGCCCAGGGAATGGGGACAGCTGGAGCCTGGCTCTGTTGCCACTTACATGTTCTGTCCCCATCGCTGTCCCAGGAGGCTCAGGGGTCTGTGGGGTAGTCACCTGCTCCCTGTGCAATCTCCTCCCAGCTCTTCTTTTCCCACTGTCCTCACCCTGCCACTACCCTGTCCCCTGCCATGACCTGTCCTCGTTCCCCCGTCCGGCCGCTCATCAGCTCATCCATCCCGCCAGGAGACAAAAGCGATCCCGAAAGCAAAGCGAAATCTGCCAAAAGCACCAAGAAGGAGCCGATGTCCATGTTCCAGGTGAACGGGGAGAAGAAGAAAAGCAAGAAGAAAGGTACGGAGCGAGCAGCGGGGGGGCTGGCAGCCAGTCCCACTGCCCCACGGCATCACCCCGAGCCCACAGCACCCGGTGCTGTGTGACAGTGTCCCGTCTGTCCCCTCCCAGCCATCACCGGCAGCGATGAGGAGGATGATTCCGACTCCAGCACCAAACCCATCAGGTCAGAGAAGAAGAAAAGCCCGGCTTCGCTTTTCCAGACGGGTGGGGACCCCCCTAAGGAGAAGAAAAGCAAAAAGAAAGGTGGGAGCCCAGCACTGGGGCTGCGATGGAGGGTGGTGGGTGCTGGAGGGGCTCAGGGGGGTGCAGATGAGCCCGGCTGTGGAGAAGGAGGTGATGGTCAATGGGGTGGGGGTGGGTCTAGGCCAAGCTTGGTTTTGGGGTTTAATGGAGTCAGGCTCCATGCCCCTGCCCATTCCTGCAGCTCCTGCCAAAGCGGCCGACAGCGAGGAGGAGACCCCGGAGACCCCGCAGAAAAACTCCAACAGGAAGGGAAAAGGGAAGAAATCAAAGAAGGTACAAAATAAACCCCTCAGAGCCATGGGGGGGCCCCTTGGGGTGAGTCCAGGGGCTGGAGATTCCACCAGGGAGACCCACCGCAGCAGTGTCCCCAAAGCCACCAGCTGCAGAGCCACAGTCCGAGGCGGGGACTGGAAGCTGGGAAAGGTGAGGAGCATTTGGGAGCTTTGGTTTTGGGGTCACCATCCCCTCTTGTTTTGCAGGTGAAGGACGAGAGGCCCCCATCGCCTGTCATCGAGGTGGACAACCTGGAGGAGTTTGTGCTGCGTCCGGCACCGCAGGCAGTGACCATCAAGTGCCGAGTGACACGGGACAAGAAGGGGATGGACCGGGGGCTTTACCCCACCTATTACCTCCACTTGGATAATGACAAGAAGGTGAGGTGGGATGGGAGTGTGGAGCTCTGCACCCACCCCAGGGAGCACCCTGAGGGTCTAGGGGGGTAGTGGTGGGTCCTAGATGGGGCTGCCCCCTTCCAGCTCCTCCTGGGACATGTCCCATGGTAATGGTACCCAGGATGATGCGTAAACGTCGGCCAGGGAGCCACGTTCCTGCTGAGCTGGGTTCAGCCCCTCCCGCCTGGTGGTTCAGATGTTTTGGGCATTGTCTTCGCTCCTTGACTTGTGCAAGGTCGTGGCAGTGACCTGCGGGGCCAAGCCCCGCGCAGAGAGGACGGTGGGGCGGGGACAGCGGCGGCGGCGGTGGCGATGACAATGCCCCACCCTAACGCGGTCCCGCCGCCCCTCGCAGGTGTTCCTCCTGGCCGGGAGGAAGCGTAAGAAGAGCAAAACCTCCAACTACCTCATCTCCATCGACCCCACTGACCTGTCACGGGGAGGAGAGAACTTCATCGGGAAGCTGAGGTAGGAGTGGAGGTGGCACCCCTTTTTGGTGGCACCCCTTTTTGGTGGCACCCCTTTTTGGTGGCACCCCATTCCCACAGCACCCTGCTCTCGTTCCATGGGTTGGTGGCTGGGTCAGGCAGGAGGCTAAATTCGACATTCCCTGCTGCCGGGTCCGACCCGAGGAGTGTCGGGGGACCGGGAGGGAAAAACAGGCTCGTCTGGTTCTTCCCAGCAGACAGGTCATGGCTAGAAACGGTGCCTGGCGAGCCCGGCAAGTCCCGGCCCGTTGCACCGCCGACAGCTGTGCCGTCATGCTGGGGGGTCCCCACTGCAGCAGCACCCTAAAGCGCCCCGTGTAGGGTGCTCTAAACCCAAGCGGATGGCTAAAGGGTGGGAAGATCGGTGTTGTCTGGGGGCGGCACGAGGTTTTGGCTGTGCCTGGAGCAAGGGGACAGAGAGGGGTCGGAGGGAACGTGGCGGCGCTGGCCGTTGCCATCTCCCATCCTTGGCTGCAGATCCAACCTGATGGGCACCAAGTTCACAGTGTTCGACAACGGCGCGAACCCCGACCGAGCCAACGCCGACTGGTCCAACGTGCGGCAGGAGCTCTCGGCCGTGGTCTATGTAAGCAGCGGTGTGGGGACACCTCTCCCTCACCGGGACCTCCTGGGTCTTTGACCTGCACCCCTTTGCTGGGCTGCTGACTCAGAGGGTTGCAGAGATGTGGGATGAGCTGGATCCATCCCTGAGTCCTCATCAGGTAAGAAGTTGGGTTTAGAGATGGAGTTTCTCTTGCAGGAGACCAACGTTCTAGGCTTCAAAGGCCCCCGGAAGATGACGGTCATCATCCCTGGCATGAACTCCGACAACGAGAGGGTGCCCATCCGGCCCCGAAACGTAAGTCAGGGCCCAGGCTGGGAGAAAATCCTCAGGAGCTGGATTTGCTGGAGTTCGCCTTGGATTTTACCCATTTGGAGGCATGGAAAGGCTTTTAGGTGTCCCTGAAATTCAAGGCACCTCCTTGGGAGGTGGGAGACGTGGTGTCTGTTGTTTTTTCTTGGTGCTGGATCCCATCTCCCAGCTGGGTGCTGCTACAGAGCATNACATGCCCCTGGGAGGTGGGAGACGTGGTGCTGGATCCTATCTCCCAGCTGGGTGCTGCTACAGAGCATCTCCCTGGGCACGTCATGGGGGGGTGGCAGGGCTCTGGGCTGGGGATGTCACCCCAGCTCCGCCCTTTCTCCCCAGGATAACGACGGCCTCCTGATGCGCTGGCAGAACAGAAACATGGACAACGTGATCGAGCTGCACAACAAGGCGCCGGTGTGGAACGACGAGACCCAGTCCTACGTCCTCAACTTCCACGGCCGGGTCACTCACGCCTCCGTCAAAAACTTCCAGATAGTGCACAGCAGCGACCGTAAGCTGGGAAGGGGACCGGGTGGGGTGGGGACAGTGGGGGAGGCAGTGCCATCAGCTGGCCCCAGCACCCTCTTTTATTACCGAGGTGAATATTTTGTCATCTGTGGCTGTTCTGGGGTTTTGCCAGAGCTGGGATGAAGCATCGCACAGGCTGCTGGCCCCGGGTGTCGGCAGAGGGAGCGCGCGGGTCACCTGTCGCCAGGCAGATTAGGGCAAGGATAAATCCTGGAGGGTGCTGAGCCACTTTCCCCATCATTCCACACCCACCCAATCAGCCCAGGTTACCCCAGAGCATCACCTCCAGCACAGACCCCACATTGCCAGAGGGCTCACCCTGGGGGTGCGTCGCGCCTCGGGGACGGTCCCTGGGGGGGGGTGGCAGCGGCTCTGGCCCCCGGACGCGGCCACTCGTCACCTGTCCGGCGCAGTCAGAAGCCCTCGGCCTCCGGGGTGTTATGTTACGGGACAGAAAAAACCTCTCGGGGGCCTCGGGTTATTTTTACAGATTTCCTGTCACCCGCTCTCTGGTAGCAGCGATGTCACGGCCGGGGGAGTGGGGACCCTGTCCCTGGAGGGGGCTGCAGCTCCCAGGGTGGGGAACCGAAACGTTCCGAGGTCCCGTGCTGGGAAAACGATGCTTTTTTGATCATGTACCGAGGGTGTGGCTTTCTTGGGGTGCTGTCGCCTGGATCCCCTGGGAAAAGGGTGGGATGGGTGCGTGGGTGACCCGCGCAACCGCTCGTCCTCTCTCCCGCAGCCGACTACATCGTCATGCAGTTCGGGCGCGTGGCGGACGACGCCTTCACCATGGACTACAACTACCCGCTCTGCGCCGTGCAGGCCTTTGCCATCGCCCTCTCCAGCTTCGACGGGAAGCTGGCCTGCGAGTAGCACCCGTGCCAGGGCCACCGGGGTCACCTGGGCTGCCAGGGTCACCAGGGCTACCGGGGCCATGAAGGCTGTTGGGACTGCCAGGGCCACCAAAGGCTGATCAGGGTCACCGAAGGTTGACCAGGGTCACTGGGGCTAGTGGGGTCACCCGAACTGCCAGGGCCGCTGGAGCTGCCAGGGCTGCTGGGGCCACCAGGGCAGCTAGGGCTACCAGGGTCACTGGGACAGCTGGGATCACATATCGGTGCCCGGTGGGTCCTGCTGCATCCCCATCCTGCTCTGCTCCCTCTGTTTCCGTCATCTGCCCAGTGAGTGCTCATGGTCACAGCCACTGCTGGGGCAGCTCGAGGTGCCTGGTGCCCGCAGAACACCGAGAGACACTCCTCTGGCCGCGGCCACCCTCTCCAGGGACAGATCACCGGTCTGGGGCAGATGGCAGAGCCTGGCCCGGGGTATATTTAGCAAATGAGGCTGCCTGAGATCCCCATTGCATCCCTTTGAGATGTTTCTTGGACTCGGATCCTGGAAACTCATCCCACTTGTTGTTTTTTTTTTTTAGGTTCTGGTTTGTATTTTGTAGCTCAGTGAGAGGGGGGGTTGGTGGTCTCCTTGGTTTGTGCTTCCTCATTCCCCCACTATGAGCCCACACGTGGTCGGGCTCTCCCCAAGGAACCGCCCCCCAGCTCAATACCTACCAAGCACCAAACCCCTGGTTTGCCCCATTTTGCCCCATTTTGCCCTGCAGGGCGCGAGCGGCCGTGCGGTGCCCGCGGTGCCTTTGCACGCCCCGGGCTCTCCACCCGCTGCCTCTAACCCCGGCTGCCTGGAAGCCTTTGGGGATTTGGATCCCCGAGGAGCAGCCTGGCAAGCAGAGCCCCACGGGCATGTGCCCAGGGAAGCCGGTGCCGGCGGAGGAGCCACGTGAGGCAGAGCTGGCATCGCTGGCACGGGGCCGGGCTGGGTTGGTGCCACCAGGCACCTGGAAGGGAAAACCCTTGGTGCACCAGGAAGCAGCAGGGTGACTCATGAGGTGTGGCGCGGTGCTGAGTCACGCTCAGCACCCCGCTGGGCCCGGCTGAGCCCCCCGTACCCCTGCCACACACTGCCCCGGTTCTCCCTGGAATCCTTCTGAACCCAAGCGGGATGGTGGTGGCAGGGAGCCTGGCACACCCTGGATGTCCCCACTGCTGGTGCTCCCTGCCCAAGGGGAGGTGGCACCCAGTGACAAAGAGCCGTGGAGTGTCACTGGAGGGGTGTGGGAAGTCATTGGGAAGGAGAGATGCCAGAGAGGGGTGGCTGAGGGAGAGCCGGGCAGCCTGTGCCTCCATTTCCACAATCCCACCTTTGTGGGCTGAGGATTTGGCTGCACAGATGGTCCCAAATCTGAGTAATTCCATGGGGACAAACGTTGGGACGTGGCAAAATGCCCCAAAACATCGTCCTTGATGCCCTGATAATGCTTCTCTCACCTGCTCGGCTCTCGCACTGACCCCAGCGGAGACTGGTACAACTTGGGGTCTCTTTCCTGGGACACATACAAGTTTTTCCCCCATTCTGGGGTGATCTGAGCTCCCCAGGTTAACGCTGCAGGAGGTGGCTGAGGTGGAAAGGCCAAGGAGTAGTAGACACTCGGGACATTGTGCGAGAGGGATGCTCGTCCTCGCTGGGAAGCGCCGTGACACATCCTGAACTCGTCCCCGCACGAGGCTGGGGACAGACGACAGTGATGGTGGGACCACGAGGTGCAGCTGGACCCCTGGCCGACATCTGCCCCAGCGGTTTCGCCGACGGAAGCCGAAGTTTTCCCACCGGCAGCACGAATCCAGGCTCCGTGACTCATCAGCAGACGTGGGGGCAGCCGGAGGCGGACAGCTCGGGGACAACGGGCCGGCGTGGGACATCATTCCTTACCCACGCGGCGAGATCAGAGACCTTCTAATGGGAGAACGAGCCACGGCGGTTCGGGGCCAGCATCCCCTGGTTAGATACGGCCAGCAAATGTAGGGAAAGCCGGAGCTTTCCGCCCAAATCCGGCCACGGACCAGACATCTGTTTGAAATCGGGAAAGCTCAGCTAATGGTGGAGAAAACACTTGTCCCCAGTTCCTCTGGTGGAAGCAGAAGAGCCCAAGCAGGGTGAGAGAGAGGGGTTTGGGCTCCTCAAGCTCTCACTGGAGCACGAGCTGCTGTTATCCCGGGAAGTTTCTCCCTCCCCTCACCCAAGGAGTCTCCGAGTTTCTCACTGTTGCTTGTAAACCCCTCAGGATTCCCAGCCTGGGGCCCGAGTGGAGCAAAACCCACCAGCCCTGGGTGTCCAGCTCGATGCCACCCCATCCAGAGCAGAGCCACCGCCTGGGCCGCCCGCCCCACGTCCCCTTCCCCAACCCCAACCCCTCTAACCCAAACCAATTGCCGCACGAGGAAAGAAAGGAGAACAATTTAATAGGGCGATGGATGTTCGGGCCCTTTGTTTGCGCTGACTGTTAACACCAGAGGAGCCGAGGGATGGAAGCAGTTGCAATGTGTATCGGCTTTGGCCGACGGAAAGTGTGACGGATGCGCCGGCAGACCAATGGCGGAGGGTGCCGGGGTGTGCGTGGGTGTGAAAGGAATGCTCGCCGCGAGAAAAGATCAAAAAAAAAAAANCTGGGAGACTCTGCATCCAGTCATGGGAGGGGGCTGGAGCTGTTGGGTTCCCATCAAGGGCCCCACCCAATGGAGATATCACCTCAGCCTTGGGGGTTCTCCCTCCTCACTTTGAAGGGGTGAGACATTAATTAATAAAAGAAGCGATCATGACGAGGTGGTTTTCTCTCCCTTTTCCCTCCCTATGTGTTTCTTTGGGTGAGGGAAAGGCCAGGAAGCCGGGCTGGGAGTTTTGCAGGATGGGCTCCTTCTCGGCACAGCCAGCGATGGCAAAGCCAATATTTTTCAACTGCGTTTAAAAAGGAATCGTTTTTTAATTAGTGAAGCCATTCCGGAGAAGTGTTGGAGTTTTACAATGTTGTAGCTGTTCTTGGTGTCTTGCCTAGACTTGGATGTTCCGGCCGTAAGAAAATATTATTTATGGCGTTGCTGCTCGCAGCTCTTTTATATTATAATTTGGGAAAGGAAGTTGCTGTTCCCACCAGTGGACGAAGAATAGCAGAAATGTGGATTCTGGCCTTCTGAAGGAGGAAGAAAAAAAACCTGAATTTTAAGAGGCAAGCCTGAAACAAACCACCGAGCCGGGCTCAAATCGCCACGTTCCAGACCAAGCTCATCTCGGCCTCGACAGCGGTCGGGTCTGAGCTGTAACGGAGCCGAATCCCGACCCCGGCAGGCCCGGCACAGCGGTGGCTCCCTCGGTGCTCCCCTGCTCGGCGTTACATATGTTCCTAAACATTTGCAGATCAGGCTTTTATTCATGGGCTAATGCACGCTTGTTTGCTCATGCCTTACTCAGCCTAAACTCCTATTGAACTCAATTAGGGCTGTCATCTCCAGGAGCAGTCAATGTCATTTTTGCCCAAGTAAGGGATGAGTAACGAGCGCTCCGAACGGCCCGTGGAGAATAGCAGCCATTTTGTAGCAGTTTTGGGTCCAGATTTCTTACAAGTTAGCACCAGGCCAAGGGTGGAAGAATGCGATACGGCTTTATTAATCACACACGATCGCTGAACGCGCTGGATGCTCGGGAGGCTGGCGCTTGGCGAGCTGCAGCGTTGGCCGTCTTGTCCCAAAACGCTTCAATACGACCAAGCTCGGCACGAAAATTAGAAAAATGTGTTTCTGGAAGGGATGAGATGTAAAGAACATCCCTTCTCCACGCAGGGCACTGGGAAGATCCCTCTCCCTCATTTACCTCTGTGGGTTTTGGGTAGCGGCACCGGTTCTTGGCACGTGCCGGACCCCACAGACGATGATTTTTGCCGTGTGTTGCCCATATCGAGACCGCTGTTCCCAACAGTCAGGCTGGGTCGTGGCCAGGGACTCGCACATGACCGGTTGGCTGTGGCTTAGCGCGTTACCACCCGTGGGCTCGCTCCGAGGAGCTGACCCCAGCCGGGCTTCTGGCTGGGTTCCCTTGGGAATCCCCATCCTAGGTACCGTGCGGTGGGCTGGGTGTCCAGGAGAGACCAGGAATCTGCACGGTGGTGGGGTGTGGAGGGGTCAGAGGGTGTGTGTGAGAGGATGAGGAGGGGGATGAAGATGTTTGGAGGGGGATGAGGGTGTGAGAATGGGAATGAGGTGTCGGGGAGAGGCGTTTAGAGAGGATGAGGGTGTTAGAGTGGGGATGAGGGGGGGGATGAAGATGTTTGGGGGGGGATGAGGGTGTGAGGGTAGGGATGAAGGGGGAGGGAATTGTTTGGAGGAAGGTGAGGGTGCGAGGATGGGGTTGAAGAGGTGGGTGAAGGTGTTTGGAGAGGATGAGGGCATGAGAATGGGGATGAGGAGGGAGTGAAAGTGTGAGGAAGGGGAATGAAGGTGAGCACCGAGAGGAACCTGTGCAGAGTGTGATGAAGATGTGCAAACGAGGATGAAGGTGTGCCTGGGCGACCCGGGCCGGCTG
>VWZK01010988.1:162710-176652 GCA_013396935.1 Baryphthengus martii
GTCATAGGGGTGCTTTGCTAACGAGGCGGCAATTAGGTGTATAATTTTCAGCGGTGTGTCATCTTTGTTGTTATTATTATTATTATTGTTTTATTTTTACACCCGCCTTGGGTTTGGGGTGGTTGTTTCCCCCCCCCAACCCCCTTGGAAGGAAAATAAGGCCAAGTCCTCACAGTGCCGCCCGCTCCCCGAAACCTCTCAAGCCCTGTGTGACATATTTGGCCTCTACCAGCTGAGGAAAAACAAAAAACGTTCTGGGGAGAAAACAACTGGAAACGGTACCAGAGGCCTTGCCAGAGCAGCAGGCACCCTGCAACCCCCTGTTTCTGTTGGGTAGTTGGTCTTGGGGTGACGGGGAAAGGTGAGGGCAGAGGTTTTGGGGGTTTTCGGTGCTTCGCGAGGAGCTGGGATGAGCTGGGCCGGGCGAGCGTCCCACCGTCGAAGCGATAATCTCCGGTGTCAGGCGGGCTGGGGTATTTTGGGCTCCGGCGTCCTCTCTTCTCTCCTATCGCTTTACCCCGTGCGGGTACGTGCGTGCCATGAGTCAGGGCTTTGGCACTGCCTGGCCACCCCGGGGGGCCCTGCCGGTGGGGCTGCCAACCCCACGGCCAGTTTTGGGGTGCTCACGGTGACTGGTAGAGAACTGGGGGTCTACCAGGCTGGTGATCCCTGCTGTGTACCCGCCGGCCGTTGGGGCCTCTGCGGCCCCAAAGCCCTTCCCTGCACTTGGCTTTTGGGGTGAGTCATTTTCCTGTGGGATGGGAGGATGAGGGTCCCCCAAGCGGACAGGGGTTGAGGTCTCGCCAAGGTCACCCAACGGTGAAGCTGGAGGAGGAACGGGGGGTATGCGTGTGGAGCTGGGACCTCGCTGGCAGAGTGGGTGACGGTCACCGCGGCGTGGCCTGAGTGACGTTCCCGGAATTCCCCCAACTGGAAAGGATGGACACGAGGATCCCCTTGGGAGAAGACGCTGGTCTGGCCCTGTTTGGGTTTGCAGGGCTGGCATTCCCATGGGAAGGGGCTGCGGATGGATGTGGGGTCAGCAGCCCTCCCCTCCCTGCTGGGCGACAAGGAGGGACGTTTCTGTCCCCAGGAGACCTCGGGCGCCCAGCACCCTCCCCGGGGCGGGCGCGCGACTGGCACCGGGCTTGCTTTTCTAACAAAAATAACCCTTCGAAAGCGACGGGCTCTGTGGTGAACTCCAGCCCCTTGCCTAAGCGGCGGCCGAGTATTTCGAGGACCCTGATTCTGCCCGGGCGACTGCAGCGTCGAGGCTCAGCGTGGATGCTTCAACTGGGGCATTTCGGTGGGCAAAGGGGCTCAGAGACGAACCCTCCAGCAGCCAGCCCACCTCTAACATCCCCCTCCTGCAAAGCAAAACCCCCTCCAACCTCCACGTCCATCAAGAAAAGGGACTTGCATCCGTTTCATCTGACGTATGGTCGCTGTTTTCACAAAACCGGCAACTGCGTCTCCTTTTAATCGCCATTAAATCCCCGTCTTGCCACCATCGAGCGGGTTGGGAGATGATTCCGGGTGGATCCGGTGCCGTGCCGAAGGAAGGCGCCTTTTGCCAATGGTGTGTGAGCAGGTCACGGCTCTGGGGAGGTGGGGGTGGCAGCGGTAATCAGCTATAATTAATGTATTAAAAAGCGAGTAACCGCGCAGCTCCCGTCAAACACTCAGCGAGCACGAGGCCGGCGGCAGGTGAGACCGGCAGCGGGAGAGGTGTGGGCAAACTGTGGCTGGAAACGGGCAATTTTGGGCTGTTGACAGGGGCAAAAAAGGTCTTTTCCTGCCTTAGTCCCTCTTCTCCTGTCCATGGAAGCAGAGGATGGAGAGGAAGAGAAGAGGCTCTAAGGGTTTACATGGCAAGGGCCATCCCAGGGCTTTTTGTGGGGCTGGGATCCCTCTGTCCATCGACGGATGGGACAGATGCCGTCCAAAACCCATCCCATCTCCAGGAACTTCTCACTTTTGAATCCTTGACGGCAATCGCGTGGGGCTACCACGACGTTCGCGCCACCTTGGGCGCTGCTGGTGGACGAGGTAGAACCAAATACCTTTGATTTTTGAGATCTCCCATCCCTGGCGGATTTGCTGGGTGGCCGGGCCACGCTCCCAGCTCCTGAGCCGTGCGTCCGAGGCGTTATTTGGGGTCGGGGCCCAGGCCGGGAGCGCTCCAAGGGCCGAAGCCAGGCACCTGCGTGTTGCGGTCGGGGCAGGCACCTGAAGCGCGTGGGCGTTCGCTGTTGCCACCGTCACGTGGCGGCTTATGAAATGTTTTTTTGGAGGGAGGGAGGGAAGGTAATGATGGGGTGAGCCGGCGGGGCCGTGCCCCGTGCCTGCTTGCAGCGGGCACGCGGCAGGAGCGGCCCCTCCGCCTCCCTCCTCAACCTCCCCAAACCTCTGCGATAACGCGCGGCCGGATCTCGCTGCGGGTCTGGACACGCCGCTACAGCTCCCGGTGCTTCGGTTTTCCCCGCCTGCGAAATGGGAGCGAGGGGCCCCGGTGCAAACTCCGCGTGGTGCCGGGTGGCTGCTCGCCCGCCCGTGGCGGTGGGGAGCGGGGGGAGTCGCGCGATGCCGGGTGCTCTTTCAGGGTCCCCGTGAGGCTCGTTGCAGGATTTTGTGGTGAGCGTGTGAGGTCGTGCCCTTTGGAGGTGACAGGCCAGGAACGCCCTGGTCTCATCGCTGTGGTGGCAGCCGGTGGCCCTGTGGCGACAGCATTTGTGTGGGGCTCTGTGTTGGCACAGCCGATGGGGTCTTGCGGGCAGAGGGTCTGGAGGAACACGAAGCGGTTGCATGAAGCGCATCCCATCCTGGCAGTGTAAATCCCACCGGATCGTGTCCCCTCACCTGGTCCTGGTGTCCCCAGCGTTCCCCGTTACGTGCTGTGAGACACCAGTGGCCCCAAAACCCAGCCAGCACTGGATGTGTCACAAGATGTGCCGGATCTCGGCCGGCCAAAGCCGACCCGGAGCTCATCCTCGGCCACCCTCTTTCGAGCCAGAGGCACAGAAGGTGGCTTCAGAAATACTGCTGGGAAATGCTTGCTCGCAGGTGGCTCGCGGCTGGCGAGCGAGCCGCGAGCGATGGAAGAGTCTGGTTTATCCTCTTCCCCCTCACTGCCGGGGGGGATTGGGACCCAGAGCGTGCGCTGGCAGAGCTCCCCCGGCTGCGGGGGGTGGCTGAGGATGGGACGGCAGAGCTGGAGCTAATTTTAGGAGGTGGGCAGAGCCTGGCGGGAAGCAGCCGGCGGGAGGGATGTATCGTGAGGGTGCCCACGAGCATCAGGAGTGAGCACTGGGGGTCCCTGGGTCTGAAGATAGGTCGAGGAGGTGGCCCCGCATCCCACCACTGGGAAGACTGGTGCCACCGGCGCTGTCCTGGCTGCTGGAGGGGTGACCAGTCCAGGGACGGCACAATGCCCCGGACTCCTGGACTCCCAGTTTGCGTTACCTAGGCCGCGAATGAGCCCCGCGCCGCTCCGTGCCTCGGTTTCCCCTTCCCGGCCGTCTCGCCGGCGCTCCCCCCCGGCGGGGTGCGGTGGAGGCAGGAGGGCTGGCTGGGCTCGGGGATCCTCGCCTGGGAGCGCCAAGTCTTATTATTTCCCCACGACTGTCTCCTCCTCGCTCCTCGTAAAAATTAGATCCAGCTGTTCACAATAGCCACTAAACTTCTCTCCGGAAGATGTTCAAAGTTTACAGACGCGGAGCGGCGCGGCGTGCGTGGAGGATGGGCTGCCGTTCCCATGCCAGCTCCTCGCCGCCCGCCCTTCCCCCAGAGGCAGCCAGCTCCTGCCTTCCCCCCCTCCCCGGCTTAGGCAATTCGGGTTTTGGAAAAAGCACACCCGCGCGCAGGCACGCGAGCCCCCGACCCCGGCGAGCGTCGGGTTTTTATTAGCGAGGAAGAGCTGGGCGCTTCGCAGGCCAGGAACAAAGATCTGGGTGGAAGACCCCGCGATTTCCTAGCCCAGCTTCTTGCCCGGGTGCTCGATGGACGAGTTGGGTTGCTCGCTTGGTGCTCGCCGACGCCTGCTCTCATCTATGGAATGAGTTTGGGCTCCGGTTCTCCTGCGAGGTGACCGCTGAGCCCTGCTCGCAGCCTTGCCCAGGTGGGGTCATGGAGCGGAGAGTCAGGATCGGGCTCCGCTGTTTCGACGTCAAGCGTGCCGTGCCGGGCTCTCCGGCGCTCTTGGGCCATGCTTCTTGCCGGAGCTCCTTCGTTTACCCAGAATGCTGCCTTCGTGTATTTTTAGCAACTTTCCTCCCGGAGGATTCCAGAGCAATTTTTCAATCTGCGAGAGCGGGAGTCGCCGTGCCGGGTTCCAGCTCTCGGCTCGGGCAGCGGCGAGAGGTCCTGGGTGAAAGCACCTCTGCCGCGAGCACCCGGCCGGTCTGGGGTGACAGCACGTGGTAAACCGGTGCTAAACTGAAATATCCCTTTCTGGGAGTAAATCACCCATGGGGTGTGTGCGGGGCAGCGCGTACCTGCTCCCGCAGCTCCTGCGCTAAACGCAGAGCCTCGGCCTGGCGCTGCCGTCAACTCCTCGCAGGGGTGACAGCGGCCAAGTGACATCACCGTGTCACGTTTTGCCCCAGACTCTGTCAGCCAGGGACGTCTCGGTGTCTCAGTCGGGACAGTAACGCCTGGCAGAACCCCCGCCCCGCCTTGTGTCTTGGGTGTCTGGAGGGGGATCAACTCTTGCACCCCACCCCAACCCTGCTGGGTTTCTCCTCCCGGTTGCTCCGCCGGGAATCACGGTGGTGCTGACCCCGGGCTCTGGCAAGTGCCACGACACGGGCAGCGGGCGCAGCTGCTCCCCGGGCAGGGTTGGGTTTCGCGGGGGCGGAAGGCGGCCGGGGGTGGGTGTGAAATGCATTGCAGCCTTCCTTCTCCTCCTCCTCTTCCTCCTCCTCGCCTGGCAGCCGGCATCCCCTGGAAGACGTTTTCCCTGCTGCAGTGGCATAAAATGGACTCAGCAGCACCCAAAACTCCTCCAGGGAGGTGTTTCTCCTGCCAGGAGTGGGTCCGAAGGCTGGCAGGGAACCCGGGACACGATCCCACTGCATGCTTGGGACTGTCCGGCCCCCACTGGTGCTTTCCTCACTCCACAGATCCTTGGCTTCCCTGTGGGATGAGCGGTGCTGGGAGACTGGGGACTTGGGACACAGTGGCCGCCCCAAGCTCATCATCCCAGGATAGGTGGATTTTGGTGTGGGAACGAAGCGAATTCAACAGTCCCCAGTGGGTGCCGTGCCCGGCCCTGGTTGTGCCATGAACCACCGACGCTGAGGGTGTCACAGGGTGGCCGTGGCCGTGGCCAGTCCCCAGCAGGCGACTCCAAGGCTGTTGTTTCCATCCAGCTCATTTCATAATGCAGAGAGCAATTAATGCTGCAAAAGCTTTCTATTTATGCGCTGCTGGGTGAAACGCCCCGGCCTGGCTGGGCAGGGCGGCCGTAATTGGGCCAGGGAGGGAGGCTGGCTTACGGTGTCCGTCTGTCCTCTGCCCTCAGGTCTTGAGCCCTGGAGGTTTGAGCAAAACCGGCTCGGGTCCTCCCGCGACCGAAACCCAGCTCTGTTGTCCTACTGAGGCTGGAGGAAGAGGAGGAGATGGAGGGGCTTGTTTGCATGGCTGTGGTTCTGCCGTTAGGCTGGAGCATCTCTGGTTGCGCCCTGGGCTTTGCCTGATCCCCTCCCTCCTCCTCTCCCAAATTTTTTTCGGGGTAAATCGCTCAAGTTTCCTCCTTGTTCACCCACAGACGAGGGGTCTGAGCATCCGTCGGCCTTGCGCCGCTGAGTGAGGACCGGCCGCATCCCTGCTGCTGGGGCCTGGGGCTGTGCTGGGAGCTGGGGGACCTTTTGGCTATGGGATTCTGGGGGGGCACGTGCCCGGGGTGACCCTGGCAGTGTGGCAGACCCCGGTGGGATGCTGCCACGTGGCCTCCTGTGGTTTCCCCGCTCCGATTGCTTCCTGAGCCGCCCGCCAAGCCGGAAGGGACAGGAAGCGATAGAGGGGAGGAAATTAGTCGGGCTGTCTTATGGGGAGCTGGCCTGGCTCTTAACTGGGGGCTCTGCCACCACCTGGGTCCTCAGCTCATGCCAGGGGTCCCTTTGGTGCTGATCAACCTCATCAGAGAGGTGCAAACCTGGGTGGGAGGGAGCAGGGCGGCCGCCCTTCCCTTCCCGAGCCGGGGAATCCCTCACCACAGCCTGAGAGCTGTTGGAAGAGGAGCGCGATGTAAACAAATCTCTTTCCACCGCCCTCCCCGCCGAGCCGGGTCTCGCTGCCGCCCGCCTCAGTGGGCGCTGCTTGTCCCCGAGGGCGGCCGCCTGCCGACTGGGATGGCGTCCTTTGTGG
The DNA here is from genome assembly GCA_013396935.1 of Baryphthengus martii. NCBI lineage: Eukaryota > Metazoa > Chordata > Aves > Coraciiformes > Momotidae > Baryphthengus > Baryphthengus martii. The sequence continues at coordinate 169,077 of VWZK01010988.1, forward strand.
GATCAGAGCAGGGTCTGTGGCAGGACGTGGGGCAGAATGTTCCCGAAGGGTCCCTGGGCGAGCTGCCAGGGATACGGGCTTCCTGGGAAAAGCGCTTGGCTATGGCAAGGAAAGTGCCGTAGGGTCGTGCTCGGCCAAGGCGAGAGCATCCGGTGCTGGGGACAGGGCAGCTGCTTCCCCGACGTGTCGTGGCCTTGTTGGGGTCCCCCAAAACACGGAGCGTGGTCATGAGTCCTGCCCAAAATGAGGAGCATGTTAACAACGGCCTCTGCCCGCCTACAACGCGCTGGCAGACCCCCAACCACATTCTCGCGGTGCCCCGATGTGCCAGGGGGTGTGTGGGGAGGAGCTGGGGTGTCCAGGAGCCTCCACTTTGGGGTTCGTTCATTTAGGGTGTTCCTTGACAGAGCAGCCCCTCTCGGTGTCCCCAGGGATGTCACCGCAGCGACACCCTGGCCCCGGCATCCCAGAGTAGGCCGGGGGCTCCTTGCACCCCCGAGTGCCGGTGACACCGGTCACCGTGACGGGGAGAGGGTGACAGTGGCCTTGCCGTGTCCCTTCGCCGGGGCTGGCGCGGGCGGTGGCGCTTCGCTCGCACCGGTGCGAGGCTGAGCACCGCGGCTGAGCACCGAGGCCGAGCGCCGCGCTGCGCCGCTCCTGCCCGGGCTTGTCCGTGAACTTTTATCCTTTCGCCGTGGGGTCCTGGTGTGGGGGGAGGAGGGAGAAGGGCTGGATTGCCCCAGGCCCCTGGCATGGGAAAGTGAGATATCTCCATCTCACTGCAGATGGACCCCTCCTCGCCGTTTGCAGAATCTGTTGGTCCCCCCCAGCAGTGTCCCCAGCACCGTGGGGGATTGTCCTGTGGGGTCCCAGTGCTTCCCTAACATGGCCCTGGATAAGGAGGGGACCTCGGGGCTGCTCTGCCCCACACTTTGTTCCCCTGGATGTGCTGTGGTGGATGCTGGCGGCCGTGTCCCCTGCGTCCCCGGTGGTTCCAAGGGGATGCTGGGGCAATAACCACCCCCTCCAGTTTGCGAAGGGTGAGAGAGCTGTGCCCGGGGATGAGTGACACCACCGCTGGCCATGGGACCTGCTGAGAGAGCAGGGTGGCCGGCACCAGCGAGGAGCATGTCAAGAAATATCGATCCGTGTGTGGTGACACCGGCCAAGGAGGGGCTGGGTGGGGTGTGGGGTTGCTCAATTGGGCAGGTGCTGCTTTGGGCAGACCCCGGTTCTTCGCTGCCAGCCCCGGTGTAGCCGGGACACGGGAGTTTGGAGTGTTTCCTTGTGGTGCATGAGATGGGATGATGCTTTTGGGGCTGAGCACGCTGGGCAAGGGGGACACGACGTTCCCTCCAGCTCGGTGGCATGGAATAGGGATAGGGACAGGGGCTGCCCTGAGCCTGGGGACTTTGTGGCACTTCTGCCCACGTCCCAGCCTCACAGCCCTCGGCTCTGAGCCCTGGTGTTCCTGTGCTCCCAGCCCCGACTGCTCTCCCCTGTCCACCCCTGACCTGATCCCTATCAATGCTGGTTGTGCTGGTCCCGGCAACACCCTGCTCCTGACCTCAGCACCCAGCCCCAGCGGGGTTGCCCATCACTCTGACCACAACCGCTGCCTCCAAAAGTTGTTTTTTACCCCCCTCACCAGAAAACACCCGTCTCCTGAACACCCTTCCCTCTTTGCAACACTCCTCTTTGCTTTTGTGGGGTTCAAGGAGGCTTCTTGTTGCTTTTCCAGGCTCTCCAGCCCCAAGCAGCTCTCGCCGAGCAGGCAGCTGCCTGCACAAACCCCAAGTCTCCCTCCTGCCACCACCCCCCCCACCCCTCATGGTGCCAGTGCCGAGCTCTGGGAGCCCGTGGGAACATCATCCCCTGGCACAGCCTCGACCTTGCGGAGATATCAGGGCTGCCCAGCATCCTCCTCCCCTGCCTGCTGCAGGCACCCATCCTGCACTCACTGGGGGACCTCACAAGGGTGCTGCCTGCCCCCCCCCTTCAGTACCTTCTAAAGCCTTGGGCTGGAACAGGACACCCCAGAAAGGAAGGGTGCGGAGGAGCATGGGTGCCAATGAGCATCCCCACCGCCGAGCGGTCATCTCGCGTTCTCCAAAACCCCCCTGAGATGCCTGCACCGTGGGAGGGGGTTTCTCCCCCTGGTCCTCAGAGAGCAGCTGAGAGGCTGGAGCTGGTGACACGTTTTCTGGCAGGTCCAGTCCCCTCCCTGCCCGGAGCAGGTCTGGCCAGCGGGCTCTCCGCAGGCCGGCCAGCCGTGCCGGTTTCCTAATTGCTCGTGGTGTTGGTGTTTTGTAAGGGCTGGGTGGAGCGCGGCGCTGGGCTTTGCGTCAGCGCGGTGCTTTGCCCCCTCCCTCCAGGAAATCCAATGTCTCGGCCTGGCCGAAAGCAGGTTCCGTGGAAGACGAGAAGGAGGAGGAAGAGGAGGAGCTGCTTCCTCGCACCTTGTTGAGGCCCTGGCATCACCCACTCTCCTCTCCCAGCTTCCCCAAAAACCTGGGCTGGGGTTTCCCTACTGGGGGACACACGTGTGCCACGGGCAGGGTGTGCGGACGGTGCCCAGCGCTGGGACTGTGACCCAGGGCACTGCTCGTGCTGCTTGTCCCAGGATCCTGCCTGCAGTGGTGCACCCAGCCCTCGAGCTTCGTCCTTCACCCTATAGCTTCACCTTTGGCCCCCAAAGCACCCGTCAGGCGGGGAGGGCAGGGGGTCTGGAGGGTCCCTGCAAAGTCACCCCTTGGCACCAGCTCGTGGGGCTTTTCCTTCTTGGGGTGAGCTGGTGGTAACAGCCCCGCGGTGCTGGAGAGACCTGGAACGTCACGGGGTCCCAGGCCACTGTGGGATTTTGAGGCTGGGGGCTCCTGAGGTGCCGCGGTGTAGCTAGTGGGGGGGCGTCTTGGGCTGGCGGGGTCCCTGACTGCTGGGGGCTGTGGGGTGCTGGGCTGCTGTGGTGCAACTGGGGGGGGATTCTGGCTGCCCTGGAGAGGTGTCTGGCTTCCCTGTGTCTGAGGGGGTCCTGGGTTGCTGGGGGGGTCTTGAGCTGCTATGGTGCAGCCAGGGCCTGCTGGTACAGATCCTGGGACAACTGGGGTGCTGCAGGACTTGAGGTGTTGTGGGACCCAGTGTGCCACGGGATTTGGTGTTCCATGGAACTCAGGGTGCTGTGGGATTTGGCATGTCGTTGGACTTGGAGTATCGTGGGACTCGGGGTGCCACAGGACTTGGTGTTCCGTGTGACTCGGGGTGTCGTGCGACTCAGGGTGTCGCAGGACTCAACATACCAAGGGACTCGGAGTGCTGGGAGGCTCAAGGTGCTGCGGGACTTGGGGTGCTGTGGGGTTTGGCGTGTCACAGGACTTAGGGTGCCATGGGACTCGGGGTGCTGTGGGATTCAGGATGCCGTGGGCCTTGGGGTGTCACAGGACTCGGGGTACCGTGGGCCTGGGGGTGCTGCGGGCCCATCCGGCACCGCTGCCGCCATGGCTCCCTTGGCCGGCTGGCTCGATCCTACAATCCAGTTCTCCTTATTTGGCCACAGCGCTCGGCAAGAGGGGGAGNCCGAAGGGGTTGACATCACATCATGGCGCGAGAGAATTGGTTGGGGGGGGTGTGGAGAAGAGAAGTTTCTTTTTTTATAAAAGGAAAGAAAAAAAAAAAAAGGCCTCTCAGCGCGCTTGAGCCAGCGGCTGCTGGAGTTCCTTTAAAAGGAGATGTCTGCGCCGGAGACCTTTGTACACTCCCAGCCTGTCCGGGAAGCGCAGCGGAGCAGGAGACACCTCTCCCGCTCCCACCGCCGGCAGCTGCCGCCAAACATGTTATTGCAAAACCCTGCGCCGAGAGCCGGGCAAAGGGAGGAGGAGGAGGCCGGTTGAAGGCTCCCCGGCATCACCCACCAGCCGGGGAGCGGCCGGGGTCCCATCCGAGCATCCTCGGGGCCTCTCCCAGTGCCAGGGGTAGGGCTGCCGGAGGGCTCCGGCCACCTGGTTCCCATTAGCGGGGTCTGGCTCGGAGCCTCTCGGCGTCTCCCTTCGAATCTCTGCCTTTGCCAGGAGCAGCAGAACGAGGATATTTGGGGGGTTGGGGATGGTTTTGGGGCTGGGCTGGGTGGCAGTAGGTAGCGGTGTGAGGTTGGGGCTCACGGGCCGTGGAGCTGCTGCCGCTCCAAGCTGAGGTGGCTCCCTTGGGCGCCGTGTGCCCGAGCTCCTTGTACGGATAACACATCATCCAGGCCGTGTCCTTCCCAAACTGCACTTGAGTGGACCCTGGGTGGTCACTTGTGGCTTGAGTTTGGGGGTACTCATGGAAATCACGGCTCTGCCCCTCCCCAGAGTTGTATCTCCGATGCCTCGCACCAGGATGCTGCTCCCAGCTTCAGAGAGAGATCTGGGACCGTGATGTCCCTGCAGCCCCACACCCCCAGCAAGAGTCTAACGGGTGTCCCCTGTGTCCCGACAGGTTGTCGCGTGTCCGTGGGGGGCTCGGGGTCGGAGCCCAGAGCAGCCAGCACCATAGCGTCCAACAGCTGGAACGCCAGCGGCAGCCCCGGGGAGGGGCGGGAAGATGGCCAGGACGGCATGGACAAGAGTCTGGACAATGATGCCGAGGGCGTGTGGAGTCCGGACATCGAGCAGAGCTTCCAGGAGGCGCTGGCGATCTACCCACCCTGCGGCCGGCGGAAAATCATCCTCTCGGATGAAGGCAAGATGTACGGTGAGTGATGGGGGGGGAGGACGGCAGGCAGGGCACCTCTTGGTCCGAACCATCAGCGGGGCATCGCCCTCGAGCACCCTCCCAGCCCCGAAAGCGGCTTCACCGGGTGCATCCCGGGGCTGGTCCGGGGAGGCGGCAGTGACCCGCGTCCCCTCCCTCTGCGCTGGCTCTCCCTCCCGCTCCCTCCCTCTCTCGGCCCTGCCGGACCGACTGGTTTGGTGAAGCCGTCGGGCAGGGAGCGGGTGCGGGCAGGGAGCGGGCGCAGGGCTGCGGGGCCAGCGCCAGCCCTCCCGCTCCCCTGCGCCTCCGCATCGCTCCCCAAACCTTCCCCAACCGGAGCCACTGGCCAGGGTCACCCGCCCGGCCCGAGCCACCGGCACCCGGCTCGGCTTTGGGTGACTTTGTCGGCGGCGGCAGAGCTGGTCGGCTCCACTGGTGCAATGAGTTTGAGGGAGGTCTCAGCCTAGGTGTCTCCTGAAACGCCACTGCCTTGGTGGGTCTCTGCAGTGGGGAAGAAGAGGATGAGGAGGCTGATGGAGGTGGGGGGTGACGCTGGTGCTGCCAAAAAGCAGCGGAAGGTCCCGTGTTGTCACCAACCTTGCAGAGTTAGGGGCTGGTCCCTCCTCTCCCCTCCCCCTCTCATGGTGTCCCCCCCCAGGGCCGGTGACCTCAAAGCTGGGGACAGATTGCCATGTCACCGTCACCCTGTGGTGACAAAGGGACCGAGACCGGCACCTCCATCCCCGGCCTCCAAAATACCCCCGCCCGGGATGCTGCCGTCACCGGCGATGGCTCACCCGCCGCCCGCGGCCAGCACCGCGCCACCGGCCCTGCGCCAGCTCCCCCTGCCACCCCGATTACAGGGGCCCCCCAACGTGGGGCATCGGGGCTGGCTGGTGGCCTGGGGAGGGGTGTAGGGGGGAGCACAGGGCTTCCCGAGCGGGTGCATTTTTTGGATTTCTCCCGGAATAGCTGAAGTGCCGCCGGGAGCCTGGCCCTGCACAGCACCCGCCGAGCCCCGACCGGTTTTTCCAGCCTTTCGGAGACATCTGGCAGNTTTTAACCCAGCCAGTCCAACTGGTTCACGTGGTGGTGTCAGGGGAGAGGAATTTGGGGAATGTGGTAATTTGGAGGACATGCCCTCTCGGAGGGAATGGCACCGGCCTGGATGAATCACGGGGGACAGGGACGGGCACCAGGACGGCTGTGAAAGGTGCACTTCAGGGTGGTGACCGGGATGCGGTGTAAGGAAGGCAGGATGAGTGCAGGAGATGCTGGGTGCTGGGCACTGGGTGCTGGGCTGGCGCTGCCACACTGGGGGGCACGAAGGCACCCGCATTTCTCTCCCATCTTTCCCACGGGCCGGGTATCGGGAGGGAGAGGACAAGACTTTGAGCGCAGGGTGTGCAGAGGGGGATGCTGTGGTGCTTGGTGCTGGGGGCTCAGNAGGGTCACCGGTGGCACGGGTGATGTTGGCATCTGACATAAAGGTGTGTGGGTGTCACTGCTCACCCCCCCCCCTCACATTTTTTGGGGGGTGGGGTCCCATGGGATGCCCATGGCCACGGCAGCCCGTGCCCCGGCGATGCCAGCGGAGCGGGGGCGGTGAAGCAGGTGGGAGCTGGGGGTGGGGGGAGCCTGGGGNCAGCACCCCTGCCGTGGGCATCGTGTCCCCTGGCCTTAAAGGGCACCCCCTTGGAAACCCGGCCCTTGTTAGGCCCTAATGAGGCCAGGGAGCTGGCACAAGACTGGGAGCAATGGGAAGGACGTGCTCAGTGTTTCGGGGGTGCCACTTTGGCCACGCCGAGGGTGCCCCCGTTTCCAGCACGCACGGTGGACCCAGCCAGCCACCTGCCCACCCGCTCCCACCCGGCGCGGGCACCCCGAGGAGCAGCCATCCCCGCGTGGCACCTGGTCCTGTCCGTCCCCATGTGTGTCCACCGCCCCTGCTCCATGAGAGCCCAGTTGCTCCAGGGCTGGGAGGGGGCCGGTTGGAGTGGAAGAAGGAGGGGTGGGGGGATGTGTATGTGTATATATATATNCGGGGCCGGGGCCCCTCAGAAGAAAGCTCCCAGCTGCTCTGACGTTGGAACGGAGATTGGCCACAGCTGGCCCCCAAAATGTGGCGCAAAAGCAACTTCTGCTTCGAATTAGACCCAGGGCATTAGGAAATACTGGTGGAAAGGCCAAGACTTGCTCGCAAACGGGGAGCGGGGGTGCCCAGAGTGAGGGGGGCACCCCATGACCCCTGTGGGAAGGGTTGTGAGGAGGGGATTGATCGGCTTCCCACCCCGCCGGGTGCTCCAGTTGGGATGGCTTTGGGGGGTCCGTGGCTGGCCCTGTTTGGGGACACCACTGTGGTGGGGTCCTTGGTGGTTGTCACCCCCCCTACTCTGAGTCCCCTATATCTGGGGTGCTACCAGAGCCAGTGGGGTGGGGGCCACAAGATAGGTCCCGCTGGCTGGGGTATGGCGGGGGGAACTGGCCACCCCTGTGTCCCTTCAGGCCACCGCCATGTCCCCTTGGGCAGGACAACTGTCATGGCAGCGCCATCTCCTGGCGGGGCCTTCCTCATTAAGGACCGGCCTCATTAAGAACCAGCATCATTAAGAACCAGCAACATCAGGCTGGGGCAGGGTGGGGGAGGGAAAGAGATACCTTTTGGGGCTGCTGCCCCTGACACCCCCCACCACCACCACCTTTCCCCTGGGCTGACCCCCTGGCTGTGCCAACAGGTCGGAACGAACTGATCGCCCGGTACATCAAGCTGCGGACGGGGAAGACACGGACGAGGAAGCAGGTGAGGCCATTGCTCTGCTTTTCCTCTTGGGAGGGGTTTGGGAGGGGGGGA
>VWZK01010989.1:0-54611 GCA_013396935.1 Baryphthengus martii
CTGTGATTCTGTGATTCTGTGATATCTGCCTTGCTGGCAGAGCAGGGGAAACTGAAAAATCTTTTGACTTAGGATAAACACTACTTAGTAAGAAAAGAAACATCAGTGTGTTGTCAACATTCTTCTCACATTAAATAGGCACTGTACCAACTACTAGGAAGAAAATTAACTCTATCCCAGCCAAAACCAGGACATCTGTATGTATTTAATTCTGCAAAGTGATGAAGCAAAAAACTGGATTAATAATTATTTATGAAATTAGCAGTGAATTGTTAATATTAAGTAATAATTATTAATGTTATTAATAGTGTAATATTAGGAATAATAAAACAGAGAAATAATAAGATTGCCCGAAGTGGGAATTCCACATAGTTTTCAAAGTAACTGTTGCCATAATTAACTTTTTGTAGTGATTATAATTATTCATAATCACAATTTGTCACTCACACAAACAAGGTTTTATGCCTGTGGTTCCTTTGGGCACGTCTTGTAATGCCTTCTCTGAGAATTCATAATTTACTATCAGTGCCTTAGAGCTGGCATATTTTTATTTCTGTAGCCACACTGTACTGTCTAATGACCTAATGTGATAACTGAGAAGCAAGCATAAAGCTTGGGTAAAGCACAACCAATATGCAAACTGTCACACAAAACATGCAATCTTTTAATGTCAATTACAGAATCACAGAATCACAGTATCACAGAATGTCTGGTTGAAGAGACCTTCAAGATCATCTAGTCCAACCTTTGACCAAACACTGCAAACTCTCCACTAAACCATGTCCCTAAGCACCAGGTCCACACGCCATTTAAATACCTCAAGGGATGGTGACTCCACCACTGCCCTGGGCAAACCATTCCAGTGTTTAATAACCCCCTCAGTGAAGAAATGTTTCCTAATGTTCAGTCTAAACCTCCCCTGGCATAGCTTGCATCCATTACCTCTGGTCCTGTCACATGCCACCAGGGAGAAGAGGTTGTTATATATGTTGTACTTGTCCTTGTAGGACGTTCTGCTTTTCAGATTAATGTAAAAACATTGTTTCAGAAATTACAATAGAAAAAACAAATTATCAAGCATTTTTTAAAGAAAATCTGTGCTGTATGAATTGATTTTTTCATTCCTTTTGCTTGGCCTTCCTTTTCTTCCCTATGCAAAGGCAGCAGCGGATTAATTGTGTTATTCACATTATCACAAACTGGTATAATTTTGCATTCAATACACTTTGCCATGCTCCCCATTTCTGTGACCCAAGGTGTTTTGTGCCTTAGCTAGAGTACTTTTGTCACCTGAAGTGTTGACGTTTCTGCTACTAATTGATATTCATGTTTACCTTCCCTGAAGTACTTGAGAAAGGATCTGTATCATTCATCTCTAAATAGTGAGGAAATATTTCACCATTAAGCTTTATTACATTTCTAGCTCCTTAGTATTTATTCTTTACCACCTGCTTGGCTTCATACCGTTTGTTCTCTTTGCCTCTTAATTTAAGCTTGCTAATAATCTGTTAATGCAGTTTCAATGAAACATCCCTTGCATGAAACCTCATCAGCTACCTCATTACCAAATCTTATTGAAGCCACTTCACCTATTATCACCTGGCCGTATTTCCATTATGTTTTGTCATTGAGAATGTGGGCAAGGAGAGATTAAGTTACATGAACTTTAATAGGAAATAGAAAAAATAATTTAATTTAACTTAACCTTGGTACAATAAATAAATGTTTCACCACTTTAAAAAATGGACTTCAGTTTAAATTACACTTAACAAAGGCTGTTTACTTGCCGGTGGAGCTGGATATGACATTCAACTCCTATTAATGCATGCAGCAGCCAAATCAAGTATGTGTAATGAAGTGTTCAGAAAGTCTAATCATTCAAAACAAATTCTGGCCTCAGAGGATGTAAGACAAATATGCAATTTAGAAATAATAACAATTATTAACATTTTAGATCTTGGGTTAATGGTTATTTGATCTTCTAATCTTACACTGAGGCAGAAAATAAGCATCCTGTAAAGGCAAGGCACAGGTCATATAAAAGGGTCAACTTGATAGGGTTCTATAATTCTCCCTGTATAAGACTGTATCTTTTTCTATGGATATATCTAAGTAAAGTCCTTAAAACAGCTGTGGGCTGTGTGCACTGCAGATGTTAAATAATAGTCCAATGAAGGTTTCATAGGCTTTGTAACATTTTTAAAGGATAAATTTTCTCCTTCCTCAAAGTTATTAATTAAAAGCATCATGCACTAACAGCCATACTCTCCAAGAAACACAACTGGAACACTAAGCAATAATGAAAGTGATGTGAGTACAGGAGCTTCGCCTTTATAATCCAATACATGCCTTGCAGGAAAGAACTGCAGTCGACACAAGATTTAGTCTCTAAACAACATATTGCTTATGAAGGTTGTCAGCAAATTGCTGTGGTTAGTGGATTCATTTGCTTCCTCGACAGAAGTTTAACAAGTTTTCCACACTGCACCTTGCTAGTGTGTTTATCACACTCCAGAAGCAGGGACGACCAAATGGAGTAGAAGGAAAGTTCAATTTCCATGGCAGTAGCAGTTTTTGCCCCTTCTTGGTTGTTTTGTTGTTTTTTTTAGAATACCAGTAAGTATAAAATCTCTTTTTTTATATACTTATGGGGTTTTTTATATTTTATATTTGTGAAATCAGAACTGAAACTCACTGAATTCTGCAACATGCCAGTAAAAGAACAGAATATTTCTTGAGATATCTGCTGAGATGAGCAAATTTTCCTTAGAGAAGGGTCCATGTAGAGAATTTCCTAAATTTCGAAGTGATTGGTTAGACTCTGGGGCCAGAATTGAACTTCAAGTCATACTAATGTGATATCATATGTAATTCAGAGTGTAGGACTTTTTATTATTCTTGTATGAAGTCCAACAATTTGTAAGTGCAAAGCAGGATTGTGAAAACTATTTTAAGTCTGTGCAACTTTAAATCACACCTTTGTAACATCGGAGTATATTACACCTTCAGTTACCTTTGTCAGTCAAACTTGTAATCTTATAAAAAATTAAAAGTTTTTGTGAAGATCTGTCCTCTATAACATGATATTCATAGCATTTATATTACTATTAATTTAATTATATATTGATTGAATCACATGCCAGCTTTCTGTTCTTTTGCTCAAGAATAATAGCATGGCAATCAATCTATACTTCAGTTGGGTTGTCCTACTGTCTCCGTTGGCACATTATTAACTCTCTTATCTTCGGAAATGACACCTCTGTTCTATTATTGATTGATAATAAAAAAGTCAAATCTTTAAGACTCTTGAGTTTGTTCAGGTTATCCAGATCTGCAAATTTAAGAGGGTCTTTATAAACAGAGGAAAAAAATATGAAGAGTGCCATTCAGATTACTTGCCTAAATGAGGTAATGTTAAGGTCTTTGATTAGGTTCCCTTCTTTCAAAGAAAATATCAGGTTTATGAACAAAGTATGATCACAGGATCTCTGTTACCTTGATCACAAGCAGGTGTTTCTAATGTTCAGAGTTCTAGGCATGTGCTTCCACCTGGTCTCAGCTATCCCTCTTACGTTCTTGTGAGAGATATGTTTTCTATGAGCATATATTTTCTATTTTCTATTTCTGTTGGATAGAAGTGCACTTGAAGTCCATACAGTGTTCAAAACCCTATTACTAATATGAATTATTTTCTCTAGATAGTTCTTGCCCAGATAATCCTATACCTAGTGCTTTGGATGGGCTTCCAATGTTCTGGCCAACTGACTTCATGAGACAGAAAAATTTCCTCTTACAGGTTAGCTGCATGAGAAGTAATATCTTTTCCCAGCAGCTTCTCATCAATGAGAGAGAGAGAGGAAAAAAAAAAAAAAAGAGAGAGAAAGGAAGAGAGAGAGAACGAGCGAGGCAGCGAATGAACTTAGTTGGCTTGGTCCAAAAGAGTTTGTTTAGGAGGTCTGCCTGCTTTCTTTACAGACTCTATCTACTCTTTGGTCATATCTCCCTAGTATTCTTGACATCCTCATTTCATCATTACAGTCATAACCACAGTAAAAGCTCTGCTGGTAGTAGAGGAACAGCTATGTCCTTGAGGCAGTTAAATTACTGAGGGAGAAAAGCTCAATTTTCAGAGGGAGCAACAAAGTTATCTATAAGTATCATATCTGATACGTGAAAAAAATTTTTTTACGAATAAACCAGCGTGCACCTAAGGATGCAACTATCTATCTTACATGAGAAATGTATCTGCTCATCACTTATTTTTCTGCATGTCTCTGTAAAGAATGTTATCTCATCAAAAGAATGATGATATATCACTTTTTCGTCTGAAAACTTTGTAGCAGATCACCTCTCATCAAGCCCAGGCAAAAAGATATTTAAAGTTACTAGCAAAAAAATTTGAACTGATAATGTAAATGCCGTGGCCAGACAAAAGAAGTGCCCTGAAACAGTGGAAATGGAAGATGGGATCTTTTGATTGAATAGTGGTAGTGTTGAACTGCCACAAATATTTTAAACCTATCAGGGAAAAAAAATGACTTCAAGAAATTTTGTTGTGAAATTAATTAATAGAAAAACAAACAAAAAAATAATCCTTGAACAATTCCAGAAAATTAGTTGTTTGAAGATTCGTTAAGAATAGATACATCAGTATTCTTCTAGCTACAGTTCTACAGAGTTGTCACAATACCATGAATTTTTAGCTTTGAAAATCGGTTAGGGCTAATGCATTACAAATGGTACTAGCACTAAAGAAAAAAAACAACAAAAACCCCCAAACATCTGAAAAAATGCAGTCCTTCTAGGAAAAGGCATATTTTAGCCCTGAGTACATATACTTTTTAAGTTTCACCATTGAGTCAATCCTTTATTTCTACGTCACATTAAAAAAAACCACTTGGTGTGAAAGCTTAAGTATGCTAAGTACTTCCTCCTCAAATCATTGATTATCCTCCACATCTTACATTATTCTAAAAAGCTGTTCATGCATCATCTAGCTGAGAAAAATGCTAAAATTCAAATGTGCTCCAGGCATACTGAACAGTTTTCTATCTTAATGAAATAAGAAAGTGCGAGCCACTGAAATTAATTCTTCCATCAGGATTATTTTGTGGATCACAGCTCTGAATAGAAACAGGTGAGAGATCAATAAGCTTTTACCACTTACAAACCTTGAAATCTATATCCAAATCTCAGAAATCAGAGTGTAATTCCACAGAATAAAATTGCTCAATAAGAATCATGCTGAGCAGGGAACGGTATCTGAAGAGCAGAGAAAGAAAGTCAGCCCAAATATATGGTAATATAAGATTAATGAAACCAAGAATTCTTTAGTGCAAATAGGGAGGAATTACACTGGACCACTTTCAGAGGCATTCTGGTGAGTAAGGTGACTTTTGGCAATGTTTTACTTGCCTTTCAGAGTGACCTGGATTGGCCAGGTGTTGCTCTACAGCTAACAAAACTGCTCTTTCACAGAAAGAACTGTTGCTGGCTCCTAACTCCCATTAAATTCATAATGCAGTGGGAGACCCTGCTTCCTCCAGAGTTTTGCTCTGTGAAAGGAGCTCATAGCATTTGTTACATGGAACTCAGTAGGAACTGGAAGTCACCAGGCCATGAAGATGCCCTCGACCACAGTCCTTTTATTTTGAAATCACACCTTACAGGTCTCCTATGCTTTAAGCAAACCAAAAAGGTTAATTAATACACTGTGTGGTATTAAAGAGAAGAAAATACAAGTTTAATTAGAATAGATTTTAAATGGATTCTTAGAAAAGAAAGCATTAAATGACAAAAAGAAGCTTTACTTCAGGTGCAGTCTAGTGAAGTTGAGTGATTCATTGCTTCGGAAGTTTAAAGGCATTAGAAATGCATATGGTATTTAAAATAGACTAAATGGTAATCAACTGCTTTTGAGAATTATGCAAGGTGAGAAACCTGATAATGTCTCATATTTGAGAAGGGGCAACTTATTAACTTGCAGAGACAAACGAACAATTTTATGCCATCTTTATTGATGTGAGGTTAACTGGGATGCACTTGACACCTTTAATGCATCAAGTGTTTATTCTTATCACACAATACTAGGCCTCATTTATGGAATATTCTACCATTTGTGTGAAGCACCACAACTGCAGCTTGCTTGTCAGAGTTTATCTTGATGATGTAGTTAATCCACACATAAAAACCCTAGAGTGAAGTAGAGCTATTTTCTTTCCTTAACAAGTTCGATGGGAAATGTACATACCAGCTCAAGTTATTGGAAGTCATCAATGGCTAATATTGAATATATATACGTATATATATATACATATATATAGTTTTTTAACTTACTACTATTCAGAAAATTGTTAAACTGCATCACAATGAACTCTAACATTTCCATGGGTTTTCACTCCATGATCTTTCCCTTCTTCTGTGGGGATGATTTCTTGCTGTACATTTGTTTCCTGCTATTTTTTAGAACTGGTTATTCTAGCACTAGTGTTGGGAAAAGGGCAGCATATTGGACAAAAGAACTAAAGCTACAAATAACCGTATCACCAGAAGTAAACTAATGAGGAACTAGTTCCTTAAACAACCAATTGTTCTTTGACTGAAATGCATTTTTGCATGTTAACAGCATCTCTTTAAAGTTCCTTTTCATTTTTGAAATATCTGTTTGATTTGAGTTAGAGGCTTCATATCATATTACAGGGGCAATATTTGTTTTCTTTTTTATTAATCATTACCCAATTCTTTGTCAGATATTTCAAAGAATAGGTATTTCCTCTAACCTGTGAATACAAGCTAAGTATTTATTAACTGGTAGGCTGCATCCAATAAGGAGGTAGCTCTGTCTACTTCAAACTTGGGTAGACTTACGGTTGTTGTTTGTGACAGCTTAATTCTGTGTTCCACTTGTTTCAGAAATTTGCAACAATGCGGTTCCATCTTTCCATTTTCCTTAACAAGGTTAATAAAATTTATAATAGAGAGATGGACTCTGCACCCTCTGTCTTCTTTATAATGTGCTGAGCTCATATAAAATCCCAAAATAAAGAGAATCATGAAACTATGTTTATAAACATTCCTTCCATACATAATGATTAGTATGTTTGCTTTGATTAGAATTTTTTTATCTCTCTAATTCTGTAAAGAACTATGCCTCTTCTACCAATTAATGTTTCGAAATGGAGGACCTGTGAATGTGTGAGGAACATCCTTTAACGCAACAGGAATAAAGCTGCTGTAAAAACAGGGGAATGAGATGCTTCCATTTTCCAAACCACTCAGTTCGATCAGGTTTGTATCCTATAGATCCCCACTGTTTGACACTTGACAAGCTACATCTCTTGTTGAAGAGACGTGTTCAAATGCAGCAGTAAATTTCTCATCTTCAGGAACAGAAGCAACACAAATCCTATTCTAGAACAAGAGGAAAATATGTTAGATACATAAATGAGGTCACTGAGTTTATTCTGGTATGGCTTTACATCTTAGCAATGTGGCTGCAGAAGATTAAGCACCAAATCACACTGCATAATTCTTTACCAGTGTCACCTTATCATTCTATAAATTCATAGTATAAAAGATAATTTTAAATTAATTTCTTTTCCAGCTTTTGTGCAAAGGCAGAATAAAATAAAAGATGACCTTGAAACTCATGGAAACTCATTGTTAGAGACTCAGGTAAAGTTAGAAAAAGAGCTTTCTGAGTGCTTTTTGCATGCAATCTAATACACTGGGATTTATAGATTATTTTCTGAAAAAAAATAACTCTCAGGGGTTTATGTTATTCTTAGGTTTTATACACACCTAATTGCTGGACAGAACATGTTTAATATTCAGTTTCAAAGGAACCATGACTTAAGCAGTTAAGGAGCTCCACTGGATCTCTACATAAGTGACAGATTATTTTTTTATATTTTTGGCTTATTTTAACAATTGCTCCAAAACATCAAACATTTTTTATTGTTTTTCAGGGTTGATCAGAGGGGTGACTTAAAGCTCTTTTTCTATTAAAACTGATACTGTTTTCTGTCGTGGGGGCAGGAGGAGAATATAAGAAACAGTTTTCCCCTTTTGTTGCAGAGCTTTGACCAAGGCTCTATTTGCTGTAAAAATGAGTACAATACACTTCGCTCAGATAAAAGCAGCAATAAAATCTATTAATATGTTTTGTTAATTACTAAAAGATCAAAAGGGCGATTAAGGTTCTATTGATGGCAAGGTCACTACATTACTTAGTACAAGGCAATTGATTAAAAATGAGTAGGTAAGATTATAGATATACAATCAAATAATATGATTTTATAATAAGATGATTCCTAGACTGGGATAGGTGATCTTTATGGGGATTGTGGCTGGGAAAGGGGAAAGGGTAGCCCACCCTTTTGACAATGGTTTATGACTAAGAGCATGGGGGCCGGGAGGGCGTTGACAATGTTAGAGAAAAGGCAAAAGAAAAAGGAGAGGCCCTCCCGTTTGACAGCGGTTTATGTTTAAGATATGGGGAAAGGAATAGAAAATGTCCTTTTGTTCAGTTTCCAAGGCTTAAGATGGGACTCTGTTGCTTTCTAAACTCCTCCAGAGAGGAGCAACTAGATCCAACCTTAGACTGGGCAATGAATTTGGACAAAGGGAAGCCCTCCTGTTCAGTCACAAGGTTCAGAATAGAACTCCTATTTGTCAGAGAATAAGGNGTAAAAGCAGTCGTGTTGGTATACAGGATTGAGGCGTACCAACTACAAGCAGGTGTGTTGGTCTCGGGAGAGCGCCTTCTGAGATTTTCCATTCTTTGTGCTTACTGGACCTCAGTCACATTAAACAAAAGGTAATACTATTGGTCTCGTGGTGCTGTTGAGATGCGGCCCAAGAATATTTCCATGGTGTGGACTAGGAATCAGCTTCTTCACAGAGCAATCCNAGTTGTGATTGGTGTAAACCAATAATTTCAGTGATGATATTACTTCATTAATATTAATATGTCAAATACGTAAGTGTATTACCCTTTTATAATCAAATTACTAAATTAAAGAGATCATGCATACGCACACACNCGGACAGCGGGGTCTATACCTTTCCCATATGAAGTTTCACAGTTTAGCTGAGTGTATTTTCTTATTCCTTTACGGGTATGTGCAAAGATGCTTTTGATTGTATGAAATCATCCTGAATAAGAAAATATAAATTCTCTGATAGGATTAACTTCTTCATTAAATGTCCATGGTGACAATTTCTAGCAATATAAATTGTCCAACTCAGTCACAATACTTATCCCTAATCTCACTTGGATTTCAGGAAGATTTCTTACTAGATGGCAATAGATCCTTCCTTGTCAAGGTAGGTCTTGTAGCCCTGTTTTTATCTCCTTTTTCTTTTTTTTTTGNTGTATATGATTATAGAAGCTGGTCTGTAGACAAGATGGTATGATTTGGCATATCAATGCAAATTTAGGCAGTTTTATAGTCTCTACGTTACCTAACAAGCTAAGTCTTGGAGGTCACGGGTACTTACACTTCCCTTCGCTGGGACTATCTCAGATGGTACTTCCCTTTGTCAACAGTCATGGACAGTATTTCTCTTTGTCTGCTCTGTCGCAGATGGTATTTCTCTTCATCTGAACTATCGCAGACAGTCCTCATCGACCTTACCAGCAGACAAATGTCGAACATGAGAGGCGTCCCTACTCAGGGGGAGGTATGAGACTAGACTTGCTGAGATCCTGAAGAGTTCTGATGGGCCTTTCTTAGGATCAATATTTATAGGGTCGTAAGATAATTGACTTTGGTCAGAACTAGGCTGGTATTTTCCACTGAGGTCACTNAGTGTTCATAATCAGAATTCCATTACTTTACCTTTCTTTAAGGTTCATCATGTGAATTTTTGTCACGTGAATTTTTCCACTGGGAGACAAAAAGCAGCTTTTGTCTTTGCACCCTTAGGTGTTCTATGGCTGAACAAGAAACTATTGTGGTAACTTCTCAGGATGGTTTTTCTGCAGGAAGATTTTCAGGACATGATTTTCTCTGAGACAAAGATAATTTCAGGTGACATTTCATCACAGCTGAGAAAGTTATGGAGGAGCTTTGGCCTGACTGAGGGTTTACTTTGGCTGAAGAAATTAGTCCGCAGAAAGATGAGCTCTGATTACTCATGATCTATTGGCCTGTGACTGTGTGATGGATGTGAAGCATTGGCATCTGAGTTTTGCATATTGGAAGAAAAAAAGTCCAGAACAGTAGTAATGCCTCTTATATTATGTTCTAACAAGTAATACTTCTTTATTCCTTCTGTTTTTCATAATTTCTCTCCTCTGGTTGTGAGTACATCAAGGAGCACAAAGACCTAAAAAGTACCGAGGCCAGGATTCTCCAAGGACTAAATGCATTTCTTTGACTTCACAGAGACACGAGTGGCCAGAGCTGGTCTTCATAGCAGCACTCTGCTATCATGAGGAAAAGTTACTTGTTTCAGTGCATGATGTCCGTTTCTTAAAAATTTGTGCCTTTCTTTTATTGCAAAGATGAGTTTAATTCTCACTTATCACCAAAAGGCAACATGACAGCTATATTTAATCTTTACCAATGAAGGCAGAAATACTTAAACAGAAATGTCTTAGAGCAAATCATAAAATGTAAATATCCAAACATACTAAATATGAAGTCAGATGATGTTTACTTAATTAAGCTCTCAATTTAGTCTTTATCACATTTTTGTTTGCAAGTCTGTATATTGAAAGCCTTATCTGAAATAAGATGTTGCATTGTTAAGGTTTTTTTTTAAATTAACTGAGATAATACTAAGTAGATCTGTCTGAAAACTAGGATGCATGTTTATTAATACTCTGTGAGCATTTACTCTAGATTTTTCAGTGAAGAATGAAAACAAATGTGAATGTTAGCTCTAAAAACTAAAGTGAAGAATATAGTTTCAGATCACTGGCTACTGTTGAAAAGGCTGCTGGAATTTTGGCTTTTCTTTGCGATAAATAGATAAAATTTTTTAATTAATGTAGTCCTTAGACACTGAACTGACACACACAGACAAGAAAACATTTGTTTTCTAGTCTATGGTGCATGCAACCATAGAGTTAGTGTCGTATTCTCATCCTAGCAATACACCTTCTATGTGTTAATAGGGGAAGACGCCTGTAGCTGGTAGAGTTACTGAGAAAGACTCATTTGCCATTTTCTACTAAGACTAGCAGATAAGGTGACAATTAATGTCATTTAAGTTTTCCTTTCTGTTGGTACAGATGTTTTATGACTTTGCATTTAAATAGTCACTTATACCACATTCTAATGCTACATTTACACAGTGTGTACTTGTATTAGGCCAGGTGAATCCACTGAAGGGAGAATAGTGTCAATAAGAATAAAATGTGCATTTACTTCTGTAGATACAAAACTACAGATAGGTGTGTACATTATATTTTGTAGCTCCTCACGCATATCATAACATAATATTCCCCCTCTTTTTAAAAAGAATTAGAAGAAATTTTTATATAAACATATAGCATTTAAATTGAGGGAAGGGCACTAAGTGACAAAGGTGATAAAACTCAGTACCAATCATGCATTGCTACGCACTGAGTACTTTGTTATTCCTGGGTTGTGCCAAAAAGCCTCAGCCACTGCTGAAGCTGAAGATAACATACACTTGCCCTCTGAGAAGCTGTGCTGGTTTTGGCTGGGATAGAGTTGATTTTCTTCATGGTAGCTGATATGGTGCTATGTTCTGGATTTGTGACCAAAACAGTGTTAGTAACACAGAGATGATTTAGCTATGGCTGAACAGTGCTTACACAGCTTCAAGGTCTTTTCTGTTTCTCACACTGCCCAGCCAGACAGTAGATTGGGGGATGTGCAACAGGTTCAGAAGGAACACAGCCAGGCAGGTGAATGGCACTAACTAAAGAGATACTCCATGCCATTAAGAAGGAGAAAGTGGGGATGTTCAACATTATGGCATTTATCTTCTCAAGACACTGTTCTGTATGATGGAGCTCTGCTTTCCTGGGCAGAGCTCTAAACAACTGCTGGGAAATATTGAATGAATTCCTCATTTTGCTCTGCTTGCACACTCAGCTTTTGCATTTCTTATTAAACTCTTGATATCGACCCACAAGTTTTCCTGCTTTACCCTCCTGGTTCTCTTCCCCATCTGTTGGAGTTAATGACATATGTTGGGGTGAGCAAGTGACTGTGTGAAGCAGCTAAGTACCAGGGTTAAACCACAACAGAAGCTTACCTGTAAAGTCTTTGTTCACTGTATTAATCCACAAAGATAGGCCTATATGGAGCCTATTGGATAGATTTTTTTCTTTCCATATGTTCAGATGGCACTGTGATCAAAGTGATAAAAGAAAGAAGTAGAATATAATGTAGTCTCTACGTAAATAAAGGATGTCATTGTAGCATGCTATCATTTTATCAGATCAGCACTTCAGCATCACCTTGTTTTAAAGTGTGTTTTAAATGCTAGTATGAAACTATTGTGAAACTCATGCAACTTCTGTAACTTCAGACTCCCTTTGACTATGTGTTTTACCAGGAGTAAAGGGTCTCTCTCCCAACAGAATGACCTGTTTTCTTAACAGCTTATGATGTTTTAATCTCCGCTTCTCTCATGTCCTATGCCTTTCTATTTCTTTATCACTCTGCCTAATTTTCATTAGCCCATGTATTAAGAAAACATGCTGAAGTTTTCCAACCAAGTCTCCATTCATGCTAACTGGTATTTGAATCTTATTATGTATAAATGAGAATATTGAACTCACTCATGTCAGTTAGACTTTATTATATGACACGAGTCTGAAACAGATTATACCATTGACATCTGCATAATATAAATGGATTTGTTGTGTGTAGTGGGAAACACAAGAATCAGAACTAGAACTCTTTTTTCCTTTATTTTGATCACTGAAGCTGTGCGAATTTATGCTGTTGTGTAGTGAAGTGATTTGTTAAAAGTAACCAGTTAATATTAGTAAGTATTCCAATTATACTTAGGTTAAAGAAAGAATAAGAAAACTAAGTATTTGCAGAGATTCCATTGGAAACTGTGACATGTTATCCTAAGGTTTTATTTTTTTATTACTTTAGTCAGCTGTTCACACTCTGCGTATCCCCAAAGGGTAAATTTCCATCCTGACCAGTGAGTCTTCCTTGGTCAACAAGTGGATTATCCTTCACCAAGAAAATGATCTTCCTGCTGGACTCAAACCTGGAGAGATTTTCTGTTCTTTCATCCATCTATGAATATTTATTACTGTAGTAGGTGAGTCTAGTAAGAATCTGATTTAAAACCCATTGAACTCTAAAGCAGCCTTTCAGATTATTTTAATGGGATTTGATACTAACCCTAAGACTTTATGTCAGTAGACTTTACTGAGAGTTGTAAGTATTATGAAGAGATAGGGAATGAATACAAAGGAGCAGAGCCCGGTTTGCATGTATAAAGAAACTGGATGTCTCAGGTTTCACTAAGAGGTTTTCATTTAGCTGCTGCATCAACTGTTTGACAAAGGAAACTGACTTTAGTGTCTTCCTCATAGACTGTCAGAACTCTGCTTATTTCTGTATTTTTTATTGGCCTACATTCTGCTTGGTACCCACAAGAAAAAAAAAAAGATTGTGCTGTGCTGCAAACAGTAGGGAGATATTTATAAGAGTAGCTATCTAAATGGTGATTTGAAGACTGTTCCCCAAAATAATGAAAGAAAATACCTAGCAGAGGTATAAAAACATAAAAATCTAGAAAAGTACCTCTCAAAGTAAGGTATCTATGTCTTTTATATACGTATGTTTATAAGTACATATCTTAAAATTTAGCTGACAAGCACCAGAAGTTTATTGTTCATATATGAATACATAGAATAATACCTATCTATCTATCTATGTATTTAACTTTCAGTTAGACTACTAAATATTTACACATGAACTTAACCTTACAATGCAAAATCTTAGCTGAACAGGACCCTTAATTGAGAAGTGTTGACAGCTTTGGTCATTATTCCAAAGTAAAATTCTTCCTGAAATGCATGATCATTTGGTTCATTCATAATGTTTATTCAATGGTATGTTATTTTAATTTCTCTTTCCAAAGTCTAGTGGCAATATTTAGCTGTTAATTAGTACAAAGTTCCTTATGCCATATATAATTTCTTGATTCACTTAAATATCACATGCATAGTTTACGTTGTGAAAAGTCTCAAAAGACCTATGTGATGATTGTTGTCCAGTCCTGTGTGGTTCCTTGGATGTATCAAGTCACAAAACCTTTCACTTTTAATTCCAGTAAAAACCGAACTCTTTGATTGTTGCTGGAAAGAGAAATGGAAATTTGTAGTTAAATCTGAGATCCAGTCAAAGGGGCAGCAGTGATTATCCTTGGTAGCAGATGTTTGCTCTTTCCTCTATTCTCTCCTGACACGCACAGCATGTCAATTATCTCTTGACCCTACATTTGGAAAATGTAAGATTACACATGAACTGCAGGCTTATGTGTGATGGGATTGTGTGCACTGATGACACTATATGGTAAGGTGAAGAGCTATTTTCAGTGTCTATTGCATTTCTTTGATATTTGCAGAGATACAAAGAGATCAACAAACAATGTATTTAGGACATGTTTCTCTTTTTAAAATGTTCTCTAAAGAACTACAGTGTTCTATTTGATCCTACCATTGAATTTAGGGTTTAAACAGGAGATAAAGAGAGGCTATATATAAACCTGAATTCTACTTAACATCTAGATTCAAAAGAAGTAGTGCTCTGTTATTGGAAACCTAATAACACTGGATATGTCCTGGTAGAATTATCAGAACATTACCAAGCTGCTGATGTCAACAGAATCAATTCAAGTATTCCAAGAATTCAAGAATGAGAAGAATCAGTTCATTTGGTAAGATCTTCGCATCACCTGCCATTAGATTTCACACAACAACCCTTTTACCAAGACCAATAACTTCTGTCCTTCTTGAGGAGATTTTGCCACCTTTGCAATTAATATTTTGGCACAATTTTTGTCCATAACTCTTAATGGAATGCATGACCTTGGGCTGCATCAGTGAAATCCATTACACATAATTTATTTTTCATAGGTTAAAAAAGTGAATATTCTATATAACCTTTATGACATTCCATGAACTATGGCTCTGTATGTATTGGAAAGTATGGAATATGAGTAAAAGTAGATTAAAAAATATTTTTAATGTACAAAACTTGTATTTATTTCCTGGTACCAGATAAATAAAACTCCACATTATTACACTGGAATTCAGGATTGTTGAAGTTTGTTGTTAAATTTATCTTTAAAATAATTATTTTTGTAACAGCCAAAAATATTTTGTAAACATAAAAAATAAAATTTTGATAAAATAAATGTAAGAATATTAAATAAGTAAATAAAATTAATATGAATAACTCGACTTCTGTCCTGCATTTTTGCATTTAGTATTACCTGTGAAATTTAAGATGTTTTAAGCTAATTTTTTTTTTTTTTCCGTTTAAATTGTCACTGAAACGGAGAGCTGAAGTGCCCTAAATATTTGATTACATCAAATAGTGATATGGTGTATTTTCACATACAGATATTTAAATGCTTGAATTAAATAACAGAAAAACCTCAACCAAACAAGCAAACAAACAGAAGAAGTTTTAGAAATAAAAGATTACTCAATGCCCCTGCAATATGGATAGATAGCAAACTGGAATATGGCTGCTGTGATATCAGAATATACTCTAGTCAAAAGATGTAGTTACTCATTGTTAAATTTTCTTGTCAGGACAGAGTACTTTGTAATGATTTGGAATAAATCAATTGATTTTATTCCTATGTTAAGGCAAATGTTGACATGTCAAGTGCTTTTTTAAATACAAAAATAAAATAAAATTCTTGAATCTGAAAGAACTCTCTTTAAGATTCCTTAAGAATTAATCTAGATAAAAATAATAGATTGCTTGCCGCTATTCTTTCTGTATGAGATGGATTTCTTGCTCAGATTGCATTTCCCTTACAGTTAGATGACCATGGAAGCCCACTGTAAAACTGCAGCTGCAGTGCAATCATGAGGATTTCACTAAATTTTTGGTCGGTTCATAATGCATTGTCTCTGCTATTCCTTCCCCATCATGTTCTTCCTCTGCTCCACTGTAGAGTCCTTAATGAACTTCATCAGTGTGGGTCCTTCCCATGGGCTGCAGTGGATCCTTTCCATGCAATGTAGTGCTTCAGGCTCCAGAATAGGTCCCTCCTGCCAGGACCCTACTTCAATGTGGCTTGGGAGATCACATCTTCCTTCAGGGCACATCCACCTACTCTGACATGCTGTCTTTCATGGGTTGCAATGTGGATATCTCCTCTACTGTAATCCCTTGGGAGATGCAAGGGAACAGCCATGTTCTTCTCCACAGGCCGCAGGGTAATCTCTGCTCTGGCTCCTGGAGCACTTCCTCCTTCTCTTTCACTAACAATGTCTGTAGGACTGTGTCTCTCACATTTTCTCATTCCTCTTTCACAACTGCTGATTTTACCCTTTCTTAAATATGTTATCACAGAGATGCCATCATCATCACTAATACGTATAGCTCTGGCCAGTGGTGGGACCAACATGGAGATGTCTGGAACTGGCTTTTTCTGATACAGGGGCAGCTCCTGGTTCCCTCTCACAGAAGCCACTCCTGTAACCTCACGCTTTCCTGCCAAAACCTTACCGTGTATATAAAGCTAATATACAGAGATGAATATTTTCACTCTAAATGAATAGTAAAGAAAAGACTGTTTAAGGTAATGAGAAATAAAAGTGGCTTATATGACTCAGTCACAAAACTTTTGATTACAATAGGTGGCTAGATTTATTTAGCTTAACATAAACAAAACCATAGTGTTCTTCTCCAGACTATCACAGTCTAAATTAAACAACACTAGCAGAAGTCCCTTGTATTATGGGTGCTTTCTTAGACCAAGGCTTCAGAAAACAGAAACTACTTGCATTCTACAAGTTAATAAAGTAATAAATGAACAGCTATGTCAAATTCAAGCATCCTGAATCTAACAGTGAAGTTGTACAGTCTGAGCTTTTGCATTCTAGGGCTTTAGGTAAAGTAACTACATTAAAAAAAAATGTGCACGTATCAAATTTTATGTTTCAATTTCAATTTTATAGACAGCATCTAGACTAAGGGCAATTTGTAGTCCATTAGATCTCTTGGTCTCCAAGTTTTCTGGATTTAGCAGTTAACAAGCCATTTAGAGGTCACTTCCAATTTACACGACTGGATTTACTTTCCTCAAATGGGGAATAAAAGACTTGTTTCCTATCTCAGTGTGGGGCACAACATGTATCTGAACCATGCTTTTACTCTAATTTAGATGTTGTATTAACAAGATTCAAAGAGATTGTTTTTCAAATTTTAAACTGTATATAATTGTGTGTATTCATTTGTATGCAGAATATGATCTTCTGTCACAAAAATTGGGGATTATTCTGCTTCATAATGTTATTATTGCTCTGCCATTTTATATCTTTGGAAAGGTACCTATTTTCATTCTATTTCAAAGCCTTTAGCAGTCCACTATATTTAATTAAATATTCTGATGTCTCTTGTTGAATACATAAGGAGAATGACATTGCCTTTAACTACTGCTAGGTTCCTTGGTATTTTTTGAAAGCTGAAGTTTGCGAGTATATTTGATGTATGTTTACTTGATGTTGGCTGGGCATAATAGATAGTGCTGGGCTATGGTTTAGTTTTGTGTTGAAAACAATGTTGATAATGTTGATTGTTGTACTTACTGCTGAGCAGCTCCAGACCTTTTCTGTCTTTCATACCACTCCACCAGCAGGTAGGCCGGGGGTTAACAAAAAGTTGGGAGGGGACACAGCTGGGACAGCTGACCCCAAGTTTGACCAAAGGGGTATTCCATACCATGTGATGTCATGCTTAGCATGTAAAATTGGAGGAAGAAGAAGGAAGGGGGAAAAGTTCAGAGCAATGTAATTTTTCTTCCTAAGTAACCATTATGTGTGGTAGGGTTCTGCTTTCCTGGAGATGGCTGAACACCTTTTGCTGATGGGAAGTAGCGAATGAATTCCTTGTTTTACTTTGCTTGTGTGTGCAGCTTTTTCTTTACCTATTAAACTGTCTTTATTCAAAGTGCAAATTTTCTCACTTCTACTTTTCTGATTCTCTCCCTCATCTGAGCAAGCGGCTGTGTGGTACTTAGTTGCCGGCCAGGGTTAAACCATTACAGCTGGTGTGCAGTTTCCTTAGTACAAAAAAGAAAGACATACTTGAGATATTTAAGTTACTCTATATGCTGTTTTCCCTCCTGCATCTCATTCTTTCAATTCACTGAAAAAAGTTGAATATACTATTGAGTAACACTACAAGTCATTCTGTGTACAATTAAGTGTGTAATTTCTGGCCAGATTTCCCTCCTTTGCCAATAGTATACACTAGGACTTTAATGATGTGTGAAGAGGAATCCCAGTTGTAACTGCACAAGCCTTCATAATATTTTAGGGAACAAATAATGAGCATTTTGGAAATATGTGTGCATCTCACACAAGCAATCTGGTTCTCCTCCTCCTTCCTGTTTTGAAGTCAATAGCCTGTGTTACATCAGCCATCTGCAGTTCCATAGACAGGTGCAGGGTCAGCATCACAGCTCCAAGCCTGGAGTTCAGAGAGAGATGAAAAAAATTGCTAAGCAACTAAGAAGAATTTCCAGCATCATTAAAAAACCCACCCCAGCATTGTTTTCTAAATATATGGATGTTTTGATTAGTTGGTTTTTTTTTATACTTTTCTCTGGCTCTGGTTTGTCCAGAGATAACAGTATATGGGCTTCCTTGCAACTTTTCATTGTGCTCGAATAATAAGAAATATATAAGACCAAAAATAAAGTGTGGGGAAAAAAATCCAGTTGGTTTATTGAGGACTTGGCATGTTTTGGAGATAACACAACTATTCTATAGTATTAATTGCCTTAGAAACATGATGCTACTTTCTAATAGTTGCAGGCACTAACCAAAATGCTGAGATGGTGCAATATGCCAAATAAGTACAGAGGAAGAGACTCTCCAAACCTTACACGTTGTTGCATCTGCTCAAATTTCCATTTACTTTTTTTTTTGTCTCCTTTCTATTGCTTTATTGGGTAGAACCATTCCTGTGAACTTCTCTCTCTGCATATTCCTCTCCCTTTAATTCTGATATATTAATGGGGGTTTAGGCAAAATAACATCATCTTCTGCATAAATAATTATACACTTAAACAGTACACCTTGGCAGAAATAAATTCTGTTCCTGTTTACACAAGCATGTGGTTCAATGAAGTACACAACTAGAGGTTTTATATGCATTGAAAGCTACTCATATAAAGTCCATCAGTGCCAGGCAAATAATAATATATATATAATACTATAGATAATAATAAAAAAAAGATCCGCTTCTGAAAGTATAACTATTGGGTGAAATTATGGTAGTAAATAGGAAAAGAAATATCCTGATTTAGATAAAATAAAGATCCTATTTTTTCTTATACTAAGACCAAAAAGTCTTACTTAGCGAAGATCATTGAATTTGTATATACAAGTAATTAAATCATAGATAGGTTATTGATAAGAAAGACTAGACAAGGCATGAATGCATTTTCAGTGAAACCACTTGCTACATGACGCTGTCAGAAAAAAAGAAAAAAAAAAGAAATTATCTTCTTTAATTGAGTTCCAAACTTCTGACCTCAAAATGTGTACTGATGATATAAACTTATTATCTAGCACTGTATTTCTTTCTTCAATAAGGTAACTGTATGACCGTTCTGCTACTGTTATACAAACGTAAGCATGGTATATGTCTTCTTTTCAGGTTTAAGGCATACAGTTAACATATTATTATTTCATACTATTGTGTGCATTATTCTATATAATACATTTGTACTCTTTGATTTCCTTTTACATGCTGATATTTCAGAAGACTGTCCATCCGTTCTGGAAACATGGGTCCCTAGTCATGCAAAAATTTTTATCTGCTTCTCCTCCTACCTACAACCAGCATCACTTTCGTATTTTGCATACAACTTCCAAATTAAAATATACTTTTAAAAAGAGAATATGAAGTCATTTTGAGAAACTATACTGTTTAATAATTAATTTCTTCTGTGTTAACAACTATGTGTTTGATATTTAGGAGACATGGGTAAAGAAAAGTCTCAGATCTTTCTTCTTGCCTTCACTTGCATGTTCAGCTTATTTCTGGCTTATTTCCTTTTTCTGTGCCCTGGAGGTTGGCAGAATGGGTGTTTGTGCTCTGCTGTTGAAACTGGCTTTTTGCTTTTGAGAGTTATGTGGCACAAGCAGGCTTTTGTGGCTGAGTCTGAGAAAAAGTCTTTGATGTTGAGCAGTAGTTGTTAAAAATGGCTAATCCAATATCTCTATCTTCTGACCTACAGGGAAAAGGTATATTCTTAACTTCTTTCAGTGGACAAATGTAAGGTGAAACTCTTGTGAAGAGTAGGCAGAATACAGGTGTTTTGTCACATTGGCACACGTTAGGACATGGCCTGGAATTTAGCTAACTAAATTCACCAAGAGAAGCTGCTGGACATGACATGAGAAATTGCTGGTCACAGTAGATAACAGAATGAGAAGCTGACAAATGTCAGATGTGATGTGAGAAATAGCCAGATTTCACAGATGGTCAAGGAGGACTGAAGTGAGAGAGCCTAATCTCACACATAATTGAGAGATCAACCCGGGACCTTTTGAGAAGTGAAATCTTGCAAGGTCAGCAAATCCTCGGCAACAATAATCTGTGAGATACCAAATCTGGGTACAGATGAAATAGAAGGAAGTTCAGTGGGGAAAAAGTAATTAGAGGTGGGTGTTTATCTGGGATGAAACAAAGGTGGAGAAAGGAAGCGGTCAAGGTAGATGGGGAAAACAAGCATGGGAAATGGAGAGGAGCTGTAATGAGAGGCCAGTTGAGTGCAAGTAAGCTGCTTGCTGGTATACTTCTCTGGTCAAGCCCTGTCTTTTTATTACATCCTACTCCAAACTAGTTTATGAGTGCACTCCATTCTGGGTATGAGTGTGTGAACAACTAGTGATGTTCAAGAGGGACTAGTCATTAAGTAGTATGAGAGATCTAAGTGCCAGCCACTGGAGAGAGAAACTGTGGGTCTGAGAAGCCCATAGATATAGAAGCTGGCTCCTAATGGCAACCATATTGCGTATGGGAGGATGTGGAGACTTCATGCAGACTTCAGGCTGAACTAGCACATAGAAGAAGGACACCAGCATCTGCACAGACTCTATGTCTCAAGATTTGACCTAGCAACTGAGTGAGGGGCCTGGGATCTGGACAAAGATAATAAATGGACTTGGAATCTGTGATATTATACAAGATGTGGTGGTTTGACCTTGGCTGAGCGCCAAGTACCCACTAAGTTGCCCTATCACTCCTCCCGCCACTTCCCTCAGCACGACAAGGGGGAAAAAGAATGAGATGGGAAGAGCCCATGGGGTACGACAAAGGCAGTTTAACAGGAAAAAGCAAAAAGCAAGCTGCACGTGCACTAAGAGAAGCAAAACAAGATCTTATTCTCTACTTCCCATCAGCAGGCAATGTCTAGCCTTTCCTGGGAAGCAGGGCTCCAGCACGTGTAGCGGTTGCTCAGAGGACAAGCGTCTTCACCAACAGATGACCCCCACCCCCTCCTCCTTTGTCTCCCTTTTATACTTGAGCTGATGTTATATGGTGTGGAATGTCTCTTTGGTCAGTTTGGGTCAGCTGTCCTGTGTCCCCTCCCAAGATCTTGCCCACCCCATCTCACTGGGCAGGGGGTGTGTGGGGGGGGAGATGTTGGAAAGACAGCCTTGGTGCTGTGCAAACATTGCTAGCAGAAACCACAACATGGGTGTCTTATCTGCCTCCCAATACAAAGCACAGCACCATAAGAGCTGCTCTGGGGAACATAACTCCATCTCACCTAAACCCAATACCCAAGGAATGTATGGATGTGGATGTGCCTATAAATCCAGAGAGTAAGGGTATGTATACAGAGCTAATAGTGAGCTTACATCCCCATCTGTGTAAGTGAGCGTATGCACACATGCGTATGTGTGTGTACCAGGGATGTGTTCTACACCTCGCTGCTGGCTACATCTGGGCCCAGGGGAGCCTCTGCATCCATGGGTCTTGGATGGCAGATACCTCAAGGTCTGAGAGGGACCAAAGTCATCTCTACAGGGCTAGGAAGGAGAATTCCCCTGAGTCCCAAAGTTTAGCAGGTCTTGCTACCTTTTACAATAAGTTTAAAGTGGGTTAACATGTTAATCAGGATGAATACCAAGTCTTGCTTCACCCTTAAAAGAGCCTTCAGCAGAAAAGTCAAGATGAGGATGATTTTTTTCTCATGAGAAACACAACGCAAATTTGATGTCATGACTTTTACTATCTTGTGTTAAGGCTTCTAAAGCTATAACAATTTAGCTAGGAGCAAATAATACAAAATACAGTCATCTTATTATTTCATGTATACACATACTGGTTATGTAATTTAATAAATAAATAAGCTTATTTTTAAACCTTGTTATCATTTGCTATTTTACTGTCAGAAATGTAGTGTATGAAGTGTCTTAGGAGGCTGCAAAGCCCAAGAGCTGAATATCAGTAAACATTCATACTTTTTTTTTTTTTTCTCTTTTATGTATTTTAACAAATGTGTTTGAAATACTATGACATGTAATTTATATGTATTTACTATTCCTTGAAGGACAATTTTTTTCATTTCATTTCACTAGAAAATTAATCAACACTGACTTAGTTTCCATGATACGTGTAAACTAGTTTCCAAGTCCATAAACAAACTAAACTTCTTCTATCCTGCATTATTACCAGCTGTATTAAGCAATTTGCAGATAAATCATTAATCATTTCCCTTTATGTTTAGTGCAATAATATTAATCATGAGTGAACAAATTGAGTAATCATACAGCTGCAATACGCTATTCCCATAGGAGCTCTGTTGTAATTTACTAATTACAACCATGACACAATATTATAGCATGAAACTAAAATTACAGTTTGCTGCTTCAATAATGCTTTAATTCCCAAGCTTCAGCAGTAATACCTGGCCTCCTTCTTCAACACAGTCTGCAAGATTGATGGTGCCAGATAAGAAAAAGGAAAACAGATTGCAAAAGTGATGGAAACACTACTAACTTCAGCGTGGATCATTTCCTGAAGAATTAATGAAATGTTTAACTTTTCCAACAATTACTAATTTACCAGGAAAACTCCCCATGTTCTATTTCACGCTTATCAGCTCATATACAATAATGATATAGTTGGCTAAACCTCAAGGAGAGTAAAGCAAACAAACCATAACAATGTATACCACTCTAATTACCTGAATTCCTGAAAGTTTTACATCTACTTTTCATTTCTTATTCATCCATAAAGATATGACCATAAATGTCAACACTATGAGGACGTGTTGAGCAGTCAGTGCTGTAAAATGAGTACAATGGGGTACGTACTTAGATCTGCAGTCACCAGAATCATCACTCTGACATATCACCTAAAGCAAAGATGATTTTTTTTTTGGTCATATTTTACTGTTGTAAAATCCTCTGACCCTATTTAATTTCGTGTCATGTCATCAAAGGAGTACCTAAAGTAATTTGTTTTTCTTCACAGCAAACATAGCTCACGAACGCTTTTCTTAAGCTTTTTTCAGTACCTGATTTTTCCCTCTTAATCCTTAAACTCACCAGAAATTTTGTCCAACCAAGTATCAAAACAAAATCCTGTATCTTTCGGTTGCTAAAGCATGTTTTGGGAGGCTTTGAGTTTGAAATTTTTCTGATTTCAGTTCATAAGAGTTTTATCTTGTCTTTCCTATGGAACGGACACTATGCTTCATTATCCAAGAAGAAAAGTTTTCTTTGTTTTTTGTTTTTTGGGGGGTTTGGTTTTTTTTCATCAACTGGCGTTTTCTATAATAAGTACAATTTTAGTTTAAAAAACTTCCTTAGAGATATACGAGAAACAGAAGACCTTATTAAGCAGAGTCTCAGAATGAATACTTTCCGCATTTATGTGATATTCTAGCTTCTTCCAAATCCTAATGGAAGCCCTTTCTTGGTTTCGTGTTTACATCTGTTCTATTTTTCTTCAGTTAATGTTTTATTCCAGAGGTTTTTCCTGCAAAAAAATAAAAAAGTCTTTTATTTTCCTACATATTTTGTTAGTGAAAAGATATGTTGTCTAAAATAATAGTTTAAGTTATGATTATATAATAACAATTATAATTATATAATTATTATAATTGTATTTCAAAGAACTGCATGGTGGAAAATGATTGAATGTGTAATTTTTTAAGAGAGAAAATTATATGCAGAAAACATATTTTAGAGTTAAGTTCCATCTGAATACCTGACTTAATTGTGCAATTGTGATATCTCCAGGATGTTCTGGGTCATTGAGTGGGAGATGTGTTAGCTTTGCCACTAAGACCAGCAACACCATTGTCAATTCGTATGTTAATATCTGATCACTGGCTCCCCAATGGCTTTATTTTAGTTTTAAATTAAGATTTAAATTCAACATATAATATATAGTCTTAGCTAGCCGTGGAAGTTTAGCATAAAACGACCTCTTTCCACTGCTAGGTTGTTTTTTGTTTGTTTGGTGTTTCTTTGTTTTGTTTGCTTGTTTGTTTGTTTTTTTTCTGTTTTGGTGTTTTCTGGGTGTTTGTTTGTGGTAGCAATTAACCTCCCCCCCCCGCCCCCGAAGGAACCTTTGTAGCTGCTGACAGTTCATTTTCATAAAAAATAGTTTTTGAAGCTTGTGAATTTATGAAACAAAGACAAGTGATGAATAGACATTATAGCAACACTGAAGCAGGAGTTTTGTGAGGTCTGCCTACTGTGCTCTTGTGCTTTTGAGGGGTCAAATAGAATAAAACTATGGACTCAAGGGCAGAAAATAGGGCAGTAGTCAAAAAAACATTGAATTTAGTACATAATAGATGTGGTGCACTAACAGCAATGTGTCAGCTGCAGTCGTAGCTGTAGGCTTGATAAATAGTACCAGTAATCCTGAGAGGAGTTAGAGACTGGAAATTTAACTGCAAACAGGAACAGTAAATTCATTCAGGAGACTGACATATTTTGGTGGTGCTTCCTTAAGCCTAAAGATCTTCTGAACCCATACAGCTGTGTGAGGGACAGGGCTGCTCATCCTCGCCTGTGCAAGCTGAAGAGGTGCCTCAGACTCTGAGTGTTAAAAAATCCCCTCTTGCATTCTGTTCACCTGTCATTTAATACACAGAATGGACAGGAGCTGATAGTCTTTCAGGAAGGCAGATTAAAAACTGTGCTTTCTATTACCAAATTATTATTTGGTGTCTCTATATAATTTTCCTAGGGCTAAGGCTAAGGATTATTTCTCTGTAGGCCTTTGAAAATGATTACAGTATATTGCAGAGGTAGTCCTTTTGGATATAAATTTAACTATTTTCCAATTACTGGTTTAAAGACTGAAAGCAATATAAAACAGGGGAAGGAAGAAAATTTAATATTTACATATTTTTTTTACTGAAGCAACAAAATCATATTCCAAATAATTAATAAAATGAAATGGAAAAAATTAATAAAAGTTTCAAAACATAATCAACAGTAAATAAGAAGGAATACTGATTGAATATAGATGTAATAAGATCATATAATCAATGGCAAATTATTATGATATTTCAGAATTATTATCCTAGGAGAAAATATTTTACACCATGTCCAGGCCCTGAGGACATCCACAGCCCTGCCTGTCCACTGGTGCTCTTCCTAACCTGTCCTCAGCCCAAGACTCCATGTCCGCAACTAGCGCCCAACTCCTGGGCCTGTGTTCCAGCCCAAAAGAAAGTGCCCCATGCCTGGGACTGCTCCAATGCTCCTGGCTGCCCTGCTCATGTCTGGGAGGTGGGATTGGCCCAGGCTGCCAGGCTGTGACATGAAGTCCCCAACATCATGTTGGGGAGCTTCCAATGGTCCTGGTCCCAGAGAAACACAACCTACAGAGCACCCTGACACACCACTTGTATGCCAAGACATATAGGAAAGACAGAGCACATGATTTTGAGGGGAACCATATTTCCACTCGCTGCTTGTATTTTAAGTGTGTGTAAGGGACTAGAAATATGTCTCAACATTGTCGGTGCAAGGAATAAAGATATGCCTCAACATTTTTGGAAGAATGGTTTANAGAATACACAAAATCTGTTCACAATAAAATATCTAATTGGACATTATTCAGGAGTTAAACTTAGCCACCCCCAGCCACTCAGAATTATCTGAGGTCGATTAGGTTTAACTTCTGCCAAAACATTCAACACAACAGTGGATCTTGACAGTGTGATACTTAGGAGGAGGAAAGAAAGTATTTCTGGTAACCAGACTAAAAATAATGAACAAACTCTAGTTAGAAAAAGTTTTACTACCTCCCTTATTACTGTAAAGAACCCATCCCTTATCTTCTTCCCCTTTGACCACTTACGGGGTCGACTGCTGCTGACCAACTGTCTCCATCTGGTGTATAGCACTGAGACAGCAGAAGACCAGGTTCTCACCAGGAGCGATTCTGATAGTATTGGTGGTGGTGCTTCTTACTTTACATTCACCTGGGGAGGTTTTATTGCATTTCCTGTAAAAGTTTGCTCACTTATTCCATCACTAGTCCACTAAGTAAAACTACACTCAAGTATTAATATAATCTGCAAGAGGCTTGCTCTAAGTAGGATACTTCCATTTTTACCAGTCATTAGTTAAGACTAAATATTAAATTACACAATTTTCATTACATGGCACAGAGATTTAGTTATTATGTCTGGTCAGACTTTTCATATTGCCATATGTACTTAGGTCATATATCCTTGAGCCTAAGCAAAGATATTTTAGTTGTGTAATGATACCAGTGTATCACTGTATCAACCAAAGTCAAATTGAAGTTAAATGGGGTCACTTGGACAGTTATTCCTGGCCTATATCATCCCCTTGTTCCCTTCTTTAATGCAGGACTAGCATAAAGTCCAAAGTTACCTGTGGTGGCCTTCCCCTTAGCTTGAATGGGAATGAGACCTTTAAATAAATAGTCCCACTACTTTTAGGGATACTTCTTTTGTGCTCAGACCTCTGTGTAGGGTGGTCTACATAAGGAGACTGATAAGGACTAGTTTCATTGCTAAGTACAGCTAAAACTATTACATGATTAACACAATAATGGTTGAAAGAGCAGATATTTGTCCTGTCAAGACCTTTTCTACCTGGATACAAAATGTATTCTGAAGCTGTCAAAGGAAAACTGCATCAGACAAAAGTCCTGTGTAGAGTAAATCACAAGTCATCAGGGACATGAAATTCTGTTAGTAAAATAATTGTGTGTCTATCTATCTCACGCGTTGCTTAGCTTAATTTACAGAGTATCTACTCCCATTGATTAGACTAAAACTATTGCATTTCATTACCTCAGTGTGGTTCTGAAAAGGAAGAAATGTTATATTTTAATGAAGCTAAGAACTTTTCAGATATACCTCTATTTCTTCTTTTAGATGCACTGTTGTTCTGATTTGGCCTAGCTTGTCATCTAAAAATGAATTCAAGTGTGTTGGGAATGGATGGCAGAACAAAATTAAAGCGAGATCAATAACCTCTAAAATAGTAAACATACTTTTCTTAATCTCTGAGAATGAAGAAGAATAAATATGACATTGCAAGATCTCTTCTCAGAATAATTCTGATGGTTCAATTGCATTTGAAGATGGAAAAAAAAAATGTCACAGATAGTTCAAACCAAAAATCTTGACTGGCTCTTTCACGCAATTTACAGTGGACTTTATTAAAAGCCAGGAATAATTTCAGCTTTAGAAATTTGATTCTAAAATACCAATGACTCTCATGAAGGATGCAAGTCTATGCATTAGCTCTTCAAAGAAAACTGAAGCATCTGTGTCATGATCTCTCCACATTAAACTGGAGAACAAAATTTTTATCTTCAGGTCCCAGGGTTTATGAAATTTTGTTATCTATGAAAATATTTTGCATGTTTTCCTTTGCAAGTGGGAAGAACTGGAACACAACTTTCATATCTTCATAGTCTGTCACCATTTAACTTAAACTAACAGTTTAAGCTGTTGCCACATCCATGATTACACCATATATATTTTAACTAATCATCCCTTTTTCGTTAGCCATCATTAGCAATAGTTGACATTTACTCTGAACCACAATATGCTGTGCTTAATATTTTTACATAATAACAATAATATGCTACCTAAACTCCTGTAATTTTTAAAAGAGGAATGGTGTCATAGGGATAAAAGAATAGTTGCCAAGAATAACAGCATCTTCCATCACCTTGTGTGTGCATAGCAAAGAGGAAGATGTAAGCAAAGTAACCTCAGGACTGCTGAGACTGAATTACCTCTTATGCTTTTAATCCTTTGAGAGAAATGGCAAGTGCTCTGCCCAATGCTTGCCAGATGTCAGGAAGAGGAATTAATGAAACGTGAAAGAACCTAAGCTTGGTGTATTTAAGCCATGCCCAGTGGAGCAACATACACAAGTCTTGTACTAGATAAACCCAACAGTTAAATGCCATGTGAAACAGTATCTTCTGATGAATGAACTAAACTAAGAATCACTCCCTGCTTTTTCCTCTGACACTTCAGTACAAGGCAACTGTAGGCAACAATCAGGAAACAACCAACAAGAATTTTTTCAGTCAGAGCAAGATGCCAAATAACATAACTTAGAATTATTATGTATATGAACTCTTAACAACACCTATGAAGCCTGGATATGTTCATGTATTTTCTTACTTCAAATAAGAAAATATAAAACTATAATGTAACTGTATAAAGTCCATGTCATTAAAAATGAAACCTAATTGTTTTCAAGCAAAGTGGTATCTAACAGTCTATCTATTGACAATACCACAGAACACCTTAAAAAAATTGGAATTACAGTGGTCAGTTGATATTACAGTTAAAAGAACAGTTTAATTTCATGTCTATTTTCCTGTCTACCACAAAAGAATGATGTATAAAACTGTAAGATATTCAATTGTTCTTGGGACACATAACATATTTAGTTCAAGAAGTACAAGTTTTAAGTTAACTCAGGATATAGTGGTATTCGTCCTTTCCTCAGTACAAAATTGAATGAAGAAGTAATCATCACTGGCATGTAATTCCTATTCTATTATTATCTTTTATTACCAATCCCACTCTGTTGATATAAAGATTGAGGTAAGCTACCTTGTAAATCAAAACAATGAAGTGATCCTATTTAAAAAAGTATTTACAAATATTTTATTTCTATTGAAATCATTCATCAAAGAAATTTTCTTTTATGAATGCATTGATCATTTTTACTAGTTAGCAATATTTCACAAATTTGATTCCTTTAATGAACTGTTCTCACTACTCTTACCTCTGAGTACATAATACCTTTTTAATTTACCTGTAGGTCACCTAAATCAAGTCAATTATTTCTAAATCTTATCTTAGCAATTAAAATTGAAGGTGGGACATGTCTCAGATAAATATAGGATACTGAGTACTCTTCAAATACATATCTACAGTAGCACATCTGAACAGCTGTTTTGATCTGTAGCCAATAACATAAATGTCTGCATAAAAATGAAAAAGAGAGTTGTGAGCACAAAGGTAAAATTCTCAGAATTCTCTGAACTGACATAATGTTTATGAAGTATGAAATGCAATTACAGAGTTTCTTTAGTTCACTATTATAATCATAATGAGTACACCCACAAACTGATTCCAAGGGAAAGAAATGATGTAAAAGCAGACATACATTGTCATATTCTTTTCATCTACTGTAATTAAGTGGATTTTGTCGGAAACAGTTGTCACTGAAAAGCACACAATTTATTTTTCTCGTGATTTTTCATAGAATTTCCCACATCCTTTTAAGGATTAAAAAGTCTTCCCTTATTGTTTGAATTCATTATATAGAATTCTTTTTACTTTTAATTGTTCAATAAAATACAAGCCACATATCCTTACAAAGAGTAGGAAGATTCCCCTGGGCACAAGTAGGTTTTGAAAGTGGCTCATGGTTGTTGTGTGGGGCTTTTTGTTTGTTTTAAGTATTCCTTCATGGCACTTTGAATTTATGGTTTCATATATGCCCCTACTAATTCAGATGTTATTTATCATCAGATAAAATTGTTGTTGCTTTCCATTAAATCAATAAACCCAAAATTATTAAAATCCTCTAAGGCTTCATTACTAGAAAACATCCATGTTCAGGAAAGCAGCTGAGTGTGTGTTTAACACTACACACAACCCTAAATACCACTGAAGTCGATGGGGTTTATAGATACACTTTAAAAACATTGCATGCCTAAGTTATTTTGTACATAAGGAATGTCAATGAGGACCTTGGTTAATTTCAGAAACATAATGACATCCAGCAGCAGAATTATCCAGAATAAATCATTATTTTCTTTGATATTTCATTTTAAACACTTTTTATCATTAACATTCAGGTTCTGACTTCAGTGAAAAGTATCTAACCTTTTATAGTATTTTTTTTAATATAAATATAATTTTATTAGACAGTATCTGATCTGTTATGTATCACTTCCATGCTCTGGGACATGATTTTATTCATTTATTGCACTGCCACATTTGCTTTCACATGTTGAAAAGTCTTCACTTAAGAAGTAGGAATTCTCCTGCAAAAAAACACTCCATGTTGATTCCTGCCTGCACACAAACTGGTAGTAGACTTATTAGAGTAGATCTACAAATCTGTAGGAGCAATGCCTTAAGATTCATCTTGTTGAAGTCTAGAAATATGAAACACATTTTTTTAATCAATCAAGAAACCTGAGACTGTTTATTTCCACCAACGTGTGGAATCTTATAACGGCAGTCATCTTTTGTTCAAATCAGCGGGAAGTTTTCTAGCTAGTTCTGACTCAGGTCTCAGAATATCCTGCACACGTATGCTTTCAGCTTTGTGCTACACTTGAGCAACTTCTATTTGTTAGTGCTGCCTGGAAGAACTTGAAGAGGTTGTTTCTGAATGTAATTATGGCGAGCTCAAATCTCATTATTCTCACAGCCCAATATAAGGTGAACTCTGAATAGAATAAAAATTAGTTGCTGTTGTAATTTGCTGATATCAAAACCTGGATTTTATTAATTCACTGACGTCATCTTAGATAAGTATGCTCCAGAATGGAAAGAATATACATCTCATACTCCTGTACTCCCTATCTATGCTGTGGTATTTAGAAAGTCATTCAAAGTGTGTTACTACTAGTTCACTAGTCTGGATTCTTGTTTTATTCTTTAACACCAGAATTGTACAAAACCTTGTTTAGTAGAAAATGTTAAAAAAATAAATGTTAGCCAAATCATTGCTCCAGCCCAATTTCTTTCACATATGATTTTCAGAATTCTTCTATGTCAAAAATATTTTATGTATCTATCAAAAAACCAAAAGCAGTAGAGAGTTTTTCCTTCTTTAAACCACTGAAATTATTTCACTCATAGTTTTAAATTTCCTGTACACAGTCCTCAAGTAATTCAGTTTGGAAGGAACCACTGGAGATCTTTACTCCAACCTTCTGATCAAAGAAGGTAAGCTGAGAGGCAAGCTGATCACATTGCTCAAGGTTGTATGCAGAAGGGTCTTGAAAATCGTTGAAGACAGACTAGACTGCACAGCCTCTCTGGGCAGCTTGTATAGATGTTTAATTATCCTCAGTGGTGGTTTGGGTTTTTGGTTTTGGTGAAGGTTTTTTTATCGTTGTTAATTTGTTTTTTGGTGTTTTTTTGTGATTTTGGTTTGGTTTGGGTTTTTTTGTGGGTTTTCTTTACGTTCAAATAAATACTTAAGGTTTCATGACCAAATTAAAAGCTCCATAAGAATGAGGTATACCTGAAAATGATGATGGTAATTGGGGTGATTCTGCTGCATCAGTCTTACAATTTCATACATCATTTTATACTTGTTCTATGATTCGTATAATCTGGCTGACTTAATGTAGCACAATTTATCAGCAGAAGCTCAGTGGTGGGAGACATGCAGTATTAAAGATTTTTGTTGTTGTTGTTGTTGTTGTGTGTGTTGATAAAATTATCCTTATCCTCAGAAGTCAGATCAGTTATTAGTAATCTGATTTTTTTCAGTAGATTAATATAAAGTAAAGCGTATAAGTGTTACCTGCAGTTTGGTGGGTGACTGAATATTAGCCAAAAGCAAGTTTTGTATTTCTTGGTTTCAGCAATTATACCCAACACTGGTATTTGACAGTGAGCAGATTTTTGTTATCATGTTACCATTAAGTGTATGACCCTCATCTCCAAATCTCGTTCACATTTCTGCTTTTTCACTTTTCCTGTAGTATTTCATCAATGAATGTGAAATATGTGGCCATAAAAATTCCTCCCGAAGACATCTCTCTGGTACTATCCCTTTGTCATATAAAGCATATCAGACATATGCCTTTGAAGAATCTAGTGTTTGGTAATGGTTTTCTATAGAAAAGACATGTCTGACTTTATGTACATGGGTAATAAATCTTACTGTCAACAGCCAACGTTTAAAAAAAATTTCCAAAACTGAGGGAACTGTTGTTGGCCTGTCTTGTACCTTCATCATAACTGATGCTGTGGACAACAATCAAAGTTTCTGCTCACAAGGTATTTGCCCAGTTTATTCAGAAGTCAGTTTTCTCAATTCTTTGCTAGGAAGTACTAGGAAGCTATCATACAGAAAATTTACATTAATTTAGTCTATAGCAAACAGCAGTTCCTGTGCATCAAGCAGAGTATATTTTGCAGATGTTATAGTAAGACTCAATATTCCTGTGTATTTACAGCAACAGATGAAAGCAATCAGTACTTTTTTATGAATTTTGTTATCTCAGCATCTTCTAAATTCTGTTTGCCTGTCTGCCTCTCATAGCTAAATTTATAATGATTTGTAGTAATCATGGAATCATAGAATGTATTGGGTTGGAAGCAACCTCTAAAGGTCATCTAGTCTAACCCCTCTTCAGTAAGCAGGGACATCCTCAGTTAGATCAGGTTGCTCAGAGCCCCATCAAGCCTTACCTTGAATGTCTCCAGGGGTGGGGCCTTCACCACCTCCCTGGGCAATCTGTTCCAGTGTTCTACCACCACTGTCATAGTAAAGAACTTTGTCCTAATGTCCAATCTAAATCTACCCTGCTCTATTTTAAAACTATTATCTCTCACCCTATTGCTACATGCCCTTATAAACAGGCCCTCCCTAGCTTTCTTGTAGGCCCCCTTCAGATACTGGAAGGCCTCTAGAAGGTTTCCCCAGAGTCTTCTCTCCTTCAGGCTGAACAACTCCAACTCTCTCAGACTGTCCTCATAGAAGAGGTGCTCCAGCCATCTGATCATTTTTGTGGCCCTCCTATAAGGTGTTAATCAGTTGGCTAAAAGAGACTGTAAATGATATAGGAAATAAAATTTGTTTACTGTATCTTCCCATTTGGATGACAGATGAAAAAATCTTTGCTTTCCAAGTATGTTTCAAATATGAGTGAAGCAAAAGTATCAGACTCCACTGGAATTCTACTTTGAAAATCATCATGGTCCACTTAGTGAAAATGTGAATCAGTCAAAGAACATGTGACATTCTTTTGTTCCTTTAGCATGTTGTTTTGCAAATATTAGCTCACAGCAAATATCAGATGTCCAGGTTAAGAGATATTAAAACTATATAAGTCGTGTTACCAAATAATGGGCTCTATTTTGTCTGCATTTGTGTATATGGCGGTCTGAGTGCCAACAAGTGACATGAGACCATGGGTCAGAGGGATTGTGCTTCTCTGGTGAGAGTAACTGGAGGAGGGGAGGAGGGGAGGGAGGGAGGGAGGAAGGGAGGGAGGCAGGGAGCAGGAAGGGAGGGAGAGAGCGAGAGAGTGAGGCAGTGAGGAGAGAGGGAGGAAGCATCTATGGAGGCCCTAGAGATAGCTGCAGGAGGAGGAGTCGTCTAGGCTCCAAAGCCTACTGAATTTGGGTACCACCTAGTACATCCCTGAGTTAACAAAAACACATGCAAGTATATATCTTTCTGAGTTATCCAGAGCAGCACATGACTCAGCCAAAGACAGAGTATAAAACAAACAAACAAACAAAAAACAAAACCAAAAATGAAAAACTCCATCAGTCCTGAGCTGAATTCAACCCATGTATTCCTTCCTGGCTACTGGGGTTGCCTGGCATCATGACAGTGAACGTATCACAAAAGATGATATTAAAAGTCGCATTTGTACTGTGAGTAAATTGCATATTGCAACTTCTGTGTTCTGAGTGCTGCATTTGTACTGAGATTTAAGTGTTGCATTTGTGTTGTAATTGCTGTATCGCTCTGCTAAATCCCATGCAATGTCAAAAATCTTCAAGTATGTAAATTTTGTATTAAACATTAAACTGCCAAGATGTGGAAAATCTGAAAAACCTGGTAAGACAGCATTGAACTCTGACACCTCTGTCAAATAGTACATCTCATCCTTTTTCAGTTCTTCTTAACTTAGTTTAAGTTCTGAAAAGAAAAAAAACTATGCATCGTATTTGTTTAAGTTCGGTAAAGACTTGCTAGAGTTCTGCAGTTCATTTCTTGAAAATCCCTTGTGGCTGGCTAAGATGAGGTAAGTAAGATGAGAGTAAGTTTTCCATTACAATACAGTCATGGTCAAGGAACTGGAAGCACAGCTGGAAGCTCATATGAGACAACTGCACCCTACAAAAATGCTTTCCTTCCCTTTGGCTCATGGCTATAATAGATTAAACAAAATTCTGTTATCTTGGCAGCTTCACTCACCTAAGTTTAAAGCCACCTCTAGGGAGACAGCATATACAGGCATGATGAGTTCAAGCACAAGATCTGGGTAACTACAAAAAATTGTACATAGCAGATAAATATATATGGATATACTACTCTGTTGGGTTGGTATGTGATCAGGAAGACAAGCTACTGTTGGACAGATTTAAAGAATCCTTGGCCACAATACACAGAGTTGTCTAAAAGTGGCAGTAAGGAATGAAGAATGCAATATACTCTTTGGTAGTACCTACTGGCCTCACAGATCTCACTGTTCATTTTATGTTCATTTATGGAGAGAAAGGAGAGCAGTGACAATATTTTAAAGACTTGGAAGAAAGACCTATTTTTTCCTAATTAATTAGGAACATGTGTATGAGGGATATGTATTCCTTTAGCCTGAGCCTTAAAATAATTGGTATTCTGGTGTTTATATGAGATTTTCTGTTGTCAGCTGTTCTAATTATAATAAATTGATTCTATATAGCATCAGAGGTTCATTTTACAATTTCCTGTTAGAATATTTAAAACATTAGTTAACTAATGTTCTGTTTATTTCAGAAGACTCTATGGCTGGATTTTTTTATTTGCTTGTTTTTCTTTTCAGACATGAGAAACAATCCATAAATAAACAAGAAAAAACATGATTGGGGTGTGTTTGTATAAAAATCTATATTATTAAACTGGACTGTTACAAATGTCTAAAGGGTTGAAAACCAGGAAAATTTTCAGTATGTTTGTTTTGGTTTATTTATCTGTGATACATCTTGGTCCTGGAGTCACTGAAATAGCCAGCTAAGGTTTTGAAGCCAAATAACAATTTAAAGAGTCCAAAACTGTCCAGCAGATGAAGGGAAGTGATTTTATCCCTCTACTGTGCTCTTATGAGACTCCAGCTGTAGCACTGTGTCCAGCTTTGGAGCCCTGAACAAAAGAAGGACATGGATCTATTGGACAGGGTCCAGAGGAAGGCCACAGGGATGATTAAAGGGCTGCAGCACCTCTCCTACAAGGACACACTGAGGGAATTGGGTCTGTTCAGCCTGGAGAAGAGAAGGGTTCAGGGAGACCTTATAGCAGCCTTCCAGTACCTGAAGGGGGCCTGTAGGACAGCTGGGGAGGGACTTTTTATAAGGGCATGTGGTGATAGGACAAGGGGCATATGGTTTTATGCTAGAGGAGGGTAGATTTAGATTAGATGTTAGGAAGAAGTTCTTTACTATGAGGGTGGTGAGGCACTGGAATGAGTTGTCCAGAGAAGCTGTGGACGCCTCATTCCTGGAAGTGTCTAAGACCAGGCTAGATGAGGCTCTGAGCACTCTGGTCTAGTGGGAGGTGTCCCTGCCCATGGCAGTGGGGTTGGAACTAGGCAATTTTTAAAATCCCTTCAAACCACCTCTGATTCAATGAAAACTAGACAACAATGAAAAAAAATATTTCTTCTGAGGAGGAGTAATGTATTTATGATCTCAAAGATAAAAAAAAAAATAAAATCAAAAAGCTACTGGATTTGGAGAGAATATTTAAAATAAAGAGGATTGTTCTACAAACTGCTCTCATCAGCAGACTCAAGCTCTGGAAACCAATGATTTTTTTTTATAATTATTTTGTTAATATAATATGTCCAGAATTTCAATGTGTTCAGATCTTATTTCAAAAAAAACCCCTCAAAACTTCAATTAAAAAAAAAATTTAAAAATTTACTTTCTTTCTTAGTGTCCAAAGCTTTTTCTTTCAATACAGATGCCTTAAACCTAAAACTTTATAAAACTTTCTTTTAGTTTAAGAATAACTATGAATTTCAGAAATTAGCTATGTTATTTTCCTTTATACTTTTAAAAGTAATATTTAAAATGTTAACATTTTATAGAGGGATAATTCCAAAATGTTTCAGCTCTTCATAAAAGTGCTCTTCATGCTCATGTGAGAGAGAATGCACACACAGAAGTTTATGTAAAGATATTCATTCAACACTTAAACCAGCAAAAAAAATCAGTTTTTAATTTGGGACATTACCACTGTAGAGGGAAGGCCTCATTTCTCTAGACCTTCCCTGAATCAGACCCACTAAGAAGTCCCTGCCTCTCACAGATTCTGATGAGCGTGCTGGAAATGTTTTGCAGAGACAGCCAAAGTCAACTCTCCCAGAATTTCTGAGTTCAGAAAGAATTGTAAGGTGCTATAGCTCAAAGATAAAGATATATGATACCAGATCTAAAATCTCTGCTTGGAAGGTCAGGTCCCAGAGCACTTTCCCCTTCATCTCTGGGAAATGCTGTCTTCTATGCTCAAGGCAGGCCTCTGACAGGAGAGGTCTGTTTGAGAAGGCTTGCCTGGCAGTGGACTCCTTTGAGGAAAATTAGGAAGAACCCTCAGCAGAAACTCCTTCTCTTTGCTTGGGAGCTGTTGTGAAGTTTCAGCTTTTGCCCTTGGTCCCTGCTTGAGTTGTGCTGCAGCTGTGCTATGCCAGA
Organism: Baryphthengus martii; assembly: GCA_013396935.1. Taxonomy (NCBI): domain Eukaryota; kingdom Metazoa; phylum Chordata; class Aves; order Coraciiformes; family Momotidae; genus Baryphthengus; species Baryphthengus martii. Next base: position 37,357 of record VWZK01010989.1, read on the forward strand.
TCTCACATCGTCTTGAGTCTGACCTGATGACTTTAACTTTTTAGCCTGATTTTGGACCTGCCTCATCACGACAGATGAGCGTGGCTCTTCTGGCACCATGAGGCAAGGTCCTTGCACCATCCTATCCTTGGGCACACTGCTCCCCTTTCCAGCCTCATTGATCAGCTGCTGCACGTTGACAGGAGGCTCACTGGCATGCATTCAACCCAGATTAAGCCCAATAATTGTCCTATGAAGAAAAGAAAGATTTTTACCTTTGTGAAAGGCAGAAGCTAATTGATAGCTAGAGTCACCAGTATGTCCCTACCTCAGCAACTAGGAGACAAAACCCTGGGCAGTATCAGAACTGGGGCACCTATCTCCCATGAACATGGGGATTCCTCAGCTCCCTTAAAGCTCAGAAGTGAGAAGGAAGGATAAACTGAGTTTCTATCCCTCCCAACAGTGAAAAGGTCCTTCTTCTGTAGAAAGGCATCTACTGTTGACTCACACCTCTTGCTAAATTCAGCAAAAGTCTGACTCCAAAGTTGTCAAGAGTCCCCAGTCTGTACTTTTCTAGTCCAGGCACCAAAAAATACTTATTCATGTTCTTTATAATAATAGCGTGCTATTCAGGAAATAAGAACACAGAGATAAAAGACTCATTCAAGTAGCCAGAAAAAAAAAAAAAAAAAAAAGAAAAAAGAAAAAAATAAAGTGAGTATACTGGTGTAGACATAGAGAAGGGATTGTACAATTCAAAAGCTTTTCCCAGATGTGTGAGTTGGTCTAAAGAAAGATATTCTTAATACATACTGCCATAGACAGCATGATATCAGGGATCATTGTTGTCTGGAAACCTGAAACCTGATAATCATCCTACAAAATACATCTAGCAGGCCAAATGCAGGAGGGAAGGTGTCCCACACTTTCTCACACATTCAGAAGCCTCACAAACCAAGAGTCATTTTGTCCCGAACAATACAGGCTACTAGAGGTGACTATACATCAGAACTGCTCAATGTCTACTACCTTAATGCATAAATAGGCAAGCTGAGTTTGTAACTGGGAGAATTTATTTTTCAGGAACCCAGCAACAGCTTTTGCTAAGTGTGAATCTTGAACCAGATTTATGTCAAAGTTAAGATTATTCAAGTAATCTGGGGAGCTAGGATCAGCCGTCAAAGTATCAGCTAGTTTCCTGACCACAGAAGTTGTCATGGTTTGATTAGATTTGCATGTTGAGTTACCTAGATTCCTTTAGAAGAGATAATATGATCTTTTAAATGTAAAATAAAATCTACAATTAGGGGTTTTATGCAATTGTAGCATTTTCTTTACCTTTAAACTATGTTCTCCACTAAAGAAAAGTGAAAAGATTTCATTATATTCAGGACCTTGTCTGTGTTAAGATGCTACTCTCTTCATACGGAGAAATAAAAGAAAGAGGGACAAAAAATAGAGAAGGAAATAAAAAAAAAAAAATCTTTTAACATTTCTTTAAATAATGAAAGATATTTTGAAATATTAAGGAATGTTAATTCTTACAGAAATCACAATTAATTTTCAAATTTTCAGTAGAAATCCTCTTCTTTTGCTTTCACAGCAAAGGTATGACGGCATATCTGATTAGCTTTCTTTCTGGATCTTTAAAGGGAAAGCAAAGAGTTGATTGTTTGGGAGAAAAAAGAGGGTTATTTTCTATTTCACATAATCTCAGACACTATTCTGACTGTTACCAGAATCCTCTCAGTTTGGGACATAAAACTAGAAAATACCTTATTTGAGATATTTTCTTAAAATGGAAATGGAAAGGTTCTGATTAAATAGGACCTTTATCTATCTGTTTTATCTGTGCTTTCTCACTGGAAAATTAAAATTTAGGAAGTTTATGTCTAATGAGTTGCAAATGGCGAATTTCATGTGAATTAAACTCCTTACTGGTTATTTTGATTTTTTTTTTTTTTTCTTCTTACCACCCAAACTCAATCAGAAACATCAGATATACCAAAAGACCCACATGTTTACTGTGATATTTGTAATACCTTTCAGTGTGACCTAGAATGGGCTGTCCAGAAGGATTGTGGAGTCTCTATCTGTCCTTGGCGATATTCAAACACTATCTGGACATAGTCTTGGGCAACCGACTCTAAGTGAACATGCTTGTGCAGGGAGAGTTGGACCAGATGAATTCTGGTGGTCCCTTCCAGACACACCTGTTCTGTAATTCCATAAAGGTAGGTTGGAAATGCTAGTAATTAAAAAATAGTAATACCTGCCCCACTCAGATTCTCCCTCCTTCCCCTCATCCCCAGCCTCATTCCTATCTATGCAAGTAGCTCATCAAAGAAGACATAATAATAAAAGGACAGTCAAAATTTAGTCTGATTTGGGAAGGAAGAAACAATCAACCATGTTTTAATTTAGGAGAATGTCTAGGCTCAGTGATATACTATTGTGATACACCACTTGTACTTCAATACGGCTCCACTGACAGGAGTAGAATTACAAAAGAGAAAAACTGATACAATAGACCGCTAAGTCAGGTCCATATGTTCATAACAGGAAATTTATTCATAGCTTATACCTTTAATAATTGAATGTTACTCAGAACAAATATCACACTGAAGACACTATTTGGATAATAAGACCTTCTGGCTTTAACTTTTTTGGAATTCTCTGTAAATATTAGATTAAAACTCTATCACATTTTATTATTATTGTTTTCCTCATTTATTGCTTGTTGTTGTTGTTACATTTACCATTTCCCCAGTACAGTTTCTAATGGAACTGTTAACCTTGGAATTCCTATGATACCTAGAGCATTTCTGAAGGATTTATTGCTTTTCGGCAGATGTGCAGAAAACTTAACATCACTTCTTTTTCTCTCTATTGTGGATGTCTATTCTGCAATTCCAAGTTTCATCTATTCAGAATAGAGATATTTTCCTATTGTAGATGAGTAAATGGGTCATCTTATTTCATAGGAGTGTACAGCTATAACGCTCAACATTCCCATAAGATAAACTAGGTGGAAGGTACCTGAAATAGTACAAATGTCTAAAAGCATGAATAAATTCTTAAGGTTATTACCACTTTTACAGATAAAAGAAAGAAGGAAAGTTGAAAATTGTGTTTTAAAGTTATAAGCACTCCAAGGAAAGCTCCAATGTTTATGAATAACAGAATCTTCTTTCTTACTATGTAACGTGAAATAATAGCTACAAGGAAACATGAAACTTGTTTTTTTCTTTCTATGTACTCCGGTTTTACCTATCCTTTTCACCTTCACTCCCATAGCCCAAAGGCTCAGAATCATTCTGTCTAACACTGCTTGCTAGAAATGTAGGCTTTTATTCTTACGACTTCCTTTAAAATTACTTACTTTTCTCTCATTATTTTCTATTTTAGTCAAAGAACATGTTCACATATAACAATAAAAACATCAATTTATTTAATTTTAAGTCTTCCAAAAATTAATGATCTTTCTTTCTCTGGGACTTTTGCCTCTATGAATGAACGAGCAAGTTATTTTTCATTTGAGCTATTACAGGATACTCTATTTCTTTTGATCCAACCAGTAATCTCGATCTGTTGGCAAAGTGAGAACATTTCTTTTGAAGGCTGAAGATACATATGGCAACTACAGGAACCTGGGAAAGGGATATCGAATGCTAAATCCAGGGATCTGTGATCTCTTGAATACTTGTAACCTATTTTTGCGGTTTAGCCCCATCCAGGAGCCGAGCACCACATATGGTTCTATCATCGCCCCCTCTTCCCTCTCTGAAGGAGAAAAGGGAAAAAAAGTACAAAACTGTTGGTTGAGATCAGGAGATTTTAATACAACAGTAGAACAGAAGAAATAACAAACAACAACAATAACAGCGATGAAACAATACACAGAAGGAGAGACACCAAATGAACAGCACTGCTGTGACCACCCACCTGAGTTCCTGTGCTTTTCCTGGCCTGCCCGCTGCCATTATATACCAGACATGATGTCAGTATGGTATCAAAGAACACATTGGCTGGATTGATTGTCTATCCTAATTATAACTCTCCTTCTAAATTCTGGTGAAAATTAATCATATCCTAACTGAAGTGGATCTTACATGTAAAATAAAAGATGAAGGAAATTGATGTACTGTACAAAAGCTTTATGATGTCCTACAGAAAATTTGAAGAAACATGAATTAAAGGTCCATATTTTTATTTATTTTGATATGTTACATTAATTTTGATAGGAATCTCCATAAGTGTATAACACTAATTTTCAATTTTTTTTCCCCCAAAGAAATAGGAGGATGTGACTAATATGGGAAGAGAAATAATGCCTTTGATATTAAAGCCTTTCTGTTATTTCGTTTTATTTTAACATCAACTGAAGTATTTAGATGTGCTCAAAGTGATTGATCTTTCATCATATCAATATTAGTGGTGAAACAGCAGATTTATCAGTTGTAATAACAGGCACACTGAAGCTACCTACAAATATAAGCAATGTATTTTGCAGAACCAGTGATAGACTTTACTGAATTAAGATAATGATATGCAGATAGTTACTGAACATCTGCCCCGAGGGATATCATTCTCAAATCAAGCTCTTGGGGAAGATGACAGTACTGATATTCTAGAGCTGTTATTACAGACTGATAAGGAAGTTCAGCATTTGTTAAGTTTTAATCAGTGAAGTTTGAAATGCTAGTTTTTTTCCCTCTGCCATTAGGAGGGAATTAAGACAAATAGAAGAATCTGTCCTATATTTGCACTAGTAGCAGGTGGCATCCTCAATAGTCCAGCGGCTTCTGAGACCTGGGTTTCTGGGTTTTGCAGAATGTGGGGAAACTTTCTAGAAGGCAGGATTACCTGTACGCTGCTCCAAGGCCACAAAGGAAGTGTACACAAAATACACTTTGTGTAGAAAATACCCAAGCAACTTATCTCCATATCTTATCTATTGGAAAGACAGCTTGCAAATTTCCTTATATCCACTTCTTCTGAAATAAATTAGTGGCAAAAAAAAAAAAAAAAAAAAAAAAAGTAGGTATCAGAAGAAAGAGAACAAGTCATCAGCCTTATAACTGAAGTGCAAAAAAAACCTCAAAATCTTACTTTGTCATTTCTGTCTATATATATTTGTGCATGATCCGTTCATATAGAGAAAGACTAAAAGGCTCTGAACTGCTGGAGAAAAGATACTATAGATGACCCAGTTATTTCAACCCATTTCTGCAGGAGTCATTTTAGTGGAGAGCAGTCTTCCCTCTGCACTCTGCCCTACTGAGGCCACATCTGGAATACTGTGTCCAGTTCTGGGCTCTCCATTTCAAGAGAGACAGAGAACTGCTGGAGAGAGTTCAGCAGAGGACTACCGAGATGATTAAAGGACTGGAACGTCTGTTGTATGAGGAAAAGCTGAGAGGCTTGAGGGTGTTTAATATGGACAAAAGCCTGAGAGGGGATCTTATTAATATTTACAAATATCTGAAGGGTAGGTGTTAAGAGGACGGAGCCTTTCTCTTTTCAGTGGTGCTCAATGATAGGGCAATGGTCACAAACTGGAACGCAGGAAGTTCCACCTTAAGATGAGGAAAAACTTCTGTACTGTGAGGGTGACAGAGCACTGGAACAGGCTGCCCGGAGAGGTTGTGGAGTCTACTTCTCTAGAGACTTTCAAAACCCACCTGTGCAACCTGCTCTAGCTGAATCTGGTTTGGTAGGGGATTGGACTAGATGATCTCCAGAGGTCCCTTCCAGCCCCTACTGTTCTGTGATTCTGTGGTTCTCTTCTGTTATCTGGGAACTTGTTTTTGCATGACACTTGGTAAATAATTGAATTAAATAATTACTTTTTACTGAATTTTCTATCCAGGAAATAATGCAAAATTGTTGTAGGGAAGGAAGTTGCATCCATTTTTATCCACTGGATGATGCTTTAATGGATATGGTAGGTAGATTTCATTTTCTCATTTACCTGAAGGACACTGAACTCACATTTTCCACCTGACATTTTTCAGCCATCACAACATTTAGAGCTCTTTTGCCAATATATAACAGTTTCTTATTGTATTGATCTACTTTGCCCTGCTCTGTGTAATTTGTCTAATTGAAAATCTAGAATTATTAATAATTATAAACAAATGGCAGTGTAAAACTCCAATGTGACACAAAAAATATTTTTTGAGTACCTAGATTTCACACAGAATTCTGAAGGACTTAGAGACAACTGCCTTTGATAAGCAGATCACAGAACTGCAGACAGAAGATGTCTAAATTGCAGTGTGCAGCTGTGTACTGCATGTACTATCTATTCTAGATCTGAGAGGGAGGTGAGAGTCCCCAAAATACCAAGGACTATAATCATCATGATCGTCATTAATCGTTAGTCACCAGCTGCACACACACACATACACTTATATGTTTTTTTCCCTTTTGGCATCTGGTAAAGTCCTAATATATGTGGCATTTTGATTCAAAAATTGGAGAGAAGGTTTGTAGGGCAAAAATAGAATCATTCCAATCCTAAATATGGAGCATTTTGATTTATCTTAGGAGGAAACCCAAACTTAATAATTACAGGTTTATTTCTATGCAGTGGAAAAATTACTGAGTGGTATATCATACAGGAATACGAACATAAACTTAACAGCTGCTCAACATTTGTCTGTTTCTGATGTAAACTGCGTATTTATTTCATGTATTCTTATATTTTAAAGCACACATGCTTCAAGATCAGAGGGAAAATCACAATGCTCCAAATAAAGTTGCTCCAAAGAGGAAAGTTGTGAGGACTATACAACAGCTACAAGATAAAGAAGGAAGAAAATTAATGTGCATATGCTACAAAGAGAAAAGCAAATTCAATTTGTAAGACAAATTAAATACAAGCAACTCCAAATTTTGTTTTCATATATCTAAACATGAAAGAAAGACTCTACTGTTTTACAGAAATTCATGCTGCTCTGTGTGAGTTATTAGAAGGATAAAAAACCAAAATTCTGACTTAGAAAAATGAGATTGAGAAAGAAGGTTTAACTGCTCTCAGCTTCTTGACAGACATAGCTGCATAATCTGTATTTGTCTCGTAAAGTGAACAAAGTAAAAGCAACACATAATTAGAACATAAAAATTTTATTCTTTTTTCTCCCCTCAAGCCAAATAAAATAGCAAAGACTTATGGAAGAATCTTAGTTTTTGTTTTCCATTTGGAATTTCTATTGATCTGTGGAAAGAGGAAGCAACACTGCTCCTCTCGGTGACAGCAAGTCTGTCCAAGGACACCAAATATGGATACTGTACCTAATCATATGTACCAGTGGATTTATTTAGCGAAAAGAAGATCTAATGCAGAATTATCCCTGAAGATCAATATGAAGATTGTTAGAAATACAGTCTTTAGAAACAGACAAATGTTGAACAGCTGTTAAGTTTATGTTCAACAATCATACATTTTAGTAAATTTAGTATGAATTTATGAATCTACACTGACAAGAGATTCTGTTGGTTTAAACTACCCAAACATCTTTTTGTACTATTTGTGGAAATCAATAAGATCCTACCTTATGCAGCTAAAATTGTTGACTATCCGTGGATGTCTGTCTAATTTGTCTTTCTTTGTTGGTTTCTTGGAAGTGTTGAAGAGTTTGCCTCCAAAATGTGGGACAGAGAAGAGGAAATTACTTTTTTTCTAATATGCTGCCTAGCTGCATGAAATATAGGTGACTGAGATGGAACTCCATCAATACAAAAAAAAATGAATAAAATTGCAGCCTGAGCCTCTTTGATAATGCATTTAATGACTTTGGGATGCAGAGGCACAGTCTGTGGAAGGTAACATGATTTAGGTGTCCTCAGCAAGTCTTCATCAGATTCATAGACTGAAACAGCAATCTTATGATTATGTGACTGTTAAGTAATGTGTTATCATAGAATCATAGAATGCCAGATTGGAAGGGACCTCAAGGGAGAAAGCACTGTGGCAATGATGAGTGAATTTGGTCTAAGAGAATTATATGGGAAGTTCATTCACAGCACTCCGGTATTATCTATTTAACATTGTCTTATTACCTTTTGTGATAGAAGTGCTGACTACTCTAGAGAGGCAGACTTTGGTTCATTCTGATGTGGTTACTTCTCACCTTTGAATGACTTTCACAGGCACCGTGCTCTTTGGTTCTGTGAGCTATTTCTATTTTCTAGCCCCAGCTGTTTTGCTGCAGTTTGCTTTTCTTTCTGCGCACAAGCAATCCCTGCTGTGTTATCTTGAGTGATTGCTTATATTCCTCAGAATGGATAATATTTTCATTGTTGCTTCCCTTCATAATGTTTTCCTCTGACTTTATGACTTATTTCATTGTCTTGGAAAGGCAGGGAAATTTTCACATTAGATGAGTTCCAGCCTTTTGCCAGGGCACAGAATGGAAGGAACAGTCAGCTTCTCCTTTACTAGTCATATTGCAGTTTGATTTCAGGAAAGGAGAATAGCCTTATCATTGCTAGATATTTTTAAATCAGAGTGGAAAATATAAGTTCAAACCAAATTTATGCAGTCACTTTCTTCCAAAGAGTAGAGAAGGTAATGAGAGAAAAGAAGGTTAATATCCTTCATGAGAAGCAGTTAGATATTTTCAGTAAGGCATTTTTTTGAACCTGTGCATGTTGCTTGATTGGAAGCACTACTTGGTATGTTTGAAAGAATACGTCAGCTCTAGGATTTTATCTCCATAGTGGAATTTCCTGGTAAAAATGAAAAAGTATATCCCACAACTTAAAGTACAGAATAAGCAATAGATTAATGGTGGCAGTTGTATTTTAAAATGCAAGTGACTTAAATTTTCCCTGAACTGGATCACTGACTTGAAAATAAGCCCCACCCACCCAAATAACTGCCCTGTTAGATGATCAGGTGTTCTACAGAAGAGTTACTATAGTTCATTTCATGAGAGCTGTTTTGTTTTTGCATAGTTAGATTAGAGAGGGACTTGATCCCACATACCAGGTAAGTACTTAAAATCATCAGTATCATACCTTGTTTATATTTCCCAGTTTCCATCACTGAGCCATTTCACTTTGTGAACTTCTTATTCTTTTTTGGGGTTTTATTTCTATAAATTTAAGAAACAGATCCTAACCACTGAAAATGAGGCAAAAAGAGAAAGACATTTAGGGGTTCTGCAAAAGTGTCAATCCCATATTGTAAAAGTTAAAATGTGGATTTTGTTTTGTTCTTTCCTAAGATTGTATTCTGCAGCATAAGAGATCTTTCTGCACTTTGCGCTGATCTTGTGTTTACATAAGGAAGAGGAAAACCAAATGTCTCAATCTTATGGGAGCTCAGAGTAACATCCACCTTTAGTGCAGAGTCTCAACTACTTCCTGCATGCTATCTCCGTCCTTGCCAAAGAAACTTGCCAACTCCCTTGACAAGAAATTATGTCTTTCTATAACTTTAAAATTTATGACTCTATTTACAACGAAGTCTTTGCAATTTAGTGCTAGATCGTTTTACAGTTCTTGGAAGCACAATAATCTTTAAGGTGACAGACATTCAAGGAATTTGCCATTGAAAAATATTTTCGCAATGCCGAGAGGTGTGGTATGAGAACTATGTGTCAGAATATTTAGAGTTAGTCTTATTGCTTCAGAAATATAAGGGAAAGATTATTGAATATATAATGTATAGGAAAGAAAAATGTTTGTGAAACATGTTCCTTTATCATTAAATCTGCCTACTGCTCTTCTCTGTCTTAAGGACAAATGAGCACAATTCGTTTGCCTTTTAAAAACTGGGTTTTTTTTTGGTTTGTTGTTTTTTTTTTTTCTTTTTTTTCTTGGACTCTGGGACATCACACAGTAATACAATGCTCAAGTAATTTTCTCCCTCCTTTTTTTTAAAGTTTCTTGAATCATGTTTCTGTTTTGTACTCTAATTATCACATTCCTTGCTTAAGACCTTTGCATGCTTTCCCCATTTATAGGATTATAACAGACTTTGCAGAGGGTCTACCATGAAGTCTAAATACATCAGAAAATTGTTTTGAGGATAGGGTTGCTAAGATTCCTGAAAAGCCTGCTTTGTTAGAACTAGGCAAGCCACTAAAAGATTGTATTTTATTATTTCACTTCAAACTACACAGAAACAAGGTGGGATTATCCCTTTAACGTTATGAATAGAATCGAGGCAAAAAAAAGCATCACAGAAAACATCTCTGCTAGCTACTGTCAAAATCCATCCTCTTTCTATCACTCTAATGACCAAATATTCCTGTTCTACAGGCTCCCTCTTCCAGACCTTCAAACAGTTTTGAGTTGCAAAGTCTGGATCTTCATTATCTACCTGATTTTTTTTTTTGAGGTATTGCATTTTGTTGTCAGCGGGCTCATTTTTTTACATTACACAGATCAATTCTGGATGAAAGGCAGCAGGTTCCCCCTCCAAAGTTAACAAAAATAATTCAAGGATGATGCAGTGCCTTGTCATGACAATACGGCACAGGTCATTTCTACCATTTGTTACCACTAAAGGCAGGCACCCCAGCAGCAGAATTGCTAGTGTTCTCATTTGTCTTCGGTAGTAGTTATCACCTTTAACTCTGCAGCAGAATTTCAAACTATCATTAAAAAATCATTAGAACCCCAAATGGAACATTGCAAACCTATGCTTCATTCACAGTAGTTTTCCTGAGCTCTCACAAGATAAGAGAAGCAATATCAGTAATGCATATAAACTGTTGTGCCATGCCATCTACATTTTTATTGTGAACTTGTTCAACCCAATATTTTTTTTTCAGCCTATCTGTGAGTACTATGTGAAGTACTTTTTGGCTCATCCAGAGCCTGGGGAGACTGTGCAAAGCTACACCAAAGATGCTTCTTTATGTGGATCAGAATCAAAGCCATGTTGTTCATTTGACATAAGGCATTTCATTTTGAAACATCTTGATTCCTTGAACCTCAGTGCTTCCTTTGAGTACTCTAGTACCTGCAAAATCAATGAGCCTGTCTTTCCACGTTTGAAACAGTCTAAGCCACTTTCCATTAAAGCTGCACAGTGAATTATATATCAGATTTCTGTATAATAGTCAATACTTTATAGTAATCTTCAATTATATACATGCTTTTAACTAAAAATAGTTAAAACAAGCTAAACCATGTGGATTCCATAGTCAGTAAAAAGTTACTGATATCACAGACTACTGTGGGACATGTATTATGTATTTTACAGGAAATATTTTTTTTTTTTCTCTCAGTCTGAATTCTTTCATTTCCTGAGCAGACCAAATTCTCAGTCTGTTTTGCAGCCAACTTTCTCTGAATGGCTCAATATCCATCCTAATAAAAAATAATGGTCTTTCTATACAGAAAATCTAAGAAGATTTGTGTGCATGTATCAAGAAGGCAAAGTTATTAAATGGGATGTCATATGTTTCTTAAGCAAGACACAGAGAGCAGCATTACCCCAAGAAGCCATTTCAGCATATTTTCTTAGCACAGACTAAGCAAGGAGCATAGCTACTTTCTTATGAAAGAAAGTTGATACGATTGTAGCAAGGAACCTGAAATTTGTATTATATTTAAAGCGAGGTAAAGTCACTTGCTGTATCATCTTAAGGAATACAATTTCTCTGTCAATCAGCCTACTTGCTGAAAATGAAAGTTCTGCAGAGCCTTCTTACAAATTAACGGTTGTAGTTTTCCCGTAAAAATAAAATATCCAGTTATAGACCACAAAAGACAAATTTCTTCAGGGAAGATGTATCTGGATAGAGACTACAACCTTTTATAGCTGTGAATCTAAACTCAGGAATTTATGTTCAAATTGAAGGATTTTGGCTGGGGACTACCTACTCATTAGCCATCATGAAGGTCCTGGAAACATAAACACATCAGGATATCAGATAAGCCAGACTCCTGCTGCTTACAAGCATTATGTAAGATTTCAGAGCAGACATATGTGGTGGAAGGAGTATATACCTCCATATGATTGATCACTATAGATGACAAATAACTTTACAGCTGTCTGACATGTAGTCTCATTCCTTCCATACCTTGAACCATGCTGAGGTAGGTTATTATGAATGGCACAGTAGGTTATTATGAAGGGCACAGTAGGTTATTATGAAGGGCAAGTTTTCTGTTCTTTCCTACATAAATCAAGCACTCTAGTACTTATAAAACCCATGAGTCTGTTTTTCTTCATTTGAAACAGTCAGAGCTGCTTTTTAGGACTTACCTACATAAACTATATTTCAAAAGGACCTAAGGAATATATTTTCTATTCATTTTTGGTCCCTCTGCAGAGCTCTGAAGGCTCCCTCCAGCGTGTGCTTCCACTGATGCCATCAAATGAGACATCCACAGGGATGGGGTGATGAGGATAACAAGAGATTTCAGTAGGTTCTTTCAAAAGGATGTTGGGATACTTTTTCACATGGCACTGCATTTTCTAGATTTGGAAAGACCGTGTCATTAACCTTCTTGGCAAGTTCTGTCCTTTTATCCACTCTCTGTGTGAGATTTGCTGAAATTCTTGTGAGTTTTCAGCTATAAATATTTGCTCTTGCTTTTGACTTCTATCCGAAGTATCTGCAAATTATTTGTTTCTTTAGTGAAAATACTGAGGAAAAAAAAAAAGATTAGAAGCAGAAATAAGGTAAATACTATTTCAATCCGTCAAAGGACGTAGTGTGTAAACCACAGAAGGAACAAGTGAACTGTGGATGTAACATGTATCTACATCTAGCACGTTTATGGAGGGACCTAAAATGGGATTAGATGCTTCTAATGTAATTGAAAGAGAGACATACACTCTGTTTCCTGTACTAGAACTTGTGGCCGTCATACCACAGCAAGGAGCACAGCAACTGCATGCACCATCCAGTCCCAGCCTCTGCCAGATAAAGTGTGTTCATTTATCTGAGGGCAGGATTTTCACTGTCTATTGTGTTCATGTTAACGATGATTGTTAAGGGTTAAGGCTGGGCAAACAACAGATGCTCTCTATTTACTCCTCTCCCTTCCCAAAGGAGAAGTTGAAAAGAATAAGAGAAATTTATGGATTGGAAAAGAAAACTAAAATAGCTTTAATGAAGCAATAACAATAAAATGTAATACGTACAAATATATATAAAAAAAATTGTCAGATCCAATCCCCCCCTTGACCAATGGCAAGTATGTCATCATCACCACTGATGCTACAGAGCAGACATTGGGGAACTCCTGGACTGGACTCAGCAACAGGTGGGAACTGGATTCAGGAGCTGAGTCTGAGAACTGGATTTAAGAACACGCAGATTTTGAATTGGTGGCATAAGTACAGACAGAGTTCTCCTTGGATGCTGGCCATTGAAGAAGAGAGCTTAATCCTTGTGATCCCTCACTTTTATGCTGAATATAATTTATATGGAAAGGAATATCTTGTGGTTCAGTTTAGTCACCTGTCCTGGCCATTCCTCCCTGCAGCTGCAACCTTTTACTTTGCAGCACCCAAGGTGGCACTCAAGATTTTACAGTGACCTTGATCTCCAGAGGAACAAGTAAAAGCAAGAGCCTTTCTGCACAACAGTCCTTTGTAGTAACTCTGAAAATCAAGTGCTTTCACTTCTAGAAGAAGATATTGTCTGCAAACATATGCCATTAACTTCAGAAAGTGCAGACTGTTTTTGAAAGAGTGGGTGACAAGAGCTTCTAATTAAATGCAAAATCCACAAGAAAAACACTATTTTAACACATCTGTAATATTTTCTTTTTTCCTTTTTTTTTATGCTATATTTCATGGTTGCCTCCAAGAGCTGGGAGTGGAACTGTTATGGAGAAGACCAGAAAGTGATATTTTATCTTTCCTGCCTGTCACTGCTTCACATTATTGGAACCCAAGAATATTCTGTATTTTTTCAAAAAAAAGATAAATCTGCACTAAAAAAACCCATAAATTTACATATATATATCAATATATACGTAAATCATTTGGAAAACATTTCTGTTACATGGATAGAGATATTCCTCTTGTATTTACCATGGTATGGATATTCTTTACAAATGAGGTATCACCACAGGAACTGTGCATCTCAATGAAGCATTAAAAAAATATAAATTTTCCTTTTTCTTTTCTTCCCACTCTTACTTGAATGAGTGCTTGCTGTTTCCTGGTGAAAACTGTAGATAAAAAATTACACTTGATTTAGCTAGATAACTCAGATTTCTTTATTGGTATCTATAAGCTGCAAAAGCAGTGCTGTCTAACTTTTGGAGACAGCTAAATGCATATATGACATTATTATAAAAACGTATTTATCAGGAGTTTCCCAACAGCTTTTGCTTCAGGTAGCCATGGGAATAAGGTATTATTTTAGGCCTATTCTTTCCAAAATGCATACACTCGAAATAGTATGCTTGAAAAACTCAAATATTTTTTTTAAGTGGTCAAATACAAGTATAGCTGCAAAAGTAGCCACCTTAGAGAGAATGCTTCAGATTGCATTTACAATTCATCTCAAGTCCCAGAGAGAGCCATCTGTATCTGTTTTTACTTGTGCTTGTTTCATTCAGTTCTCTAGTACTATCAAATACACATTTATTTCAGGGACATTATTGCTTTAAAATGTCTACTTTACATAGAGTTCCCATCAGTCACTAAAGTTTTTGTGTTTTGTTTTTTTTTCATTTCTGTCTTAATTTAGGTAATATTGTTAAATAGATTAAACAACCTTTCTGTAACTCTGTCTCCGTTTAAGGCTCAGGGCAAGCCCCACAGAGCAGGATTCCTATGGGCCCTCTCTCCTCCTCCCCCTTCCCTCCCAGGGGAGGATAAAAATGGGAATGAGGAAGGAAGTGCCTCACACGAAATTAGAAGTTAAGACTATGAACAAAATTTAATAAGTAACAGAGATAAAACAGGGAAAAGGAATATGAAGGGAAGAGGGATATACAAGCATATACAGAACCAGCTCTTGGATGGTGATGGATTGTGCAGAGCACGTGGAGCCAGACCCGGCTGCACTGAGATGCAGTTCCAGCCGCAGCACAGCCTGAGTGAGAAAGAAAAGAGTGTCAAAACTCGAACTTCCTGTCCTTTTTATAGAGTGTGGCAGGGAAGGGGAGGGAATACCAGCTGCCCTCTGACCCCTCAGAGTCCTAGAGTTACCACCTATCCGTCCCCCCTCAATTTGTTAACTCTTAACCACAACAAACTCTATTGACATCACTGGAGTTACATTAGGGACACACTAAAATCCGTTCGTCTCACCAAGCACCAGGAAATATGATTGGAATATGCTTGGAATTCAATGTCTTTTTGAAACCATATGAATCTAAAGCATAAATTCATGCAAAGACTCTCTAGACTAGTAATGTTCAGAATTTCGTTTCAATAGGTAACATGAAACTGAAAAATTTTAAAAGATGGTGAAAAAGGCAGAACTACTGTATATAAATAATAAATAATTAATAGTTGTTTGAAAATACAGTCTACAGATTTGGGGGGATTTTCCTTCCTTTAATGCCATCCCAAAGCATTGTATTTGTACATTTAAGACAGACATAAAAAAAAACAATAGGCACACAATGAAATGCAGAAGGCTCTTTGTGAAAATCTGGAAACACTTTTGCACTGTAATAGTGATTGAGCACTGACACATATTGCCCAGGGAGGTTGTGGGGTCTCCATCCTTGGGGATATTCAGAAGTTGTCTGGACAGAGGCTTGAGCAACTGGCACTAAGTGGTATTGCCTTAGAATCATAGAATAATTAAGGTTGGAAAAGACCTCTAGGATCATCAAGTCCAACCTACTACTCAATGGCTCCATGATCTCTAGACCATGCCCTGAAGTGCCATATCAAATCGCCCTTTGGACACCTCCAGGCATGGTGACTCCACCGCTTCCCTGGGCAGGCTGTTCCAATGCCTAACCACTCTTTCAGTAAAGAAATTCTTCCTAATGTTCAATCTAAACCTTCCCTGGCACAGTTTGTGGCCATTACCTCTTGTTCTATCATTAGTTACTAGGGAGAAGAGGCCAACACCCACCTTACTACAACTTCCCTTCAGAGAGCTGTAGAGAGCAATAAGGTCTCCTCTCAGTCTCCTCTTCTTCAGACCAAACAATCTCAGCTCCCTCAGCCTCTCCTCATAAGACATGTTTTCCAAACCCTTCACCAGCTTTGTTGCCCTTCTCTGTACCCGCACCAGCACCTCAATGTCCTTCTTATACTGCGGTGCCCAAAACTGGACACAGTACTAGAGGTGAGGTCTCACCAGTGTCAAGCACAAGGGCACAATCACTTCCTTACTCCTGTTGGCCACCCCATTTCTGATACAGGCCAGTATGCTGTTTGCTCTCTTGGCCACCTGGGCACACTGCTGGCTCATGTTCAGTCAGCTATCAACCAACACCCCCAGGTCCTTCTCTGACAGGCAGCTTTACAGACACTCATCCCCAAGCCTGAATCTTTGCATGGGGTTGTTACAACCAAAGTGCAGGACCCGACACTTGGCCTTATTAAACCTCATACAATTGATCTTAGCCCACTGCTCCAACCTATCCAGATCTCTCTGAAGAGCCTTCCTGCCCTCAAGCAGATCAACACTCCCACCTAATTTCATATCGTCTGCAAACTTACTGTGTACTCAAGCCCCTCATTTAAACCATTGATGAAAATGTTAAACAGGACTGGCCTCAGTACTGAGCCCTGGGGAACACCAATAGTGACTAGATGTCAACTGGATTTAACTCCATTTACCAAGACTCTCTGGGCTCGGTCAGCCAGCCAGTTTTTAACCCAGTGAAGAGTAAATCCGTCTAGGCCATAAGCCGCCAGCTTCTCTAGCAGGATGCTGTGGGAGACTGTGTCAAACACTTTACTAAAGTCCAGGTATAAAACATCCACAGTCTTTCCCTTATCCACTAGGTGGGCCACTTGGTCACAGAAAATGATCAGGTTGGTCAAGCAGGACCTGCCCTTCATGAACCCATGTTAGCTGGGCCTGATCCCCTGGTTGTCCTAATAAGGGACTAGAAATATGTCTCAACATTGTTGGTGTAAAGAATAAAGACATGCCTCAACATTTCTGGAAGAACAGTTTACCCACCAAAACTTCACCATCATGGCAACCAAGGAAGACCTACCCATCAGGAACACATATGCATCCTGTTGACTTGGACCACATAGCCCAAGTCCTCTGTGCATGCACCCGGGCCCAGGGTCAACTGAAGGATATGGGGGGCTCAGACCGCCTGTGATCTTTAGGGACCCTCTAGTGATGGTACTGGGTATG